>CM041791.1:86072535-86532227 GCA_023375725.1 Nephotettix cincticeps | reverse complement strand
AATACCCCCGTCGCAGCAGACCTGCGTACTCAGCGAATTTCCAAATCAATTATATAATAATAATATATGACAAGTTTTATAAAAATCTGTCCATAAACATGAGAGTTATTTGCCTGTTCTCCACAAAATTAACATGGGAAAGAGTGTGCAGGTTAACTGCTGTGAGGAACACTGAAAGTAGTAATTTCTACTATAAATAATTTTTATCTTAACATTTATACCAACTTTCATCAACATCTGTCCATAAATAAAGGAGTTTGCCTATTCCCTATATGATTAATATGGGAAAAGAGTATGCAGGTTTGCTGCCATGATAAACACATAAACAATGATTTTTAAGCATAAATGGATAGCATAATATGGGAAATAATTTTTCTCTATCCTCCATAAGATTAACATTGGAGCCCCCACAATACAATGTACTGTGTTTAGATTTTTTAATATCTCGGTAACCGTTGGAGATAGAGAAAAACTTTAAGGAACTTAATTATGTAGTTTTTTGAGCTGATTCCAATGGTGAAATATAAAATTAGAAATTTTTAAAAATTACATGTGAAAAACGCAAAAAACCCCATTTTGGGGTACAAAAACCCCCCAAACTACCCCCCCCATTGACTACTAGTTCCCATTGACCGATATGTCTGGTTTACGAACTCGTCCGAGCATTTGTAGGAATACACGTCTCTACCAAATTTGGTCTTGATTGGACCTTTTTACGAGAGTTATCGTGTTCACAGACACATATATATATAAAAATTTTAACGATTATTGTTTTTGGACTCTGGGCACCTAAAGAAGAAAAAATAACATGGTCCTGGGCTTAAGTCTCGCCATGAGACCTACGGTAATAGCTTCTTCCCTATGGGAAATTCGCTAAAAGGAAATGTGTTGAATTTTACAGTGGCTAGTTGATTTTCACACTCGTCACCAATTAAAATTACTAAGTAATTATAAAATAATTAATAAATAATTTATAGAAGCACACATGTTACTCAACACAAATTCTAATTAATGACTTTTTACAACCAAAAAAAACAATAGAAAAACATATGATAGTAAAATTAGATATAAATGAAATATTGAACAGTCATAACAGGTAGTCAAGGTCATATGTTCTACCAACTGCTTGGAATGGATCACAATAGTGATCCGTGCAACCAATGCAGTGTTGACAATTCAACTTAACAAATGCTTTACTTACAATAATTAAGTCTTTCTTGTTTTTAGACATGAGGAAAGCTTTGAGCAGAGATAAAGAGAAGAAGTCCATAATACCCTTGGATCATCCAGTTAGACCAGAGGAAGTTGACTGATATTTATAAAAGAGGATCAGGAGTTTATTCACTTCAATCAATTGCCACATAATAACTACCATTATTTAATCTTGTTATGAAAGTAAATATTTTAATAAGTATTAAAATTCACTTTAAATAATATATCTGATCAAAATATATTACCAACTTCAAAAATTATTTATTTGAATTACACCTAAAAGTTGGATATGATATAAAAATGCAATGGGACTAAATTGAAAATTTAAATTGGTGAAAAAGTGTAGTGATGTATTTTGCCTTAATTTCAATAAATCCTATAAAAATCATTTTGTTTAGTTTTACCCTACACCAAAAACGTCAGTAGTAAATCTTTCTAGGAAAATCTCATACTTTTTGTCTGAATATTGTGATTAAAATAATGACCAAATTTAGTGTTGTAAAATATCCAGATTTATTGAATTTTCCAGTCTAGTTTGAAGGAATCATTCATTGATAGTATGAAGTACCTGAACCAGTAATTAACATATTCTGGAGAAATTTGGTTCCTGGTCTGTTATGTCTCTGAACCATAGAAAAGACACTATTTTATATATACAGTAGAGTTCTGTTTAACTGATATTCCATGTCAACTGAACCTGCCTTTAGATCCATTACAAAAATAAAAACATCAAGTACACAATGTGAATTGGATGTCACATCACATTTAAAGTTTTTCGTAATCCTGCCTATATGTCACATTAGTAAGCGCAGGACTTACTTTAGATGTCTCCAGGCTGTTCAAGAGGTTGTAACGTTTTGTATTTACTGTAAATTTAATAATTATATTATGTAACATTAATTAAATTAATTGAATTTTGGCCATAACTGTATTTTGCACCAAACAACATAAAAAGTTGCTCATCATTGTTTTGGCAAATCAAGGTTGTTATGGTCCACCATATTAGATGTCTCCAGGCTGTTCAAGAGGTTGTAACGTTTAGTAATTACTGTAAATTTAATAATTATATTATGTAACATTAATTAAATTAATTGAATTTTGGCCATAACTGTATTTTGCACCAAACAACATAAAAAGTTGCTCATCATTGTTTTGGCAAATCAAGGTTGTTATGGTCCACATTAACTTAGTTAAATGGGGATTTACGGTAATCTAAAATATTGAGGAAACACTTCTTAGTTTATCGAATGTACAGGGGCTATACATTCGATATTGTCATTTTCAATAATGTTTGAAAAAGGTAAACTGGCATTTTGAAGTAGCATTAAAACAAGCTTAAAAGAAGATACACTTGGTTGGAAAATGAGAATATAAGTTGTCATTCAATCAATAACACCGATTATCAATAATTATTACTATTGTTTATTTGGCCCCTTAAAAGATACAAAAGGTCCTTTGATATGAATACAGTGTTGTTTTTGGCTGAAGAGGACGTAGTCCTATAACAGCCGCAGTGGGCCTTCAGCCCACTGAAACCTCACAATCCATCCATCCATGAATACAGTAGTTTGTAATTTGGATTCAATGAAATAAAATTTTCTATAAAAATAAATGAACTTTATTTACAACATTTACACTTGGCTTCACAACAGTTTATAAACACAAGAATGTAAACTTAAATATGTACAGAACTGAGGGTCAAAACAGCTTCATGATTTTCACACGATACATTTCAATAAATTTTACTAATAGTGGAATAGCTTTGTATGGAAATCCATGTAGTTACAACTAGTTGCGACCTTCATCATGAGGTCGTAATGACATGACCTTCATGCAGGTAAACCGTACCGTAGTTGTAGCTCTACAACAGTTTATTTTGGAAATGTATTTATATGTAATACATAAGTAATTCTTTGCAATTTGTAGGCTTTATCAAATGAAAATAGAATAGGTTGGAACAATTATTTTAGAACTTGAAACCAATTAATTATAATTAATATTCAATTAAAAATATTAAAGATATATTGTGAAGTAGTATTTTGTAATTATTCTCATTAATTATCCTAGAAAAATCCACTTATGTCAGAATTGCTTGCGTCACATGCTTGTAAAAAATCTTGTGTTTATTATGATTCATTGAATGTTTCATCTTGAGATGGTTCCACTGAGTCCTGTTGCTTCTTCCAAGCTTTTGCACTTGCTAATAATTTGAGATTAGGTTTGGTTGCTTCATCCTCTGGGAAAATGTAGTCAAAAAACTCTTCCCATCCTTCATCAGTCTGAAAAACAAAAATATTAGGTAAAATATTAAAAAAAATTTGCTTCAATTTTTATGCTTGATTAAGAATTTAAATAATTTGACGTCTATGTACCAGAATCTAAATCTATAAATTTATTTACGGCCATTATTTATTTAGGGCCATTCGGAAAGTAACCTTCGGTTGATTAACCCATCAACTGGTGACCGTCGCAAAAGCGACGGTCTATCACTCTCAACAACTGGTGACCGTCGCTTTTGCGACGGTCAAACATCGCTACGTATTATCGACTTTTCATAGTAAAATAAATGTATGGTCGACGATATATTGGTATCATTCGATTACGGATGAAACGATCTATCGATATATACCATTCAATAGGGATTAAATTTTGTTCAGCTGGAGAAGAGAAAAAGAAAACAATGCTACTTTTCAAATGCGTCGTTCGTCAATGAGATCTCTGTTTACGTTCGCCGAGGTTAATGTTTCAGTTTGGTTATGAGTGATAATTGCTTACTTATTTCTTGGAATAAGTAAATATATGTTTTTACTATTATATTTATGAAGTTTTAGCTTCGTTTTGCTGTAAAACAATCTATATTTAGTTATGTAATTAGAAAGGGGTGGGACCTTCCTGAAATAAAAATAGTCTGTTGTGTTTTTGAATACGTAGGCCTATCATATTTTATAATTAAATTTCTTGTTTTTATATAAATGTTTTGAAATAGATAGAGACTATGTAGATCGATATAGGGACATTAGAGAAATATTGTTTGAGAGTGAAAAATTGAGTAAATTTGCCAACTATTATAGTGTTACTATGGTGATACCGATTTTGAAAAAATTGCCAATTCTCGGTTATGGTGTTATTATAGACATATAGATGTGTAAAAGTCAATCAAACTGTATATTTTTAAAAACTAGATAAAATTTATGACAGTTTGTATATTTTGGAAATACAATTTATACCATATTAACTATTTAGGGGGGATGGTCTCCCCCCTTTACTTTTTGAAAAAAATGTTTTTTTCACTTATAAACTATGAATATAAAAATAAAATTAAAATATATTTCATTCTAAAGTAAGATAAATTGTGAAGAAAATGATATATGATAATATAAATTTTGACCATATTTACTATTTTTTATGATTTTTTAAAAATACCCTTGCAAATCATCAAATAATGGCCTGCCAATACACGCAGTGTAATAACCAGTTGATGGGTTAAATACCCCCGTCGCAGCAGACCTGCGATCTCAGCGAATTTCCAAATCAGTTATATGGCAATAATAGTACAAGTATGTGACAATATTAATCAATCAACGCCTGTTGATAAATTAGAGTATTTACCTATTCTCCATAACATTAACATGGGAAAGAGTATGTAGGTTTGCTGCTTTGAGGAACAGTAAAAGTAGGCATTTTTACCATAAACTATTTTTATTCTGACCATATACCAAGTTTTATCATTATCTGGACATAAATAAAGGAGTTTGCCTATTCTCCATAAGATTAACATGGGAAAGAGTAAGCAGGTTTGCTGATGTGAGAAACACATGAACTATGATTTTTTAGCATAAACGTATGGATCCCAACCACATGAAGCTAAATACAAAGTTTCATCCAAAATTGTTGATTAGTAAGGGAAATATTAATTTTTCCTTATCCTCCATAAGATTAGCATTGGAGACCCTAAATACAATTAGACAATTACAAATTGACAATATAGACATTACAGATAATTGACAAATTAGACAATACAGTTAGTGTTTAGATTTTTTAATATCTTGGTAACCATTCGAGATAGAGAAAAACTTGATTTAGTCATTGAAAAATTTAATTGTTGCGTTCAACTCTAGGGTTGTGTGGGACTGTTTTAAGCTTGTGTCCTGTGTAGGCAGACACAATGAAGTCACCCTTTGTTGGGTTCCAGGGAACTCTGGGGTGAACGGTAACGAAGTAGCGGACGGGCTGGCCAATAGGGCTACATCATCCCTCCTTTGTGGTCCACAACGCTTTTGTGGTGTTTCCCGTGCTGCGGCTTTTCAGATTTATCAATTCCTGGGCTAGGAATTGTTATAAGAAAAGATGGGCTGAACTTTCCCTGCATAGAGTAAGTAAGCTTAATCTTTGTTCTCCATCTCGTCAGGTTGTAAAGAGGTTCCTGAAACTTGGCAGGAAGGATGCCAAACTTGTCACAGGTATTGTCACTGGTCACGGTTATCTGAGGAAGCATCAACAACGCATGGGGGTCTTCAACGGCGACCCTCTGTGTAGGAAATGTTATCTGCAGGAGGAAACTGCGGATCATCTACTATTTGATTGTATAGGGCTGGCAGAGGTGAGGTCCTCCACTCTGGGCAATTTGGTAAGGGGTAGTTTTCTGCCTCCTGACGAGCTTGTTGACAGGTTGCTGCAGTTTTCCAGGCCTCTTCATTTAGAAGATTCCTGATTCTCAAGGAAAGAGAATTTTCAGGGGTGCGCAAAAAGCAGCTACAGCTGAAGTGCCTTGGGAAAATCCACCCCTTAAAATGAATGAATGAATCTATACACGGCACTAAGCTCAAGATGAATAGCTGCTGCAGAATATTCTTTGGCTGTAAAAAACCTTATAACATCTCGCACTTCATATTTGGCGGGGTTTTCTATTGCAGCACACATTTCAAACTGTCACAAAAACTAAGCTAGCGCAGGTATGATGTTCACTCGACCACGGCTTGATGCCAACTGACGTCCTGAGTATTTTGCGTGAATTATCCATAATATCATATGAATCATCCATAACATCTTTCTCCTTGTATTTACTGTTATAAATAAATATTTATAGGCCTAATGTCATACTTTACAATGTTTTTATAATTTATTTGGCGATTACTCTCATAGACCCCAGACTAGGCAGTAAAGGTTTTGTGTACTTATAAATGGTTTTGAACATGGTTACTTTAATTTTTTTATACAGCTATATAAGTATATATATTCTTATTGCATATGAAATTTTACAAAACAAATAGCTATTTCAGAATTTTTATAAAAAAAGGTTTTGAGCATTTTGAGGGAGCGCAAACATTATGACATTTTTTTACATGAATAATTTTTTTGTTTCACATAGGTTTGTAATTTTAATAATTTTCTTGTAGCCTGTTTTATACTGAACACAAAAACATATAATATGTTATACTTTTCATAGTATCAACAATCTTTATGGGGCTTTAATCAAAACCTAAAACGTGGCCAAAAATGAGCCGGCATTCCAGAGTTAAATGACCGGCAGCTGGAGGGTTAAGCTGGTATCAAAAAAAGCTCATGAAATATAGTATCTTTTTATATTATATTTATCCGTTATTAATTTTCAATATTTTTTATTTGTCTTTGACTGAACATATTGTCTGTTTAAAGATTGTAGTCGCTTGCTATTGTTGTCTGTTGTCTAACTGTGTTATGTATGGTGACAATTGCCAAAACTGTTTGGTGTTTATTTCAATAAAATGTTTGGTTTTCTTTTATTATTATTGTAAGTACGCCCCTAAGTATTTCAGTCTGTTAGTGCAAGATAAATTAAATATTTGGGAAAAGAACTATAGGGATTGTTCAAGTGATCTTGAACTAATTGATGCTTTCACCGTTATTTTTTCATAAAAGGGTATTCAAATTAAAAAAAATGAAGATACAACTTTTATAAACTAAATATTTATTTTTTACACTTTCAGTGCTAAGCTATTTAACAGGGTCAAAAAAATTGTTGGCCATAATTTCTTACTATTTCACCACGATTGTGAATGAACAAAGTTCCTAGGAGTGTTAAGTAATATATTATACCTTTAAAACCAACATAAAACATTTATAGTTAAATTTGAACGTGATTACGCAATGCAATTTTTTTATGCGTCAAGGCCAGCAGTTCGTGGCAGACGACAGCACAAGGAAATAGAATGGCCAGTTGTTATGTTTACTTTGTAGGTTAGAGTTATTATTATAGAGTTTTAAATTAGTAAACATGTTATTACAGTTTCAATGGATACCTTTGTATATTCCATCAAATAATTTTGTTCGTTTTTTGCAAGTTATAAACAGTAAAAGTGAAAATAAAGGCTTTTTAGCGAATTTCTTATAGGGAAGAAGCTATTACCGTAGGTCTCATGGTGAGACTTAAGCCCGGGACCATGTTATTTTTTCTTCTTTAGGTGCCCAGAGACCAAAAACAATAGTCGTTAAAATTTTTATATATATATATATATATATATATATATATGTATATATGTATATATATATATATATATATGTGTCTGTTAGCACGATAACTCTCGTAAAAATGGTCCGATCGAGACCAAATTTGGTAGAGACGTGTATTCCTACAAATGCTCGGACGAGTTCGTAAACCAGACATATCGGTCAATGGGAACGGGTAGTTTTGTACCCCAAAATTGGTTTTTTGCGTTTTTCACGTGTAATTTTTAAAAAATTCTAATTTTATATTTCACCATTGGAATCAGCTTAAAAAACTACACAATTAAGTTCCTTAAAGTTTTTCTCTATCTCCAACGGTTACCGAGATATTAAAAAATCTAAACACAGTATGTTGTATTGTGGGGCTCCAATGTTAATCTTATGGAGGATAGGGAAAAATTAATATTTCCCATATTAAAGAATATTTTTGGATAAAACTTGATATTTAGCTTCATGTGGTTGAGATCTATCCATTTATGCTTAAAAATCATAGTTTATGTGTTAATCATGGCAGCAAACCTGCATACTCTTTTCCCATACTAATCATATAGGGAATAGGCAAACTCCTTTATTTATGGACAGATGTTGATGAAAGTTGGTATGAATGTTAAGATAAAAATTATTTATGGTAGAAATGACTACTTTCAGTGTTTCTCACAGCAGCTAACCTGCACACTCTTTCCCATGTTAATCTAATGGAGAATAGGCAAATAATTCTCATGGTTATGGACAGATTTTTATAAAACTTGTCATATATTATTATTATATTATTGATTTGGAAATTCGCTGAGTACGCAGGTCTGCTGCGACGGGGGTTGTATTATTTTTTCACAAACAGTACTTTGTTCTATAATAGTGCAGAGTAAGAAATTTGTTTGTAGCCTCAATCTATTATATACCCAATTAAAGAAGATATTAGACTCTTTAAAACCATGTACATACCAGCTTTTTATTTTTTTATAGTTTTCTTCTATGAATTTTTAAATATAAGGAAAAAACCCCAGAATTTTGAATAGGTTCTGTAATATTATGGTCAGCACTCATTGTTAAGGTTTTAAAAATTGTACTACAAAAAATAAAATTTCTATGTGCCAGTACAGCGCTACACCACTGCCAGCTCTAGGATATACTGACGAGTGTAGCGCTTAGCAATTTTTAGCGTGTAACGTTTTAGCCATTCGGAAGTGCTAGGGTTTGAATACCGATCCCAATTTGGCTTGCAAATGTGTGGTAAAGCAGAGAAGGGAACCCACCTAAAATAAACGGTGGCCGGCATGGGTGGAAGTTGATGGCATTTGTAGGTTTAATTGGGATTGCAGTGGACACCTGCTTTGCTTTCGTGGTTAGTTCGTGGTCGTGGTTCGTGGTTATAAGGAGGGGGAATGTTTTATGCTGTTTTTGTTCTTCAAATTTCAATTGTTCAATTGTTCTTCAAAATACTTCAAATTTCAAGATGATAGGTGTAATTATGTTAGTAGTTATGCGTAGTTATGTTACAGTTAAAAGTAAAAAGCTTACCACTTCTAGGGTTAATTTTGAACAAATTGGCTATTTTTATCTGTCCTAATTATTCATTTTCATATATAATATATGACTCTAAATATAAACAACAGCAAAAACTTTTATACATGTTTTCATTTACTTCTTCATAAAAAACCGACACATATTTATAATCTTTTTAATATTTTTGATTTTGTGTTTCATACTGAACAAAATGGTATATAATACTTTATGTGTTCAGTATTTCTAAAATTAGTAATGATCTTTTCAAAAGGCTTGCAAAACCTTAAAATCATGGAGACGCTGAAGAAAATATAGTGGATGGTTTTAGGGTTCATGTACTAATACTCAAAACTTATCCTATAAAAATAATCTGTTTCAGTCCTATCTATCTATAATAAAGTTTGCACATAGCTTGTGACCACCACATACCCCATCCTGTGCAGTGACTTTCTGTCGTTTCTTGACTCTCCGAGGCATTTTGGTCACCACCTTCTGCACAGTAGATTCATCTCCATGGTGTACCTCCATATCTCGCCACGCCTCCAGCAACAGGACTCTCTCTTCCTGGAATACAACAAACACAAATGATTTATTTCCAAAAAAGTCACATTGTTAAGGGTAGGCTAAGTTTTCAAAATTGTCAGAAAAGTCCAGTTGTAAACTAAAGATGTACATTATTGTACTAATTATTAGTTATATAAATAAAATTTAGAGTTTTTACATTGTTTGGAATTATATGTTGGTTTATTTTTATATTTTATACCCTAAAAACCCGAAATGAGTTTTATCTCACTTTCTCTATCTGTCTATCTTGTGTCTATCTGTCTTTTAATTTAAGTAATGCTACAGTAGAACTCCAATTATCCAAACTCCGACTATCCGAATCGCCAATTATCCGAATCACTTTCAGAAAAAAATTTGTCCAAAAAAAGTCAGCTAGTGAAGCATTTGCCGGCCTCGAGACTGCTTTGAAGTGGATGGAGCGTCAGCCCGAGTGTGACCACTTGCAACTGCTCACCGCCAAGCGAATGCGTGACCTGGCTGCCCGAAAACGGATGAAGACCGCAAAACAGCTCACAGTATATTGACGGAGATGTTTAAAAAATAATGATTTTTATTTCTAAACTTGTAAGTACATTTTATTTATATTTAAAACATGTGAAAATATCATGTTTCTTACATTTAATTCAATAAAAACATAGTGCAAAATCAAAATGTAGCTTTTTTTCTCTCTAATGGCAATTTAAAAAAAAACTCCCGATTATCCGAATATTTGATTATCCGAATGGGTCCCGGTCCCCATTAATTCGGATAATTGGAGTTCTACTGTATATTGTCGACTCCCTCTAATCCGGACACCTCGGGACCGTACCCCTGTTCGGATTAAAAAAATTCTAGACCATCTGGCGTTTTAATAAATAGTATAAAAATTACAACCTATATTAGCGTACAGTTTCTACATAAATCACATTTTAATACGATTTTTAAGCGTACTTTTTCAAACATTACAGATTTAAGTTTCCAGCTCAATCGATTGTAGATTTTTGTAACGTTGATAAAATAATGTGTCACCATTAATAGGGATAAAATTTTTTAAAGCACAGCAAATTGAACCTTTACAAATTTATTTTACAGTATGAAAAAAACAGAACTTTCACTTTATATTAATAAGATTATCTCGATTGTATTTACTTTAACATAAAAAGAATACAAATCTGGGCTTTACAATACTGAACGTATTATTAGAAATCTATTATTTTCTTCTGCTTTTTCCCTTAAATTGTTTTCTTGAACGCATAATCACGTCATTTTCTCATAAACATTACAACCACAGCTGATCTGTCGCTTGACGTAGAGCAACTAACTGTAACTGTGTAGAGCAATTGGCGACGTTCCTGTGCTGCGCTCCTAACTGCATGCGTCAAAATTCCCACACCGACATTTCCATTTCCTGATTCACTGAAGATCCATATTGAACGCTATTGTAAACTGAACTGATGTTTGTGATGTTATTTTATTTATTTTTATTTAGACCGAAAATAAACAAACACGTCCAATCCTTCGATTTATGCCATGAGAAACTTGACCGCGCGCACCATCCGAACCATCCGAGTCCGGACTAGAGGGAGTCGACTGTAGATGCCATTACAGTACTTGTGTTCATCTTCTCCGTGAAAACAAGAGCTCTCAATGTAATGGGTAGGTTTCACAAAACCGAGTTTTCACTACGCCGAGTAAGGCTAAAAATCTAATAAATATCGAAATTTCACTACGCTGAGGTTTCACAAAACTGAGTACATTATAAAATTCAACTGTTTCACTAAACCGAGTAAGGGGCTGGGTACCGTCCGCTCTAGAAAAGAGTTCGCACCAAGAGCACGTCGGCCGGCAGGCCTACAACACGCGGTATCATGCGCTTTGAAGGCATTCACTGCCTGAAATCTGTGTAAATGACATTATTGATCTAATAACTTAAGCTACTTTATACTGCTTTAATATATTATACAGAAATCAAATTGTCCATGGATGAATGTTAAAAAGAAAATTATAGAAAATAGTAAACGAAAATAATTGTATGCTCCAAAGCAGAGAGAATAGAAGACGCTCATAGAAGACAATAAAAGGATTACTAGATATGTCAAATTGTCTTTTCAGAAGGGACAGTTCAAAACTGTGAGACTTAAAGCTGTAAACCGCCGACACCAGATGCCCATAGAACAAAAATGGGATTATTGGAAAGGTATATCGGCCTTTCGAGAAGGGTCAGTTCTGAATGCTAATGTTTGGTAAAACTCAGAAACCGGGCGCACTTATAACACCAAATGGGATTACAGGAAATGTCTAACTACATTTTTAAATAGATTAAAATTAATTTATATAATAATAATAATAGATTAATAATTTAATTTAATTAATAATTAATTTTAATTTTAATTAATTAATAATAATTTAATTAATAATAGATTAATTAAAACATATTAAAATTTATTATCTTATTTAAGGCAAGGAGAGCTACTACTATAATTAAAAAAATAATACAGTGCAACTCGGTTATTGCGGCCTCGGCCATAACGTCAACTCGGATATAACGTCATTTATTTTTAGGTCCCGCCAAACTATATGTATTTACATAGGAAAGAACCTCGGATATATCGTCAGTAAATTCTCAAACCTCGTATATAACGTCAAGAAAATCGGGCCGAGATGAAGGCAACATATAGTTAAATAGAGAAAGTTCGGTCGGTGGTGCAATGTGAGGGCTGCGGATATTGTTTAGCTACATTCTATTTTTAGAAACGGCATTTTATTGCTGTCTTACCCTTACCGCTAACCACCCCAACCCCCTCCCCTACCCTACATCCGCTGTCGCCGGTCATCAAGGTCAGTGTCAGTGACTCACGTCGCATCAAAGCACTGTGATGCCGTTCGTACATACCTACAGTTCGTGTAGATATCGTTAGTTCAGTGTATGTCTTTTACAGTTTGTTTTTCGTTATTTTAATTTACGAATACAGTATTGAAAATAATGGCAAGTGTTAAGAGAAAGGTTTTGCTGAAGAAAAGGCGTGAGTTATAAGAGCGTGTGAGGAGGGACGTAAGATGCAGACGTGTGTTCGGGCTTGTTTTTTAAAATCAAACCAACAGTTAAATTCACCAAGCCGAACTTTTTTTTAATTTTTTCAAAGCAATATTTTCAAATTCGATTTTTTATATAGTATAGTAGTCAGTCAGTCATAAACATAAACATACGGTGTATTTCAAATTACCTTCATTAAATGTCTTAATTTCATGTAAAAATGTGTTTCCTATTTTTCCTCGGTTTTAAATTAAAATTATGTAACCTCTTTTATAGCGTCACTCTGATATAGCGTCATTAATTGTGTGGTCCCTTCAATGACGTTATAACCAAGTTCCACTGTATACAAATTTGAAACGTAGTACCCTGAATTTTAATCAATATTTTAAAAAAGGGTACTGCGTTTCAAATGTTATGAACTTGGTAACAATTAAAATATATTAATATATTTTAGCTATATAAAACGGCGAATAGCACTTGAAACACTAGAAACAACATAGGATTTGTATTTAATACATTTTTGGGATCTTATGGTTTTAAAGAATCATAAAGCTCTAAAAATGATTTTAATTCACAACATTTTATTAACTAAATGTATTAACTATTATTAACTTATTTTTATTAACTAAAATATAAACTATTTATTATTAAATCTTCAATATAAATTATGTGTCACGCGTTATTTTCACTACACGACTGGACAGCGAGTGCCTGCAAAGCACGTAATACTGCACGCTACCCAGGTTTCTACAGTCACTTCTAGAGCGGATGGTACCCAGCCCCTTACTCGGTTTTGTGAAACTCGGTTTAGTGAAACAGTTGAATTTTATAACGTACTCGGTTTTGTGAAACCTCGGCGTAGTGAAATTTCGATATTTATTAGATTTTTAGCCTTACTCGGCGTAGCGAAAACTCGGGTTTGTGAAACGCTCCCAATGTAATGACTTTTTTTTGTTATTCTTTATCTGTTAGAGAAGGTTTTTGTAGACTTTTAATTGAGACTTGTCATATAAAGAAGATAAAGTTATGAGCTCTAAACATCTAAGTTTTATGCCATCACAGTTTTTTATTGAACAAACAAGTTTTACTGAACAGGTAATTTAAGTGATATAACAGAAAAATCAGCTGTCAAAATCTGGATAGTTGTGAGCGATGGTCGGTGGGTGTATTGTTCTCTTGTGTAGATTAAAGTCCGCACTATTGAATACTACATTAATCCACTAAGACCATCCTCATAATAATTAGACCAGTTCGTAATTAAGAGGCAGTGGTTCAGATTCCACGTTAAACTGTAGGTTCCTTACATATGCCATTTACTGTTCGGCTATTAATTAATAGTTCTGTCTAATGAACATGTCAGCCTTTGTCTGTAACAAGACTACCAGATCGCGCCACAATCATCCTACACTCGTTTCTCATTCATACTTAGCTTAAACCTAGTGGTACGGTCGCCATTTCAATAATCATATCTAATTAGAATTAATTTGTTTGGATTGAGCATTGATTTTTTTAAACATATTTAAAAAAATATATTGTTTAAATTTGTTATTTTAATGGTACATTAAAAAAACTAAATAATTGACTTGAGATTTTCTATTCATTTATGTGTTAATGATATCAGGTTAATATTTTGTCACAGAAATAAGTACTGTACCTTGCTGTAACACTTAATTACACAATCCGTACAAAAAAAGGGGTTACTACTAGTTACATTACACGACATTAACGTTTTGATGTTTTTATATACTGTTTTTAATATAATTTCAATCTAACTACATATTTATATTTCAAAACTAAAATAATAAAACTTGCCTAGAACTTTTATTTCATTAAACTATTTTGTAAACAAATATAGACACCATAAATGCCAATGAACAAAATGCCAAATCAAGTCCCAAACACCTTAAACCTACCTGTATGTGTTCTATTAAGAATCTTCCATTTTCAAGGGATAGCTCCAAGGGGTGTTAATAAAAATTTTAGGGTAAAATGATCTGATCTATAAAAGTTAATTCTTTTATACCTACGTGACTGATGAATACAAGAAAATGAGAATACTTATTTATCGTGTTGAAGTAAGAGCAGAGCCCTCTAAGTTACAATATCTGTTGGTTTGAGTACATCAACAAAAAGGCTGCGACAATCAGTTTTAAATTGGAACTTTACATTCTTCAACTTAATTTAAGGAACAAGTTTATAATTTAAAAACCAGTTATTAGTTAATTTTGAAGTACCTGGTGACCAAGCTGTGCTCGTATAGAATAAGGCATGTATTATACAAGTTAATTAGAATTAAAACACATTAATACCCAGGTATTAATTCAGTATTAATTCATTATTGAGTAATAATGTTTTCATTATTACTCAATGAAAACATTTATGTGGTTTAAATGAAAACGATTTAATACATCATAATTAATATAGCACTGAACAAAAAGTATTAGCCCTGATGGGGATGGAACTCGCGACCTTCAGTTCTTGAGGCCAACGCCCTACCACTCGGCTACGGCGTCTGTCAAATGAGCGACGCCGTTTAAGGTCTATTAGCCAACCTCAATTGTTTTAGCCGATCATTTACTGTTTAATTATCCATACAGTTATTATTAGCCTGTGATCAACTGATTTGGTTAGAAATGGAATGAGAATTGAAAAGCAAAAGAGAAATTGAATTTACACCTATTAATTGGTTTGTTACAGTGGCTTCAAGCAATACAATGAATACGTTTTCTATCAAAACACGGAAGATTTTGGAAATACTTTTCTCTGCTTTTATTTCGCACAGTTTTTTTACCCTTTAGTTTTTACAATTGTTTAGTAATTTGATAATTTTTCATTTATTACATAAAATAAATATTAATGCAAAACCTCTATTCACATATTGTTTACCACCATCTTCAATCAACAACTGTCAAACGGTTACAAACAGATGTTTTGATTTGTATTGTTATATTTTGATTCTCCATAAGCATAATGTTAATTTTTTAGATTTTAAACTTAATATTACAAGAAAACCGAAATTTTCCTGGACATTAGACCTATCTAGAACTTATTTTCTACTCAGAAATTAGTTATTTTCAAAATTTAAAGAAAATCCTTAGTGCTGTTTTCGAGATCCGTGTGCAAATATATATATATATATATATATATATATATATACAAACCTTGCTCGTATTATAAAATTGCATTTAAACTGTCTAAAACTTCCATTGAAGTCCATTCAATCCCATTAGGGGACATAATTATGCCAACTACAAGGTACAAGTAAATACAATATCAATTTAACAAGAAATAATAGTTTAACCTTGCTTAAAAATCACAAAGTAAGTTAGTGTTTAAAAAATACTGACTTTTTCACCGAGATTGCGCAATGCCCCATTGCCTCTCTCGTAGACCCTACGAGCCAATGCAATTTGATCAATCTCTGCGTCTTCAGCAGCTCCATGGGTCATTTCAAACTGGGCATAGCTCATCCACACCTGAGATACATAAATAAAGATAGATTTTGGATTAACATATTTTACTGATTCTTTTTAAATCAGATGTCTAGTTATAAAACTCATACTACTAGAATTATGTTACGATTTAATATAAGGTAAGATATATATAAAATGTAATATATTATACCTTATTGGTAGAGGTGTGCGAACCCTCGAACCTTGAATATTCAAATCTCACAATATTGGGTTCAACTTGAGATTTCCGTAAAAGTTCAATGTCAGTTGAATATTCGAAAACGATAAATAATATAAAGCGACCTCTATCAAAGGTATAGATTTTCTATTTTTAAGTTCGAAATAAGCAAATCATTATGCAGCTAAATTAAATTAAATTAAATTATCCCATTAAATTAAAACCAAATGTAACCAATGCTTTATCATCCGACTACTGATGGATGAAGATATGAACATGTCTAATGCTTGATGCGATTGTCAATACCACCTATTTTTAGATATTGGTATTAGTATCAAGAGTCCATAGAGTCTAACCTACACCAGACAGGGGAAAAACAAATACATTAATTTTTGAAAAACTTATTATTTTTGAGAATAAATAAAATTTAAAATAACTAAAACCCCTTTAACCTTTTGAGTGCCCTGAAATGATATATCGTTGTTGTCATTTTGTGTGAAAAGTGCTTTGCAACGGTACATCGTCGTAACATAATAACTAAACTGTATCCTTATTTATTGCCAAAAACGTCAGTAGTTTGCATTCAATGAAAGAGGATAAAATATCCTTTACAAATATATGTAATAAGTAGGCTATACTTTATTATTTAATTTTTATACAGTAAAACACCAGTTAGGAGTACATATATTATGCAAGCAGTCGCAGCGCCTTGCTGTCTAGAGCGACTACGCAGCAACACCTGTTGGCCAGCGTCTGGTGCGACAACAAAAAAGTTGTGCCGTATTATTTATGCACAAAAATTTGTTTCCAAGTTTTTTTATTGTTATGGTGATGTTTATTACAAATTTATTATAATTTCTGTTTGAAATGAGTCGAAAAACGTGCTTTTATCCTGTTAGTTTTTCATTTTGAGTAAAACAACGAAAAAATAGTAAATTTACGCATACTTATGTTTTTAGGTCAAGCTTGTTTTCATATTGACCTTTATTTACCAAATTTGGAGATTTTGGTTATTATAATTTATACTTATAAAATAACATTTGATAGGACTGATTTTAGATTTTGACATGGATATGTCTTAGCTCTGAAGGTGTTAGTGATTTTTAAGATGGAAAACATGTAACAGGTTTCCATGGAAACTACCAGAGATATTGTATTTAATTTTTAATATTTTATAGAATTTTTATATTGAGTATTATGGCTTAGATTTTAATTTGAAAATAAATTTTCTGTTGTGTGTGTATATACATATGTAATTGATAAATATCTACATAATTAATAAAAATATGCATGTATCTAAATATATAAAACAAAGTCGTGTTAGCTACATGCATTATAACTCGAGAACGGCTGGACCGATTTTAATGATCTTTGATTTTTTTGATTCGTCTCTGCTCCGGTCATGCTTTAGGCATATTCAATTTCCATAAATTCAATTAGTTTCCATTTAATAGCGTTTTAAATTTCTAATGTTAACCTTATGGGGACTAAGTTTGTTTACAAATGATCTACAATAAAAACATTTGATTTCTTAAGCTACAGCTGTTGTTTTACTTTCCATTAGCAATATGCTTTACTATTCAATGCCATCTGAATCATTCATTAATGTAAAACTATGGAGTAGATGTGTACTGTACAACAGATTTATTCGCCACGGTAATTGGTTACGGTTTTTGGGAATTATGTACTGTATTTATATGTTTGCTAAATAAAAGAATTACAATGTTTATACATATTAGGTTTATTATAATAATCAGCTGTTGAACATTTAAAGCTTTCACAATGAAGCTGCAATGCTATTTGACTTCAGAACATGGCCAATCTTCAAGTTATTACGTATTTTATGTTAGGCATTAGGAAGATTGCCGGGTCAGCTAGTATAAAATAATTATTAATAATTACTTACCAATTGAATGGTATCTGCCTTTCAGATGTCAATTTATTAATTCCTTACAGGAACCGGTTTCGATCTCTTAACAGATCATCATCAGCCGTATAATATTTTTTTCTTGGTGTTCATTTAAAAAATCTTCAAAAAATCACGACACATATTTACATATAATGAAAAAACAAACAAAGAACTATTTACATGATGAATCATAATATGAATCAGCTGTTAGTTTCTTGCATTACAGTATTTAATAGCTGGAATGTTATTTTTTCGGAGAACTCATCCTTTTTATTTAACATAACGTCCTTGTCTTCTTTAAAATATTTATATATAAAAAATTCCTCCCAAGCCTGAGCTTTGTATTTATTTTCGCAACTTTTTAATATTTTAATTGATGAGTAAAAATTAACTTTATGGCTAGGGTTTAACATTTAACCCTCCAACGGTTTTCCCGTCGATTCATCGACGCCACCGCCGGTCGTCGAAGGTTCACCGTCGATCAATCGACGGTAGGTAAGCTTTTACAAAAAGCAATGGTGTGAATACATTTTCGGTTAAAACTACATTGAATATAGTATTGTTGTTTTCTACAGATCATACACTTTCCGCCGAGGTATGTTTCGTTTTGCTTACTCTATGCGTCTGAATTCTATGTTAGTTAAAACATCGATCTTCAGTTGCGCGGTTATGTCGCTTTGTTTACAATGGTGGCGTTACACGTTCTCGTCGCGTTTGTTAAGTGTTCTGATGTTAATTTCACCATTTTAAAATTGATAGCAGTGACTTATGTGTATAAAACTATATATTTTTATTTTACTTATTAAATTTTTAAATTTGGCTATCTTCAATTTTTGACTTGTATTTATTTTCTGTGTTTTGTGGGGGAGCAAACTTTGAAAAATCTTTTGAAAAAAAAATTTTTATCAATTTTAATTGGATACACCCATCAAAACCAAGATAAAAATAAAACATGTTACTTTTATCTTATAGATAATTTAATGTAGATTAAATGGTGTATAATATGTTATAGTTACTATATATTTACTATTTTATGTGGAATTTTTAGTAAAAGCCTCCAAAAGCGCCAAAATGAGGTGAACCTCAAGGGGTCAAATAGTGAACCGTTGGAGGGTTAAAAGAAAACCCTAGCCATAAAGTTAATTTTTACTCATCAATTAAAATATTAAAAAGTTGCGAAAATAAATACAAAGCTCAGGCTTGGGAGGAATTTTTTATATATAAATATTTTAAAGAAGACAAGGACGTTATGTTAAATAAAAAGGATGAGTTCTCCGAAAAAATAACATTCCAGCTATTAAATACTGTAATGCAAGAAACTAACAGCTGATTCATATTATGATTCATCATGTAAATAGTTCTTTGTTTGTTTTTTCATTATATGTAAATATGTGTCGTGATTTTTTGAAGATTTTTTAAATGAACACCAAGAAAAAAATATTATACGGCTGATGATGATCTGTTAAGAGATCGAAACCGGTTCCTGTAAGGAATTAATAAATTGACATCTGAAAGGCAGATACCATTCAATTGGTAAGTAATTATTAACTATATAGGTGTCTAGGCTTTCAAAATAAAAATAATTATGTTTTATGTTTTTTTGTGGACAAAGTCATGGGCTATAAAATAAAAAAGATTTAGATTTAGAAAAGATCTTATTATTTTAAAAAGTTTAGTTAAAGTCATTTTTAGTAAAATAATACAAAATAGCCTCTTAGAGCCTGGCACTCAAGTGATAAAGTATATTAAAACTATATTTTTAAAACTATATATTTAAAATACATAACTAACCCATTGGCTATTGAATAAATTTACACTTTTGACGCACACCGTTACCTAATTATTTTAGCCTTTTTCTGGGTTTTAGCTTTTATTCAATAAAATCACAGAAAATTAATATTTACTCCCCATATATCTAGCTGAATGTTTTCTAATTTAGTACTACACATATTTAAATTTTTTCATTACCTATTTACACTATATAGGCCAAAGAAAGTTTTTTGTTCCGTAACTGTAATTACTAGATGTCCAGTTCGACTGTTGAAGGTTAGGCCTACTTTTAGGTTATTCTATGTCATTTTCACAGCGGAAACACTCAACTCATCAGTATCTTTTCTTTCCAAATTACCACTTTCATATAAAATTTGTCTAATAGAATCAGAACAATCCTTAGAAACAAGGAATGTATTGCTGCGAAATGACCATTGTTGTCAAACTGCATACCGCACGACGATGTAAACAAATCGTAAATTCGAAAACAAAGAACGATATAAAAACAATCGAGATTCAAAATATAGCTCCACTATATTTCGAATAGAACAATCGAGAGTCAAATACCGTAATACAACAGTCAAAGAACTCCAAATACAGTAATAAATTAACAGTTACGTCGATCTGTGGAACTGTCCATCATCGTTAGTTACGCGCTGCCAATCCCGTGACGGGCAGTGCCCGTCTATGGTAGCCAATGGGTTAAAAACTCTGGCACTTATAGCGAAAAAGTTAAAAAGATCCTTGGCACCCAAAGGGTTAACATCATAGCAATTGTCTTTGCCTTTGCAGACAAAACAGCTGTAGGTCCACTGGGTTATCACAACATACATGTTGCATTAGAAAAAGTAGAGCCATATTTTCTTTATCTTTTACAATTTAAACTTTTTTACACATTTAAACTAATTTTAAATAATATTATTTGTAAGTGTATTCAAAGGTAAATGCAACAAACGTTGAAAAAATAATTTAAACAAATCCAATTGTTAATTAATAGTTTTAGTTTGATTATCAAACAACAGGTTTTGCTTCCTTCATTTCTTCCGCAGCAAAAAAGTTCATTTTTTTACTTTAAATCTATTCTAAAAAATAAACCTGAGTGGATAATGAAACATTCAAAAGTGTAAATTTACACTTTTGAAGTAAAGGATCGCCGAACGCGGGGTTGAAGCCATGTGGACAGCGGTAATGTTCAAAAGCGGAATGGGGAAACGATGAGTCACCCTAGTCCCGAGTGCCTGAGTCTCTAGCGCTACTGTCTGTATTCTGTGCTATCTGGTGCAAGGTCACTGACTTACGAAACAATAAACCTCCCCACCCCTCCTGTCCGTACCCACCCCAATAGCCAAGCCAACGCATCACACGTACTGAAGTGACAACACCTGCCTCCGTGGTCAGTGTCGCCTTTATTTTGCTTCAGTGACCTTGTCTTTCTCGTAACGGTTCGTTTTAGTTTCGGGTAGGAATAAGTTATTATGGCCGGAAAAAGAAAAAGGGTTGTCACTACGATGGAGCAAAATTTGTATTACTCTAGTACTGTACCACTTTGTACTGCATTACATGATTTTTTGATATCATTAAAGTGGTTTTATTATTTAATATCTGGATGTTTTATTCCCCTCTCATATCAGGATATTTTGCTATCCGTATCGGCCGTCACCACATTAGTCCGGATATGAGAGGGTTTACTGGACATTGAATTTTAAATGTTATATCTTATATTAATTTTATAAATGTGAACTTGACAAGAAACTATTCATAATTTTTTTCATGAAATGAAGTTGAGCTTGAGACCTTGACATGGTGAGTCCTTTCCAGGAGGCGCTCGTATAGCTGCCGCGCCCGAGCCACTTCTCCCTGGCCAACCTCAAAGTCGATATATGCCTTCCACAACAGCTCCGGCATGTCCAGCCTCGGCTGGGAGACAGCTAGCTCGTAAATGGCTCTGGCCCTGTCCATGTCTCCCAACAGAGTCTCCAGCTCTGCAAACTGTGAGCCAATAAACAATTTTTTCATTACAAAAAGCTGAGGTTCAAGGGGGATTTTTTATCCCTGACTGTTTTTTTATACATTACCTCCAGGACATAAAGACTCATCTCAACTACTTATAGGAGCTAAAAAGTTTTGTATTTACCATTAGAAAATTATCACTATTAAAGTACTTCATCAAAACAGTGGGAACATGTACATGAATAAAATTACTTCTTTGTCTGCATATTGATTTGAATTATGATATTTTTTGTCATTATTATTACAGTTTATACCCCCAAAAAAGCTAAAATGGGTCTGTCTTTCTGTAACGCTTCTCCGTGAAAACAAGAGCATCCACTACAAACTATAAATGATGAAACTTATATTCATTAATTCTATACTTTTAGAAGAAGATTTTTGTGTACTTTAAACTGACCCACATCCTATTGAAATAAAGTAATAAGCTCTCAAAACACAGTTTTTAACTTTATTTGGTATATTTTTGAGTTTTAATGAACATGTGATTGATGTTATTTGACATGTGATTTGACAGATATAAAAAACCAACTTCATTTCTTGTGCTGTGCATGGTAGTGTTTGGTCATATTGTATGAAAGTCTTACTTAACCAATCCTAGTTTGTGGTTGTTTCTAGTTCATGCATGCCTAAATATATAATTAATTTATCATATTTGAAGCTTTGAAGCTCATTTAAACTTTAAGATAGAATTCAATCCCCTAAAACACTTTATCAGCTATATACACAATTAATAACAGTCTCATAAAATAACCTTTTCGGATGGGCCTGACAATCAGGTCAAGCCGTCATAGTCAATCATAGTGAAAATAGTCAAGCTATTCATAATTTGCTAATCGAAATGAGTCATATTGAATTCAGATTTTTATTTTATTTTGTATATTTCTACGCCAGTGGCATTTTTAACGTTTTGATGGGGAACGGTCCAAACCCCGGTCTTGTTACTACCTAACGTTGACCTGTTGTTAGGAAGCATCATTAATTAGTAGCCCAATGACAAATGGCGACTGGGTCCAGATTCGACCCTTGCGGGATTCGATCCGGCGACCTTCAGTTTTGAAGGCGGGTATTATAACCACTACACCACCCAGCCAGTTATCCAGTAAATCCTCAAATTCCTGATAATGAGATACAGAATACAGCTAATGAAAACCCTAACCTAAATAATAGTCTTAAAAGAAAACCAGACTCCCATGATTTCATGACAAATCCCCTGATAGGAAAATACATTCAACTCAACCCAAATATTCTGAACGTAACAAAGGTCCTTTTGAAGTAATAATCCAAAACAAAAATAAAACTAAGCTGAGCGCTTTTCAAATAGGTAAAATACTTAAAAGCAATAGTATCATCAAGGAAGTAAGGAGAACTGGTAGAAATAATGCTGCCACCTGTAAATCATATTAATCAGCCAACGATTTACTTAAAGTACCTTCACTAACTGAATTCATTGTCTTTATTCCTACAAGAAAGGTCCAAACCATCGGTGTTATTTATGCTGATCCATATGTCACCGAAGAAGAAATTTTGATTGAAGCATTATCCCAATACCTTATTTAAAGTGTCCACAGAATGAAAAGAAAAATAAATAATGACCTTAAAATGCCTATTTCCTTAAAATAACTTTTGACTCGGACATCCTCCCAACTGAAATAAAATTAAATCATGTATTAATGAGAGTAGAACCTTACAGGATACCTGTTAAGCAATGTTTCAGATGCTTTAGTTTCAGTCATGTTGCAAATTCTCCATGCAACAATAAAGAAATTTGTAAAAACTTCGGAGAGTTTCATAGTGACCTTTGTTCCAAAATCTTTAAATGTGCAAATTGTGCTGGAGAACACTGTAGGACTGACAAAAAATGCCTGGAATATATTAGACAATTTTTAATTTAACATTGAACAGAGAATGAGCCTATTCAATGAAGATTATTTCACAGCAAGCTTTAAATTTCCAATTAGATACAAACAATTTCACAATAAAAAAATAACCTCATTGTTGTTCCTCAATATTCTTTATATTCTGAGGCCACCAAAGTAGACATTTCTAACCATAAAGAGTACCCAAAGTTTCCTAAATCAAATGTTATCCAATACTATAATACGAGCAAGGTTTGTGTGTGTGTATATATATATATATATATTTGCACACGGATCTCGAAAACGGCACTAAGGATTTTCTTTAAATTTTGGAAATAACTAATTTCTGAGTAGAAAATAAGTTCTAGATAGGTCTATTGTCCAGAAAAATTCTTATTTTCTTGTAATATTAAGTTTAAAATCTAAAAATTTTACATTATGCTTATGGAGAATCAAACGTAAACAATACAAATCAAAACAGCTGTTTATAACCGTTTGACAGTTGTTGATTGAAGATGGTGGCAAACAATATGTGAATAGAGGTTTTGCATTAATATTTATTTTATGTATGTAATAAATGAAAAAATTATCAAATTACTAAACAATTTGTAAAAACTAAAGGGTAAAACAGCTGTGCGAAATAAAAGCAGAGAAAATTTTTTCCAAAATCTTATGTGTTTTGAAAGAAAACGTATTTATTCTATTGCTTGAAGCCACTGTAACAAACCAATTAACTGAAGTAAATTATATTTATCTTTTGCTTTTCAATCCTCATTCCTTTTCTAGCAAAATCAGTTGATCACAGGATAATAATAACAAACTGTATGGACATTTAAATTCAGTATAAGATTAGCTAAAACAATTGAGATTGGCCAAAACTCTTAAACGACTACGACAACTTGGCCGACGCCGTAGCTCAGTTAGTAGCGCTTAGGTCTCACGTACGTAAGGTCGCGTGATCGATCCTCACCCGAGGGCTATATTTTTGTTCAGTATTTATGCCATATTAATTAAGGGGTATGAAAACTGTTTTATTCAAACCACATAAATGTTTTCATTGAGCAGTAAATTTGTTTTAATTTTGCTAATTAACTTGTAAAAACATGTCTTATTCTATCCGAGCAAAGCTCGGTCCCCTGGTACTTTCATCTAAATGAAGTAGGACTGAAAGTGTTTTTCACCCAGTCAGCTTCCAATCAAAATAAGCCTTCTTTAAATTTATCTAATAGGTTTGAAAGTTTGTCAGAACCTGAACAGGACTTAAGTAACTCACTAAATAGACCTATTATATATAGAAATCCTAATCAGTATGGACAACCAAAACAACAAAAATTAAATATCTTACACTAGATCATCCCTACAGCAACAACTCGAGAAACAAACCTAAAGAAAACAAACAAAAATCTTTTGTCAAAACCTCAACAGCAATATTCACACTTCCCCAAACGATCAGGAATGGCTGATTAGAGGAGTAAAAGCTAAAATAGAGGAACTTACAAACAAAGATCTCGAAAATTGCAAAAAACACAAGTTTGAAAATCTCATTGATGAATGAGCTTGAATGAAGATAGCATCAAAAATACTATAACAGAGAAGAACCTTTAATCAATTCAGAAAAGGGAGGTCACCCTAATACCTAATTCAGATTACCTATTACATCTGATAGCTGATATCAATGCAGGACTAACCTACAATGAACATGTACTTGCTGTTTCATTAGACCTTACCAAGGCCTATGATAAAGTTAATACCTATCGGAGAACTGACAAAGAAATTCTCTCCTTCAACATACCAAAAACATTTGTATGACAATGTTTTAATTGGCTCGTTGACCGGGGGGTTACTTTGAAACCACTCACATCACTCTCTAGGACAACAAGCAGAGGATTGCCACAAGGAAGTGCTATTAGTCCAATTTTATTCGTGATTTATTTGGCAGACATTGAATACAATCTACTACTACCAAATTCTGTTAAGACTTTAATATATGCTGATGACATTTTAATTTTTTCATCCCTCTCTTTAAGGTGATGGATTACCAATAATTAAGAAAATCAAACTTCTTGGGGTTGAAATTGATAATAAATCAAAATTTACTGAGCATGTTAACAAATTACATCTAAGGTGCCTAAAAGACTTAAATATTATGAAAGTAATGAGTTGTAGACATAAGGGTGCACACCCTGATTTCATTATTAGTGTTTACAAAGGACTGATATGCTCAAAACTAAATTGTGCAAGCTTTCTTTATGCTTATGTTTTACAAATAACATTAAATAAACTTGACATGATCCAAAATCAGGCCTTAAGAATTGCTGTTGATGCACTTAAATACACCCCTATTGTGTCACTCCACTCAGAGACTGGAATACATCCTCTAAACACTAGAAGAAAATTAATGACAGATAAACTAATATATAAGGTTATGTTATAACCGACCCATCACACCCTGCAAATCACCTCCTACTACATCTGACTTTTCTTACAAACCACCAAAAATATTGGCAGAGGAAAAGTATACCAATTTATGTTTCAAGCTCCAATAATATCATTAATAAAACATTGTTTAACTTCACTGAAAATCCATCTTACATACACATAAGTTACTTAAATAAACCTATAGAATTTGAAGACTACAGCTACACAATGTTGCAAATCAAGAGAACTTGTCACTCAATAAAAAGGAATAAAATGTATAAATTTGTAAGGAAATCCATTACTTTAACATAAACTTAACATATAAAAACAGTTTAATTATTTATACAAATAGATCAAAGACAACTGACTGGAGCAGCTTTTTATATCCCCCAACTTAATATTTCCAAAAAATACAAGTTATCACAAATAGTTTCATATTGAACAGCTAAACTATAAGCAATTTATAAAAGCATAACATTTAGTAATGAACTGCAAGAAACCGACATAGTTATTTTCACTGATTAATAATCTTCTATTAAAGCAATAGAAAATCCAAAGACCAACATAATTACATTTTTCTGATAATTGTAATAAACCTAAATAATAAAAACAAATATTTCACTTTCCACTGGATTCCCTCTCACATTGGGATTAAACCCAATGAGGTTGTTGACAAATTAGCAAAGGAAGTAACTAAGGATGGAGAACTTGTTGATTACATTCCCATTCCCATTGAGGATTTTTTTACTTCTTTTCGGCTAAGGTATCAAAAGGCCATGCAGCCTCACAGTTCTCTATTTTGGGTTTGCTTCAAAAAATTTTAGGGTTCTAATTTTTTTTAATGCAGGAAGATTAGTCACAAAATTGTGTACCTAAAGGGTTTGATGGTAGTGAAAGCTAGGGGAAAATAAGGGCACAAAGGACTGTTTGGATGGTAAGGGTAGAAAATCTTCTCGCTCGGTGCCCGTCAAGCATTACTTAGCCGAGAAATGGAGGGGGGAGGTCACGGATGAAGCACCCAAGAATGGATAACATATATGTACCCAAGTGTTTGTGTTTCTCTTTAGATTTGTCTATTAATTTCTCTGATGAAATTATATTTTTCTTTATATGTTTATATTCTTAACCGAGTTAACTCGCTCATGTACACAACGCCATATGCGAGTACTCACGTATTCCCATAATGGCATTTAGAGTCAAATTTAGTTATCCAAATCGATGATAGATGGCAGGGCAATCCACTTTTTTCCTTTGCCAACTTGTTTCATGATGTATCTACCACATCGTCAGTATTTATTGGTTGCAAACAGATTTTTGTGTGTGTTGTATTTACTACGCAGCAGCTTAGCGCCAAATGGCGAGTATACTCGCATATCAGTTGACTAATAGATGAAGATAATGTTTGTGTCGTGTGATTATGTATAACCAAACTTTGACTTTAGTGTTTATACTAAATAACTTTTATCTTAATGAGTTAGTTTTTATAATATTAGTGGCTGTGTTTATGTAAATATACTGTATAGTAGTTTTGTGAAGTGAAACAATATGGCTGAAAAGTTTGTCATTCAAAGGGTTAAATAGTTTTATTTTAAATTATGTTTAAACTAGCAGTAAGCCTATCCTTTGTACGGGTTGTAGGATTCAGTTTAAAGAAGAAAGATCATCATATCAAAATGTAAACCTGAAATCCTAAACAAATCAATACCCAGCTTTATTATTTAGCAATACTTTACAATTAAATAGATTAGAACATATATACCATGATTATCTGCTAAGTGCTAAGCGATTTTGGTGTTTTTGTAAGGAAATTTAAAAAACAATCTTGTAATACTCTCTTAGTATTAAACCAACACATATTGCATATCATTTTTTTCAGGAAGAGCTAAATAACAAGGAAAAAATATAATCATAACATTTACTCACCAATTCATCCTGGTATGATGTTAGATGTACTAGTATGTTGAATTTTATTTTATATTTTTTTTACTCTATCACTTCACTACAATAACTGAATGAAGAATCAAGAATACCCAAAATGTAGAAAATTTATTAGTGGGTATAAAATATGCTCAAGTTTGTTATTTGCTCAACAACAACAAATTAAAAATTAAAATTATGTTGTTAGTGCAATTTCAAATAAATCACAATCGTGGCAAAATTGAAACTATTTATTTTATAATTATTATCTTCCTGGTTCCAAAAATATTCCAAGGTAGAAGAAATTAAACTGAAAGTCAATAAAGCACTCAAGATTAAAATTAAACACTTATTAATTATTTACATTAGAGGGACAAACTGAAAAAATTACTCGGAGTCTGATTCTTCTCGATTTCTCTTCTTTCTCCGCCCTCCTCCTGATGGCCTCCAGAAGTGCTCAAGGCTGCTGAAACATGCTGGGTGAACACCACAGTTGCATAAGAGACACCTTTTGAGTGGTTGAACGCACTACACAATTTCTCAAACGCATGCCAGGGAGCCGTGCCAAAGTGTGCGCAGCATCTCCACTTGGACCTGGATTCACTTGAGGGTCTGCTGGTATAATTTCTGGGCTTTTGCTGTCTTCTAAAAGGGCATTTACAATCTCAACAGTAAATTCCCAACGTTTCAAGGGTCTGTCCGTGTTCTGTTTGAACAGGATATATGAGTTCAGGAGAGCCATGTCAAGAAAGTTCTCAAATATCTTTATCCAATACTTTCTACTTGTCCTGGTACAGGTCAGGTGGTACACTGATTTATCCTTCATATCTACTACCTCCATACTTAGGTTGTACTCATGGATGAGATGGGGTTTTATAGCTTCTATGCCACTTTTTTGCTCCTCACTAGTCCGTCCTGTGCTGGAAAAGCTGTGGTTATCTGGTAGACTGGCTTACCGGTTTTCTTCTGCTTGTAACCAACTGCTAAAATTTTATCTCTCCTATAATATACTGTTTGATTAGCCTCTAATTTTGTCCCCAGCATGTTTTTGGAAAGATCTTTGGAATTTTTATTGATTGTGCCGGTTAGGTAAGTTTTATTATCAAAAAGTTTTTGAGCCAATGGTAATTTTGTGTAATAATTGTCGGTGTACAAGTGGTAGTGTTTATTTAACAAATTACAATTTTTCATCAAATTTACAACAACTTTTTCAGTACAGGCTTCAGTTCCCTCAGACATAAAACCCTTGCCACTATACAATTCCGAATGAAGTAGATAACTAGCTTTGCTGTTGCAAACTTCAAATTTTTTCACTCCGAAACGGGCATGTCTTTTATTTTGTAGGTACTGAATAAATGAACACCTGTTCTTCATTCCTACCATTGACTCATCTAAAGATACATTTTGATCTGGAATAAAATGTAACTTGAAACTGTGATTCATTGAATCGTAAAACTGTCTAATTTTGTACCACGGATTGTACCACCTAGTTGACCTTTTGGGATTGACTGAAGTGAACTGACATGAAAATTTGCTCTAATTGATTGGAATCTATTCAGGGCCACATTGATTGGGAAACAAGGTTCGATTTTGGACCAGTATTTTTTATAATTCTGTTTTGGATTGAGTCCCATGTTGATAACTAAAGAAAAGTAGCGCTTCATCTCATTTACAGTCACGTCAAACCATCTGTTTAGTTGACTTTTAGGTTTTAGATTACCTGAATTTCTTTTATCCTGCAACTGAGACTTTGCATAGATATTAGTCTCTTTGGTAATCAGGCGCCAAATAAAATCTGTAAAAAACAGATAAAAATAATGGATGGGATCACTATTTTTGGGAGGCAGATTTCTCCCACCGGTAACTCTCACTTGGAAATTTTCTGAATAGTCAAAACCCTCTTCTGGGTGGTTAACCCTTTTCCAAGCATTTGGGTCTGGTGTAGGAGCAGGAGGAATAGGCTACAAGGCTGGTCTACGTTTAGACTTAGCATAGGACTAACTCAAGCCTAGGGCTTAGCATAGGACTAACATCACGCCTAGGGCTTAGCATAGGACTAACATCAAGCCTAGGGCTTAGCATAGGACTAACATCAAGCCTCGGGCTAACATGAGAAGATGTATTAGGAGGCCTAGGCCTAGTACCTCTAATTTCAGGAAGCACTTCATCAAATGAGGTATCACAATCATTACTGTCTGGCTCATATTCGTCATCAGAGGAATCAGTGGGAATATCGTTCACATCAGTACCAATATCGGAAATGTTTCCAATATCTGAATTTTCACTCAATTCCTCTAGCACTTCACGAATTGCACTTGATCTACTAAGCTTACTCATTTTATTTTACTATTTAACTATCCCTAAATAAACCACAAATTGGTAAAATAAAATGCAACAGGTCGAAAAATACACGTATAAACTAAACTGCGACAGCAAACTCACATCAACAAAGCACAGACAGACGTCAGTAAACACGAAACATAACCGACAATAAACTGCTTCTATCTAGTGCCAGTACAACAGAGGAGATCGGCATAGAGATATTCAAATAGCCTGTTTTATCAAGTTTCATACTTTATAAAATACATCACAAAATTATTGTATTTATAGATTCTATGTTGATTGATTACTGCTAACCTCTCGTAGCGCGATGTGAGCACCACAGAGCGGCTCGCTGACATCGCGTAGCGCGATGTTAGCACCTGGTTAAGAAGTGTTAAGAATATTATTAAATTAATAAATTAAATATTGCAAATACCTCATTGGTTTACATTGAAAGAAAATACTCACCCTCATCCAAGTTATGCAGTTTTCAGGTCCAAACTCAAGGAACTTTTCATATAATATTCTACACCTATCAAATTCTCTTAGTTGAATCTCAAGATCAATATATCCTCTAAATAGTTTATCCTTGGGGCATATACCAAGGGCCATTCCCTGTAAATATTTTAAAATTGTTTAGTTCACATTTTCAGCTGATAAAGGATACAAAATATAAGCGTTAATATTACAAGAACAAGACATATAAACATTTTTGACAAACTAAACTTTTATACTATCATGAAGTTATTTTGGAGTTATTTATGTTTTTTATTATTAATCCTGTTCATGTTGATAACAGGGATAATCTAGAAAATACAACTGTTTCTTCACAATGTTTCTTATTTGATGGATACAAATTTTTTGAAGTCCTCTTTCATGATATGTTGGAATACCCACAAAATATTCATGTAATGGGATGGACAAACTAAGAAACTTTCCCCCCCACCCCACTGTGGTCATCCAATACTATAATACGAGCAAGGTTTGTATATATATATTTGCACACGGATCTCGAAAACGGCACTAAGGATTTTCTTTAAATTTTGGAAATAACTAATTTCTGAGTAGAAAATAAGTTCTAGATAGGTCTAATGTCCAGGAAAATTCTTGTTTTCTTGTAAAATTAAGTTTAAAATCTAAAAATTTAACATTACGCTTATGGAGAATCAAATGTAAACCATACAAATCAAAACATCTGTTTATAACCATTTGACAGTTGTTGATTGAAGATGGTGGGGAGTAATATGTGAATAGAGGTTTTTCATAAATATTTATTTTATGTATGTAATAAATGCAAAATTATCAGGTTACCAAACGATTTGTAAAAACTTAAGGGTAACATAACTGTGCGAAATAAAAGCAGAAAAAGTATTTCCAAAATCTCTGTGTTTTGATAGAAAACGTATTCATTGTATTGCTTGAAGCCACTGTAACAAACCAATTAACTGATGTAAATTATATTTATCTTTTGCTTTTCAATCCTCATTCCTTTTCTAGCAAAATCAGTTGATCACAGGATAATAATAACAAACTGTATGGACATTTAAATTCAGTATAAGATAAGCTAAAACAATTGAGGTTGGCCAAAAACTCTTAAACAACGACGACAATTTGGCCGACGCCGTAGCTCACTTAGTAGCGCTTAGGTCTCACGTACGTAAGGTTGCGTGATCGATCCTCACCCGAGGGCTAATAATAACTGTATGGAAACAGAAAATGAACGGCTAAAATGATTGAGGTTGGCTAAGAGACCTTAAACGGCGCTCCTCGTTTGGGAGACGCCAATCTTATTCTATCCGAGCAAAGCTCGGTCACCAGGTACTTAACTTATTATATAGCAAAGTATCAAACCAAAATTAACATAACAAATTTCATGCTCAGTACAAATTTGAACCCAGGGCAGTTGCATGATAGCTGCCATTGGGGCAGATTCATTGTGCTCTCTACCACAGCAGGACCCTTACGTTACAGCTGCTTTATTTCAGTAGAAGATGTTGCCTCATTTTAAAAAAGCAAAAAAACTGGCAAGCTCACTCAGTACAATATAACTAAAGTAGAAAATGTAGGCCCATATTTACTTTGATATCTTTTAAATGGAATTTTTAACTGGTTGGGTGGCTAGGTGTGAGTGCCCACGCTCAAAACTGAAGTTTGCCAGATCGAATCCCACATGAATCAAATCTAGGGAACAGAGGAAGTTAAGAAATTATGAAAACGAATAAAAATATGGAGACCATAGGTGGGTTAGAGTAGCAAACTAAGAAGCAAAGTTTTCTGTCTAATTAAAGTAGTTTGTAAAAGTTATGTACTTCTGATCTTTGTCTCAGTAAAAATTGAATTTTTTCAGTTTGTGTGAGATAAAATCAATATGCTTTTCAAATCAATCTCAGTTATGCCAAGTCATTTTATCTAATTTTAAATATCATCAAATTAATCACTTTTTTTATGATAAACTTACTCAAGACGTTTATGATAGGAAATTATTGTATACAACAAATATACAAATCAAAGCATACAAAAGCCCGAAACTAATAACTAAAGCAAAAAAAGAAGCTTGTACTATCAGATCAAAATAGGCCCATATTAACTTTCGATATCTTTATAAATGAACCTTATTTAACTTTTGGTCTAAAAAACCCAGATAAAAACCTAAATTAACTAAATACATGACTATTAAGTATTTTTTTATAATTTTTAGGGAGAGGCAGAAAAAATGCTTTATGCACACAGGTGGCCAGCCTGTAGTGTGGGACTCCCCATAAGAAGCAAAGTTTTCTGTTATATAGGTAAGATGTCATTAAACTAAGCTCTTTGTCTCTCAGACCATAAAATTGAAGTTTTTCAGTAAAAGTTTGTGTGAGATAAAATCAAATGCTTTGGTCAAATCAATCAGTGTAGCACAAGTCATCATTTTATCTTTAAAGCCATCTAAAATCAAATTAATCACTTTTTCCACACTTTGATTGTACTCAAAGTGAACCTTCTTATGAACCCAAATTGCTTGAGGCAGAGAAACTTATTATATAATACAAAAATTATACAATTGATCTTTTATACAAGCTTAAAAAAATTTACTAAGTATAGGGACTAAAGATATAGGCCTGTAGCTCGATGGGTCAGACTAGGTTCCTTTCTTAAAGATAAGTACAACCTTAGTAACTTTTAGGACCTCTGGAATAATCCCTATAGACAAAGCCCTATTAAACATAAATACCAAAGGTTTGACTATTAAATGTATTATTTCTTTGATTATTCTATTTGAGAACCCATAATAATCCTCACTGTTAGATGCGCTAAAACTACTAACAACATTTTTTACATGCTGTTCTGTTAAACTCTGCCAAACAAACAAATTTCTTAGCATAATATTATTTACATTCATATATCTATTTACATATTGCATTGCTCCTATTTCATCAAGGGGTGTATTTTTATTAATTTCCGTTGCCACATTGACAAAATAATTGTTAAAATCATTTGAGTCAATTGGACACTCCATATCTATACTCTTTTTTCCAGATTCTTTCCTAACGATTTTCCACACAGCTTTGCATTTATTTTTAGAATTTTGAATTAAATCGCTATTAATTGTTTTTTTTACCTCACTTATTTTAACAAACTTTTTTTGACAACACTTTTTTGTAATGTTTTTAGCGAATTTCACCTACGGAAGAAGCTATTACCATAGGTCTCATGGTAATACTTAAGCCCGTGACCATGTTATTTTTTATTCTTTAGGTGCCTAGAGACCAAAAACAATAGTCGTCAAAATTGATATATATAATATATATATATATACAGTAGAACTTGGATAATTCGAACCTCAAGAGACCAGAAAGAAAATACGAATCATCCAAAAATTCGAATTAGAAAAGTTTATGCAAGTGGTTGAAATAAACAATCAAACATCATGTTTTTAACATTGTATATTAAAAAAGTTAGGTTAATGAAGATATTATTGATTAAAAATCCTAATTTTTGTTAAATGTCAATAATGTGTTTGGAGGGATCCCAAAACTAGCTATTACAAACTTTTTCAAATCCCTTCTCTACCTCCTTGATCGCCGCTATTTATTCTTGCAACGGCAGAGATTTGTCGGTTCGCTTTGACGAAGTCATCATACACACGACGTGTTAACATGAAAGCAGACGTTTCCTGGAAAATCGCACACAATGACTTGTTCACTTATACACACTATAGATTTCCGCTGTAAAAACTTTGAATTATCCAAAATATTTTACCATTGTTTTTATATAAAATTCTAGGGACCAAGACAAAATTTCGAAATAAAGAAGTTTTCAAATTACAGAAGTTCGAATTATCCAAGTTCCACTGTATATATATACAGGGTGTTCATTAAAGTCGGGGACAAACTTCAAGGGGTGATAGTCCTCATCAAAATAAACAAAAAATTTCCAATAAACATATGTCGAAAAATCCTTTGTTTAGCCGCTAGCCGCCATTTTGTATTTTATACGAAAAACGTTACATATCAAGAACTATTTAAGATACAGAAACCAAACTTTGCAAAAATATTTATTGGCCAAAGAGAAAAATATTCTTAAAGTATCATTTAGTTTGCTAATATATTTTCAAAATGGCGGCGGTTAAAAATCTTCTAATTTAAATAACAAAAAAAACATTAACTTTAAAGAATTTTGACAAGAAATAAAAAAGATTGCAATTTTAATTTCAAACCGAACGACTTTTTAGTGAACGAAATCCGTCCACAGATAAGCAAGAAAATTCACTTTTAAAGTTAGTTTATAGAGCCCATGCGCCGCCGCGGCGCGGGCTTGGCGAAAAAGCGGCTGGCACAACAATTAATTCTTCGCCACGGCCACGCCGCGGTGGCGTGTGGTTCCTGTAATGTAACATTAAAAGTGCGTTTTCTCGCTTATCCGTAGACGGATTTCGTTCACAAAAGTACCGTTCGATTTAAAATTAAAATTGCAATCTCTTTTATGACTTGTAAAAATTGTATAAAGTTAAGGGGTTTTTTGTTATTTAAATTAAAAGATTTTCAACCGCCGCCATTTTGAAAATATAAAGGCAAAGTTCATGATACATTGCGAAAATTATTCTCCTTGGCCCATAAAAATGTGTGCAAAGTTTGGTTTCTGTATCTTAAATAATTATTTATACATAACGTTTTTTGTATAAAATACAAAATGGCGGCTAGCGGCTAAACGAAGGTTTTTTCGACATATGTTTATTAGAAATTTTTTGTTTATTTTGATGAGTATTATCACCCCTCGAAGTTTGTCCCCAACTTTAATGAACACCTTGTATATATATATATATATATATATATATATATATATATATATATATATATATATATATATACCGGTATACAAACTATACTGAAATTATATTATACAAATTTTATAATAGCCTACAAGTTTTGTATCTAAACGCTTGGAATTTTTGTAAAAATAATTTTTTAGATACCAAAATAAATGTTAAAATGTAAAATAAGTAAAAGTTAAGCATATATCTGTTTTCTACTTCAATCAAGCTACCAGAATCCTAAAAGAACATTGGGAAAATAACATTTTGATTTTTTTTACCTAAATGAGCGGAGAGTGTGATTTTCAGTAGCACTTTAAGGGTTAAGTAAGACAAACAACTTGCTTATTAATAACAAAAAAAACAGAATCAATTATTTTCACATCAAGTAAATCATTCCAATAACAGTCTATTAAACAATGATTTGTTTAAACTATTTTTTTTTAATTGATTGTATTTTTCCTTGAATGTACTTTCAAATAATATTATTAAAATTAGTTTCAATGTAGCACAAATTTAAATTTAAGAAGATAAAGAAAAAACGGGTATACTTTTTTCTAACAGAATAAGAGTGTACGCATAACTCAGTGAATCAGTAGCTGTATCAGCTGTTTCGTATGCAAAGGCAAAGACAAAGCTGTGATGTTAGTGGGATTTCAGATATTCTTAATTAAATTTGGTTTATTCACAAAACTAATAAATTTTCCAAGAAATAATGTAATTCGCTGTCCTGTGATTGGTATAGGTATCGAATCGACTTTGGTTAATCGACTCTTGATACCAATACCAATATCCAGCAATTGGTGGTATTGACAATCAATCGGCATCGATAAAGAATCAGTTACGTTCATATCTTTATCCGTCTGTAGTTAGATGATAAAGCATTGGATACATTTAGTTTTCAACTGAATTAGTTGCATAATCGTATGCTAATTCTGAACTCAGAAATGAAAACTCTAAAGCTTTGCTTTGACAGACGTCACTTTTATATTATTTATCGCATTCAAATATTCAACCGACATCAAACTTTGTCAGATATCTCGAGTCGGACCGAATTTCTGCGAGATTTGAATATTCGAAGTTTGAATATTTGCACACCTCTACTCTTCTCCTTTTTCATTAGCCATCTCTCCTACTTCCACGATGGTGTTGACGGACTGGTGATGAGGCGTCGGTGGGATTCAGGCATCTTTGGAGAGAGCAGCTGCTGAAACGGAGTCAACAACCGGAACAGAACTGGTCTGCGAGGTCGCAGAAGCATAAGTCCGCCTCAGCACCAGCACCAAGCTGTCAGGTCAGGGCAGCCCGACAAGGAACCTCTCTGTCGCCTTGCTCGCTTTCTGGCCTGGGTCTGAGACTCAGACAGATGAGCTTATGCTTGAGGCGGGTCAGAGAGGACTCTGTTGGTGACATTGCGCAGTCTTATCTTCCAGCAATCCGTGATTTTACCAATAAAATCCTGGAGTTTCGGAACACCCTCTTTGATAGCTTTTTTGACATTCCTTTGAAATAAAAGGGCCTTTGCCATCTCCTTCAAAAGAATGGTCATGTTCTTCAACATCTTTGTCTCCTCCTCGTTGGCAGCATCCTACTGCTGCCGAAGCGCTTGCACTTCGAACGCTGCGCGAAGAGAACTTCTTTTGCGAGGTATTCCCTTGATGATCTGGCATCACCTACTGCCTTGAACGGTGCTGTTAGAGGGGAGGTTCCCTGGCGTCATGGTCAATGTTGTAGACCTCAGCACCATAGAGCTTCGTCTGAAGGCAGCTAGCTCCGTCTCATCATTTGTGTTTGTGTTGTAGTAATGCTGTCATTGGGCTATTAATTAATGATAATGATTAACAAAGCCTGCTTACATACAGCACAACTGATGAGAGAGAAGCTCTACAAAATGGGGTTGGGGGTGGTCCTTCCAATTCTCTACTGCCCTAACCTTCCATAATTGATGATTGACTTCAATCTGTTTGGACACTTTAACCCTTCAACTTCGTTTGACGTACCGAGCACAGGGTGCCTGCCGCCGGTGGCGTATAGTAGCAGTGTTGCAATTTTTGTCAGTACTGCATTTTGCTGCTACTACCTTACAGGATTTTTTAGAACTATTTGGAGGTTCTCTATATTGGAGAACACTGTCTGCCTTTCTAGCATAATTGTTTTTGCCATTCTGCTGTCTTTAAAAGGAGGAAAACTAAAAAAATCTCAGCTGGAAGAGCAGATGATAACCATTTGATTAGTTGTTTGTTTACTGTTGTCCGATGTAATGTGGGAATGCAATGGTTTTGTGTTAGTTTGACAGTGTTTTGAACTGAAATATAATTGGTTATTATCTCTACAAGTTTTTTATGTTTTGTTAGCAAAGTGTAGTGTCGTAATAGTAAATATGAAATGGAAAGAAGGCTTTTTATGGTAAACTGACAATGAGAGTACTGCCTAGAACAAGGTTATTTTTGGATTTTTTCAATAAAATATTAGTTTGTAATAGAGGTGTGCGGATATCCGAAAATTCGGTTCGGATTCGGATCGGATCGGATATTCGAAACCGATCCGAATGTATTTAAGATATCCGGTAATATCCGATAAATATCCGAATTTTCGGATAGACTGTATATTTCAGCAATTTGAACAAAAACAACGAGATTTTCGTCAAGTTAATACCCGCGAAGCCAGAATAATTTCTGCTTAAAAGACGTATTACATGGTCTTTCATCAAAACAATGTCGTTGACTGGTCGCTGACTGACGCGATACACTTTAAGCCGATAAACTTACAGCGATTCGAATCGCTAAGCATTATGACAACGTGAAATATATCCCGAAAATATGTGTTCTTGAAGAGTGAATCTATAATTACACTAAACGTTATATTTAGAAGTTTGGAAAGATCAGGATTTTGAATGATTTTAATTAGTTTAGATATTAAAATTAAATTTCAAATCATTATTCTGAATTAACTAATCGATAATAAACAAAGAAAAAGTGAATGAAACAATCGAATGTAGCAACAACCAAACCAAACTAAGGTTACAGCTTCCTGGTTTTTGTAATGCGTAGTAGACGCTAATAATGGCAAAATGCCAGCGCTGCTGTGTCCTTTAGTGCACGATAACTAAATATCGTACTTCTAATGTGACTACATCTTATTAGTACTCCTTTATATTTATCTTGGATATATTTAAGGATCATACGTCCTTGAGGTATCAACTAATTATTTTTAATGAGTTTTAATAATGTTTTAATCGGTATAAATAAATATGATAATATGACTTTTACCGGTACCTACTATGACTAAAGTAGTACATCGCTAAGCACGACTGAATTGAATTGTTGATTTAATGTTATTGGTAAAAAACCTTCATAATAGCTCGTTTTACGACGGGGTTTCCAGCAAAAATAATACTACTTCGTTCTTATCGTCTACGTAGACGATCAATTGTTTAGTTATCGCATTCTCAACTACTCCAGGTTTGAGCAATACGATAAAGTGTTGCCAAATTTACATTTGGCCTATTTCGTCGTTCGGTTTTCACATAACCAACAAATCTCTCACTTCTTTTCAATCTACATTTTCTCTTTGTTAAATGAATTTAAGCGTTATTAGTTTTACATTTTTAGATAATTTTAAGATGAATAACTAACTAGATTACGACGAGGTACCATCATTTCACGGGTTTCAATATTGTTACATAGCCGATATTTTATCTGCCAAATATTCCAACTCTGCGCCTGCGCACAGGCCTTTGTTTGATAGCAGCTGCACTGTCACTGCCTTTTGGCATCTGTCAAATCTTGATTCTTTGTTAATGGTGATTTGTTTTTATCATTGTAATAAATAAAATAATTGAATCGTGAAATAAAATAGAGAATTAGTTGATGATTAGTAGAATGAATTGATGAATTAGTAGAAAGTTGATGTCATATAATGGCAAATTATAAGGTTTCTGTTGATTTAATTTGTGAATTACGCCATATTAAAATTTGTTTCTGGTGCTTTTAAATGCAGTGAAGTAAAAATTTTAGTTTTGTTGTTCATCCTATGAAGAATTTATGATTTATTGATTTTTTTAAATTTTGATGACATTTTATTGATTTTTTCCAAATTTATTCTTAAATAAGTCTGATTTCACTTTGTTATTGCGAGTATCCGAATCCGAAAACTATCCGATCCGAACTTGAGCTATCCGATCCGAATCCGATCAGAAAAAATAATTCACTATCCGCGCACCTCTAGTTTGTAATAGACTTAATACGATAAAGATGAACAGTTATCAGTTACAGGTTAGGTTTGCTGGTAGTAGGTGGTCCAAATCCCAAAATAATGCCGTCCAGGCGTATTGGAAGGGCTCTTAAAATTCCGGGCTTGACGGACTAAGAGGGTTTAGAAGGAAAACATTTTCAATGAGAAGAGGTAAAAAAAATCATGTGCAAAAGTGGCTTTGAGACTCTTCAGAATTTTTTGCCAAGGGTATGCAAATTATAAGAAATATACGACAAGTACATATAAGTGTTGCAGTATACTATGTTAACCAAATATTTATCATAATTAAATAAACCCTTTATGAGATATAGTAATTTGTCTCATTATTAATAATAATAAATACATTCGTAAAATTATCACATACCAAGGTCTTCCGTGCAACGGTAAGGTTTTTATGACGAATCTCAAAATGAGCATATAGTAGCCATATCTTGGTGAAAGTGAATATCTTGTGGGGTATGAGGTCTAGGCAAGCTCGATAAACTTGCCTCGTTCTCTCCTCGTCTTCTGCTTCAAGCTCCTCAAACAAAGCGTAGTTTATCCACAAATAGATATACCTCCGCCAAAACTGCTTCTCCTATACATTATTGGTCATTATAAACACAGTCCCCTGTCAAGAAACAATTAATACTACGACAATCACTAACATGATCTCACAAAAAAATTATAATAATAGTGATTTACAGCAAAATTAAATAAAAACTTTACTATGGGTAAAATTCATACTTACCCAAAATAAATTTAATTATTAGCAATGGTTATGGAGCAATGACTTTAACCAAAAATCAATTCTGTAGGCCTACTGCTGCTCACACCTTTGGGTAAGAAAGATCTGTATAAATGTCAAAGCCCTCACTGGCTCACTCATCACTAATTCTCCCACTTCCCAATTACCTAGGAGGCTGAAATTTAATATACTTGTACTTTAGGCCTGAAATATGAAAGTCTAATAGTTTTTGTGACGATTTTCCCATAAATATCTACCCTATACGCCTTAAAAGTTCCCATGTTAATCTTATGGGGTATTAATTTTGTTTTGGATTCCAACAAATTTTGTATTAAGGTATTAAACAGCAGCTGTTTTTATTTGAACCCTTGAGCAACCCCAAGAAGCAAGCATAATAGTACTTAATGGTATCTAATTACTGTATAAATAGAATTTTTCTCAGTACAGATTTTGGGGGTTACGTTTTATGATTGAAAATCAACTGTTTATTTGTTGGCTAAATTAAAAATAATTATTATGTTTATACAAATTACGTTTATTATAGTAATAAGCTGTTGTATTTTTTTTTTAATTTTCCTTTTGCTATCTGAAATGTATAAAAGGTTGATATTGTGAATTAATATTTAACATTTGATTTTGTGTGTGCGCGCGAGCGTGTGGGTGTGTATTGACAAGGCTGTAAAATGATCAAAGGTACTTTGTTGCAAGATGATATAGTCTGTCTCAATTTTTCATATATGTTTTAATGTTTCAAGTCCACATGAATTCACTCATTTCTTACAAATATTTTGGCTTAAAATACCTGCATATGTCACAAAATTACAAAGGTAATAATAATTATATTATGTTTTATATTTTTCAGCGAACCTAAACCTAATAAGTCTGTTTTGTACATCGCTGCAAGGCGGGACGGATTAAAATCTAGTTTATTAATATTTTAAATCTTTTCACCATTGTGAATGGCTAAAATACAAAGAACATTGAAATACAAGATTTTGAGTATTTTACATAATTGTACAAATGGTTCTTCAAAATACTGATTGATAATTTTACTGCAGTGCTCTGCTAATCGTGTAAGAGATTTATTGTCTACCTCAACTTTTTCCAAGAATTTTGTAGTAAATTTGGTATTGTTCTTCTAGTGCCTATTACTTCAATTTTTTCTATTTTTCCTGATAATAGCTAATTGTTTTTTCATAAATATTTTTTTCTTCGTGAACTAATTCCGCTTGGTTTTCATTAGATTCACATCTAATTATTGGGTCAATAATGTAAGCTTTGTTATTGTCAATGACAATGATTTCACCTTCTTATTAACCCATTATCTTCAAGAGCAGTAACTTCTTTGAGTACCTTATATTTTTCTTTCTTTCTCAGTTGATCCACTATTATTGTTCTTATTTCATTGTCTTGAATTTCTCAGAAGACTGTTGTGTGAGCATTATCCAAGGATATGAGCAAGTGATTTAAAAATATACTCCTCAGTGCTTACATACTCATAATGCAGTGTTATTATAATAACAAAGTATTATAAGTGGAAAATGCATGTAGTTGAGAATATTTTTATTGAAAAAATCTGAACTTACCAAAAGCCCATCTGTCATCGTTGGATGTTACATACATACATTACATACATGTTATCTTCAACAAATCAACTTCAAAGCTCTATACTTTAACAATAATTCTACAGCTTATTTGTTAAAAATTACTTTCCAAAGATTATGTTTCATACTAAAAATGAGTTGAATATGAATATGGCTGTAATAAATTCAAATTATTTTTGTTACTTATATTTAAATTACTATACAATAATTCTAACTGATTTGAGAATGTTACGGTACCATAACCAGATAAAACATGATGATAATAAATTTGGTATGTTTTAGATTAATTGTCATATTTTAATTCAGTATGGAAGAATACTGACTGAGAGTAGTATTAAAAATGTATACCTTTGTTGGCGGAACATTAGCAATAGCTCGTTCATATGTTTCTCTTATGACTTCCAAATTGCCTTCATCTTCAACAAGTCGTAAGAAGTCAAACCAAGCATCATAATTATGTGGATTTGCTTTCACTTCCTGAAGTTTAATACAAACATAAATAAAGGATTATGAACATTAATTTAAAAAAAAACACTAGGCATAAAAATACAGATTAAGAAAATGAAGCTATAAAAGAGATTTATCTAAAAAAAAACATCAACTCACCATGATTATTAAAATATATACTATTCTCAATTCAATCACCTACATCTCTCAACTCATGAACTCTATCTAAAGTAACACCACTTAACATGTGAGTAAACAACTTAGGATAAAATAGGATTTCTCTTACGAGGGATGGATATGACCACACACTTTGAAATATTCAACCTGAGCCTGTTATCTACATACAGTATTGTTGTTCTGCAGAGAACAACTTTCAATTCCGTCAACAACGGTAAATGATTTCTAACTCTTATTTATTATGAATTTTGATTAAACCTGGAAATTCACTGAGTGCGCAGGTCTGCTGCGACAGGGGTATTTTAACGTATCAGGCCAGATACGACTCAACAAAAGAGAGTGGGATGCCACTCATAACAGAAGATTCAACAATGTCTGGAATACTATAATTACTATTGGCAACGTAAACAGAACTGAAATAACTAGCGAATGCATTCGCCACTGATACACCATTCTGAATTTTATCATTGCCCCAATGAAATTCTTTAATTCCAGTTATTCTTGTAGTACAGTAAACCCTCTCATATCCGGACTAATGTGGCGTCGGCCGATCAGGATAGCAAAAAATCCGGATATGAGAGGGGGATAAAACATCCGGATATGAAATAAATAAAACTACTTTAATAATATAAAAACTCAAAAAATCACGTAATACAGTACTGGTGTAATACAATTTTTCCTCCATCGTAATGACAACCCTTTTTCTTTTTCCGGCCATAGTAACTTATTCCTACCCGAAACTAAAACGAACCGTTGCAAGAAAGATAAGGTCACTGAAGCAAAACAAAGGCGACACTGACCACGAAGGCAGGCGTTGTCACTACAGTACACGTGATGCGTTGGCTTGGCTATTGGGGTGGGTAGGGACAGGTGGGGAGGGGAGGTTTATTGGTTTGTAAGTCAGTTACCTTGCACCAGATAGCACAGAATACAAACAGTAGCGCTAGAGACTAAGGCACTCGGGACTAGGGTGACTCATCGTTTCCCTATTCCACTTTTGAACATTACCGCGGACATGGCTTCAACCCCGCGTTCGGCGATCGGCGCGCTATTAACCGGCCTACAAACATCGTTCGCGACTACTGGTTTAACAAACATTGACCTCCAAGAGTAATTTTAAATTTTTTCATTCTTTCAAAATCACGTCCGGAATTCGAGGGTCCCGATATGAGAGATCCGGATATGAGAGGGTTTACTGTATTTTTATTTTTAACGAAATTCCAAAAACACTTTGGATCCCTCTTAGTATTAAATTCCATATTTAAAAAGTACTTATCATATTCACAGCGAATTAAAGTCATAACATTACAATTGCTTGCTAAATTCGATATAAAACTCAAGATTTTTGTTCTATTAATTTGCTTGCTAAGGTTTTTTTAGTTTTAACATTTGAATTGTAACATACTAATACATTGACTTATTAACAAATTGTATAAACATAAATAATAATACGCAAAACAAGTAATGTGTGATGTATTATAGGTTAAGCGTTGACAAAGACAAAAACAAAAGGTAAACAAACATATTGTTACAATTAAACATATGGTACACTACACTTCCCCCTTTCTTCAATCATCAGATCTCAACTGATCGGCATGGCATCTCCTGTGGATTCCATCTACATTTACCAGGTAGGAGTAGGGTCCATTTACTTTTACTATATTTCCTTTCCTGTACCCAGCACCCGATTGGTTAAGTACCCAAACATTTGCACTTTCTTCAAAAACTTTCACCTTGGATGGGTATTTGTTTTTCCGTTGTTGCATGAGATCTTCATCCATTTTCCCTTCCACATCGGGGAAAAGAAGATCCAGCTTGGAACGTAATTCTCTTCCAAACATCATGTAGGCCGGAGTTTTGCCAGTTGATCTCTTTGGGGACGTTCTATATGCAAATTGAATGAGAAATTTGTTTAACTTATCATGGATTGTACCACTATTCTCCCTTGATTTCATTCTCTCCTTGAATGTTCGAACACATCGCTCTGCTAGACCGTTGCTTTTCGGGTGATAAGGAGTGATCCGGGCATGTTTGATGTTAAGGTTCTTGCAGAATGACTGAAACTCGTGAGACGTGAGCTGGGGACCATTGTCACTTACAATTATCTTTGGGTAACCATACCTTGAAAATAGCTCTTCAAGGATATTTATGGTGGATTTCGTTGTGGTTGTTGCGGTAGGTATCACCTCAAGCCACTTTGATTTTGCGTCCACAACAATCAACCACATTTTTCCCATGAAAGGTCCTGCAAAATCTATGTGTATCCTGGACCATACTTCAGTTGGAACTGTCCATGAGACAAGTGGCATCTCCATATCTTTGTTTCTGTTTTCTTGACAGCCCGTACAATGTTTTATGTATTCCTCTAATTCTCTGTCTATTTTAGGCCACCAAACTTGGAAACGTGCTTTTCCTTTTATGGCTACAATACCCGGATGACCTTCATGTAGAACTTCTATCACCCTTTTCCTCAGCTTAGCTGGTATGACTAAACGACCAGACCACAGAAGAACACCATTTTCGAATGAAAATTCCTCTCGTTTGTTGAAGTAAGGTAGAACATGTTCATTTATTTCAGACGTAGGCCAACCACTTTTCAAATAGTTGATAACTTGAGATAGAACTGGGTCGTGCGTTGTTGATTCGCGTAAGGTCCGTGTGGATAGCGGTAAGTCTTGGGATCGAAGATGAAATAGACGGGCCCTGTTATTTTCACCTAGACGTTCCTCTGCAGATATGATTTCAGTTTTTAGAGGAAATCTCGACAGAATATCTGCCGTCATATTATCTTTTCCTTTTTGATAGCTGATAGAGTAGTCATAAGCACTCAAGGTTAACGCCCACCTTGCAATCCGGTTTGATACAACTTTCGGAATTTCATCATGTTCACCAAACAGTTTTATTAACGACTTGTGATCGGTTTGAATTTCAAAGTGCCTACCGAAAAGGTATTGTTGAAAACGTGTGACTCCAAAGATTAAACCTAACGCTTCTTTTTCTATCACACTGTATCGATTCTCAGCGTGATCCAGGCGTCTTGATGCAAAAGCAACGGGCCTCTCTTTTCCACCAGCATATCTATGAAAAAGGGCCGCGCCCAGACCGACCTCGCTTGCATCTGTAGCAAGGATTAAAGGTAACGACTCATCATAGTGTGTCAGAGTATCTGATGAAGTTAGAAAGTGTCGTAGTTTTGTTGCTATTTGTTCATGTTTTTCAGTCCAATTCCATTTTTCTTCTTTCCTTAGTAGTTTGTTTAGTGGCACACACAATGTCTGTAGATGAGGTACAAACTTACTGTAATAATTTATTGAACCTAGGAAAGACCTCAACTCCTTGGTATTTTTGGGTGACGGCATGTTTTTCATGGCTTCCAAGTGTTCAGATGTAGGATGTATTCCTAATTTATCGATCCTGTGACCTAGATACTTCACGGACTTTTGGAACCATTTGCATTTTGACTCTTGGAGCCGTATTCCGTTGTTTTCGAAACGTTTCAGAACTTCCCTCACACGTTCCATATGTTCTTCTCAGGTTTGTGCTGTTATGATGACATCATCCAGGAGGGAAGCAACTCCTGATAAGCCTGCTAAGACCTGATCCATTTTGTTCTGGAAGGTGCCTGTCGCTATTTTTACACCAAAAGGAAGGCGTGAATAACGAAAAAACCCTTTGTGTGTAGAAATTGTAAGGAATTGTTGTACTGAAGCATCAACCTCCATCTGTAAGTATGCATCTTTTAGATCTATTACAGTAAATTCAATCCCACCTGTAAGCTTTGAGGTGATTTCCTCAAACCTAGGCATAGGGTAGTTGTCTGGGAGCATGTATTTGTTTATAGTGTTTTTGAAATCCGCACAGATACGTATTGCTCCGGAAGGTTTTACTACAATAACTACTGGAGAGGACCAAGTGACAGGTTCTTTACAAGTGTTCACGGGTGTCAGTACTCCATTGCTCACTAAACGCTCAAGTTCATCTTCCACTGCCTTTCTCAACGAAAAAGGGACAGGCCGTGGCTTTGAGACCTTTGGAACAGCGTCTCGAGACATGTGAAACACAACTTTACAGTTTTTTATTGTGCCCAGCTTTGTATTGAAGACTTCAGGAAATTCTGCAATGATTTTGTTTGTCAATGTGGATGTTTTATCAGTTAAACATGTGTTTTGTTGCTGAGCAACAGAGCATAATTTTGCACCTGGTGGTAAAGGAAGATTGAAGCTCAAAACCCAATCTAATCCAAATAGTGGTACGTCGTCTTTTTTTGCTACAATTAGTTGTAGTTTCTTGGAGCAACCAAAGGTATCGACATTAACAAATGCTTTCCCCACTGTTTCTATACTTACACCTGTGTAAGCAGTGAGGTTAGTTGTAGGCGTAAGAGGTGGTGAGCCCAATGTTTTCCACAGTTTTTCACCAATTATACTGCAAGCAGCCCCTGGGTCATACAGCATTGCCACTGTTTGTTTGTTTAATTTAACATTAATCATGACTTTAGAACCCTTCTCTACAGTCCTCACTTGATCAATGTCCGAACAAGAAGACTCATTACCATGTGTAGTAAATTCGTCTTGTAATTGGTTGACCGTATTACGCGTTATTTTTGCGTTGCCAACCTTCAAACAAGCCCGGGAGAGATGATTTCTGCCCCCGCAGTCGTCACAAACCGCGTCTTTAGCAGAGCACTGAGCTTCATCCAAGTGTTTTCTATATCCACAGCGGAGACAGTGTTTATTTCTGTCGAGACGTAATACCCAAACTTTATCTTTTTTTACATGCTGTTTCTGGGAATAATTTCTTTTGGGGTTCTGTATTTCACGATTAGTGACTTTATTCACGCCTGTACATTGAATTTGTTGTTGTTGAGTGTCCACATTTTCAAGAAGTTTAGCAGACTCAACAACACTTGCAAATGTAGTCTTGGTGGATGCATGTAACCTCAGGAGTTCTAATTGCCACTTGTCATTTTGTATGCCTTGGATGAACTGGTCTCTTAGGCGTTCGTCCAAACTATCGCCGAACTGGCAGTGTCCAGCCATAGATCTTAGTGCTAGTTCAAAATGTATGACCGACTCACCTTCCTGTCTGTGTCAGTGAGTAAAACTCACTCTGTGTGAGAGTGGAGCACATGGTCTTGTGTAGTATTTGTCCAAGATCTCTATGGCATCATTGTAACTGAGGTTACTGAGTGGTGTTGGTTGAACTGAGTCAAAAACTATCTTGAAAGGTTGTGGTCCCAACAGTCCTAGCAAAATGTCGCGCTTTTTGTCCTCGTTCTTGATGTTCTCATTCCGCAAGGCGATCTTTAGTCTTTCGTGCCAGTGTAGCCAATCTTCGGTCGTCCCGTTAAATGTGCTGCACTTGAAACTATCACTTTTCGACTGCGCCATTGTAACATACTAATACATTGACTCATTAACAAATTGTATAAACATAAATAATAATACGTAAAACAAGTAATGTGTGATGTATTATAGGTTAAGCGTTGACAAAGACAAAAACAAAAAGGTAAACAAACATATTGTTACAATTAAACATATGGTACACTACATGAATGATCTCTCTAGTGTACTACTTCGGATATTTATAAACTTTACAAACAACCTTTGGAACATGTTTTTGAATAGATTAATTTAAATAAGAGTAAAATATGTCTACAGCCTTATTAGGATCATTAATAAAACAAATTCACCCAATTGCAGTTCGCCAGCGTGTTACCCACCAATCTACTTTAGAGTAACTATAACTACATTCATTAGAAAGTGTAAGAGGTGCAGTGTCTCAAATGTGTAGATAATTGAATGTATAGAGCAGGATGGTGATTATCCAACGGCACTAAGCATTCCTCCGCCCTCTCCACTGATAAGCTGCCAATATTACAGATAACTTGGTCCAGTGTGCGATTGTTAACATGTACCACATCATATCAATACATAACGAAAGACTGTGAAATTCCAGAAAGTTGTTTAGCTCTAAATAAACTCCACCACCTCCAGATAAACTAAACCTACTATTGCTTATTAATGGAATATTAAAATCACCAACTATACAGATATTTAAATCAGAGCCCATGAAAATACCACCAACTTTATCAAAAAACTGATTATAAATCATTTGATCACATCTAGGTGTGAAATAAACTGTACATAAAACGAAACTGAACCCTTTCATGTTCGTCATTTTAAGAATGGTAATTTCTGCATCGCAGGCAGAGTGAGGAACTCACACTAAAGACGTAAATGTAGAGGAAATAAATAAAGACACACATTGCACGACCGCAGTGGGTCTGAGCAAACAATATGTGTTGCCTGCTTATATTTTGACGTAGTTCTTTTTTCCGCTGTTACATGTGCTAGTTCATCTCTCATCCGATAGATAGCGTTGACTTCTCCTTTAAATCATCATATTTCTATTTTCACTAGTGTCCAGCATTCCAGCGCGAATTCCAGGACAGAGGCTCGATTTTAATTTAGACCTGAGGACCCCAGGGAGCGTCTGACAGAAATGGGTTAACTTACTAAGTATTAATACTAATATTGTAAATGATAATATTTGAACAATAGCTTCTTTGAGTCTATTTGGACAAATTTACTGGTCCCTTGAGGTTTAAATTATCCAAGTTCCATAGTAATATAAAATAAAATTCACATGGGTTGTATGTTTTTATTGTCTGAAGGTAGGGGTGTGCGATGCATCGAAAATGTATCGAAATTTCGATTCGATTCGATGCATCGAATCGCGATTCGATACAGAGGTAATCGAAATCCCGATGCATCGAGCGTCCCGATGCATCGAGCGAGTCCCGATGCGCGGCAGCACATGTAGATCCTAATGGCATAGCTTATACCGATTTTCAGGTTTTGAAACAAATTTATTTAATGTCTATGTTTGTGCAATCCAATTTTCCTTTTTATTTTGTTATTCAAACTGATTTTAAATCCTTTCTCAAAATTGACAAACAAGTCAGAGAAGTTTTTAACACGACAACAGAACAGCTTATGTGACGTGACGATTACAATTTAAATGGAAGTTGTTTATGGTTAGGTATTCCTCCGCTGGACACAACAGACATCAATAGTAACAAAAAATACATCAAAACATATTAACAACCAAAATTGAATTGTATTTATTTAAATCATAGTTTGTTTAGTTTAGTTTTAATAATGGCTCCTTTTTCATCGCAGTATCAATTGACAGCTTCCATTGCATTTCTTACGAAGCAAAAAGTAGATCCATAGTTTTTTAATAATATTTATTCCAAAAACTAAACCTTGAGTATTTGACATTATTCTAAATTGTTTATTATAATGTACATATTAAATGTTTTATCAGTATGACGAATCATGAATAAAAACATTAAATTTGTGATTCTCAGTTAAATCGTGTGTGTGTGTGTGTGTGTGTGTGTGTGTGTAAGCTATTATTGTTAAGAGATAAGCGAGGTGGACAGGTGGTCAGACAATAGCGGCAGTAGGTAATAAAAAATGACCTTGAGCCTTGCTCCGGGACAAGGGGGTTTGTTGATATTTGGAACTGACTGAGCGACTTCATTATTTTGTTTTTCGGTCAAATACTTGCATTTCTCTACATAGTATGATCTAGTTAAAAATTGAGTTTTATGTTTTCTCTTTAAATAATTATTAATCTGAGGGGATTTAATAAATAAGCAATCAAATTAAGTTGTGTGTGTTTAATTAATTAAGAAATTTACTTTTAAATAAGAGTAATGATTAAATAGTTTTAAATAAATATATGTAACCACAACTATCTTCATTTTTAAAAGTTTTATATATTTTTAAATTTAAAATATGAAATTTATTAGAAACTAACCATTTGAAATGGATGATACTAAAACTATTTTTTTTTAAATAACAGTTTACTTCTGTTTTTATATTTTCTATATTATTACTTTTTGAATTTTTATTTATAGTTTTCACTACAATACTACTCATTTTCTCTAGTAAAATCTTTTATTTTTCTCATTTCCAAATTTGTTAGATATGTTATTTTTTAAAACCTATACAAAAGAATTTTGAAATTGTATCAGCATTTTAAAACTAGAGATATATTTGTTTTTGTCATACAATAACTTTTTATTTAATTTAGTAGTTTATAATAGATATATAATATATTTTTACTAATTGTAGACCTACATTAATTTTTTTAAATAATTCTTGTTTAGTCTCGTCAAGGCTAGCTATACATATTCCAAGTTATTAAAAATTTTAGCGAATCTTGGAAATCTTTTAGCGAACTTTTCTTTATTGATATAATAAACATAGATAAAATACCTGAACACAAATCTTTGGAACTTGAAAGTTATCAAACTAAAAATTATCAAACTAATTAATTAAGAACTGTAAAATTTAGTAAATAGTCTAATAATATATTTTTTGGCTTTAATTCCATGGTTTTTTATTATCTTCTGTTATATGATTTCTGTTTTACAGGAAATTGTGTGTTGTGTGTTTGTCGTGTTGTATCGAATCGAATCGCATCGATTCGTATCGGAATTCTTTGAATCGCATCGTTGTATCGAATCGAAATTTTTTTGCTGCATCGCACACCCCTATCTGAAGGATCCAACATAAGTCATAAATAAAATATACAATAATTTAAGTTTATTATAAACAAACAAACCTCTTCATATTGAAACTTTCTTTTGCTAACAATGACATCTTCAATACCAGTGCGGTCACCATACTTCTTCTCATGAATTGTGTAGGCTTTATACAACTCAGCTGTCTTCTCTTTAGGTATATGATCCAATGCGTACTTATATATCACTCTAGCTCTGTCGTGCTAAAACCAATATAAATTGGACCATTTAATTAGATAATATTAAGTGCAATATTAATACTGCAGAGATTAATATGCCCATATGGAGAACCTATAGTAGAATATATGATGTCAAAAATACACCAAGTGCAGAACAACAGAATAAGTTTAAGGTGAGGCAAGATCACTCATAAAATGTCTGATGACTGATTACAAGGAGGCTCACAAAACAAGGCTCATTGCAATTTGCAACCTCAAACTTAGATTTTTTTTTAAATTGGTATCCATTGGTGTGCCATTTGAGTAAAGATAAGAATATTCTTATTTTCTCCCATTTTAAACACAGTAAAAAATCCAGAAAATGAAACTAAAACTTAGATAGTCATTATACAGTACATTGTATAGTTGATAGAAGATTATACATAAATAATACTATCTAATAATTTCATCAAGATTTCTTTAAAAATGCAGTTGTGCGGAAAACACTGAAACATTTTTTATTCAATTTCAACTATTATTATTGTTATATTTGAAGAATATGTGACTTGTGGGCAAACCTTCCAGGTTTTAAAATTCATTTTTTTTTAATTCAGTAAAACATGATATAATAATGGAATTCTGTGGCCTGAATTATTCAGGCCAAAATACTAGGGATATGCCAATTCCTATACTCAAATAAAAAATAACTTTAAATTGATAGAATGGCAAAAATACCATAAATAAAATATTAAATCCTCGTTTAATGATTAAACATGTTCAAAAGTGATAAACATATACGATAAATGTACATGGTAAATGTACTAAGTAATACAGTATAGTGTCGATTATCTGAAGCTCGGTTATCAGAAACTTTGGTTAACCGACTCAGCCAAACATGAAAAAATGAAACCGCGCACCAAACTTGAGTTTAACCATTGGCGGCAGTAGCAACTCAGCACCGCTGACGTGACTAAATCTCTTATTGCGTTTGATGTTCAAAGAAATTTTTTAAGCTTTTTATTTTGGATTTTTTTAAACTCAGAATGTTTTTGTACTTTATAAAGAGTTTGTGTATCTTTTTGGGAGTATCATATTATAAAAAGTAAATTAAAACATTGTTTCATTCTTCATTAGGCCTATATGCAGTGAATATATATTTTTCGTCTGTGACCGATTATCCGAAAATTCAGTTATCCAACACCCTTATCTCCTATTGTTTCGGATAATCGACTACTGAATATCTAAAATAAAACTGACTCGTTATTTTTAGTAAAAATATGTTCTGTATTAATAGTTGAAACATTTTAATAAAGAGACATCACAGAAAGAAATGAATAATTTAGGTGGTAACTAATAAAAAAGTTAAAATATATACAGTGGAAGCCCTCTATAACAAACCTCAATGTAAAAAATAACCCGTTATAACGTATTATTTTTCAACCCCCTTGAAAACAAAATATAACTCAATAGAAAATTTACAAAATAAGTATGAAACCCTCTATATAACAAATATTTAGTGTGTTTGTTAGTTATTTGTTTTTTGAAGACGGTAGCCCTGCAGGACCAGCGGGTTCGAGACACCTGGGAGCATCAAACCACCCAATTTTCTTATTCATATATAACGAATATTCAAAGCAAGAAACCTCTACATAGCATCTATATAACACATTCCCACAGTCCAGATCCCTGTATTATGTAATTTATTCTTATCTAGGTACTTAAAAGGTTTCATTTCCATTTCTTCCGCCGCACCATGGTACATATTATAGCAGTTTTTCGAGCGTGATTGACAAGTTGGTGTTTTTTTTTTGTGTTGGTGCGTCATGGCAGTAGTAGTCAAAAAGTTATAAAAAGGCTCTAAGTGTCGAATTCAATCGTAAAGTATAAAAACCCTAATATAAACCTCCACATAAGAAAAAAAAAAGTGGACTCTGCAAAGGAATTGAACATTACTACTCTTGCAACAATCATCAAAAATACACATAAATAGGAAGACAAAGATAGACTTTCTGGGTTAGTGTAAAAAGGCTAAACGACCCGAATTACAGGACGCTGAAACTGCTGTCATGTTATGGCTTAAACAATGCTGAGAGAAAAACGTAATAAAGTATGTATAAACTATAAACATACAATAATACTGTGTACATATTTACTTTCCACAAATAAATGTTGTTAACAAATCTGTAGCAGTAAAACTTATACCGAACTTAACATATGCCTAAAAATCTACTTTTAACAGAGGTTGAACGTTTTCAATATTCTTTATTCCGAACTAGGTTATAACTAGCCCCTATATTAAAGTTAAAATATATACAGTGGAAGCCCTCTATAACAAACCTCAATGTAAAAAATAACCCGTTATAACGTATTATTTTTCAACCCCCTTGAAAACAAAATATAACTCAATAGAAAATTTACAAAATAAGTATGAAACCCTCTATATAACAAATATTTAGTGTGTTTGTTAGTTATTTGTTTTTTGAAGACGGTAGCCCTGCAGGACCAGCGGGTTCGAGACACCTGGGAGCATCAAACCACCCAATTTTCTTATTCATATATAACGAATATTCAAAGCAAGAAACCTCTACATAGCATCTATATAACACATTCCCACAGTCCAGATCCCTGTATTATGTAATTTATTCTTATCTAGGTACTTAAAAGGTTTCATTTCCATTTCTTCCGCCGCACCATGGTACATATTATAGCAGTTTTTCGAGCGTGATTGACAAGTTGGTGTTTTTTTTTGTGTTGGTGCGTCATGGCAGTAGTAGTCAAAAAGTCATAAAAAGGCTCTAAGTGTCGAATTCAATCGTAAAGTATAAAAACCCTAATATAAACCCCCACATAAGAAAAAAAAGTGGACTCTGCAAAGGAATTTAACATTACTACTCTTGCAACAATCATCAAAAATACAAATAAATAGGAAGACAAAGATAGACTTTCTGGGTTAGTGTAAAAAGGCTAAACGACCCGAATTACAGGACGCTGAAACTGCTGTCATGTTATGGCTTAAACAATGCTGAGAGAAAAACGTAATAAAGTATGTATAAACTATAAACATACAATAATACTGTGTACATATTTACTTTCCACAAATAAATGTTGTTAACAAATCTGTAGCAGTAAAACTTATACCGAACTTAACATATGCCTAAAAATCTACTTTTAACAGAGGTTGAACGTTTTCAATATTCTTTATTCCGAACTAGGTTATAACTAGCCCCTATATTACATATTTTGGCAGAATTAAACCTCAATTTAACGAACCTCGATTTAATGAATACCCCTATATAAAAAATATTTTCCCTAGTCCCTTTAAATTTGTTAAACTGAGGTTCCACTGTAGGTGCCTTTACATGATGATTCAGTTTCATTTATAATATAGGCAATTGGCATTTTTCGTGAAAAAACATTTGATTAATTCAGTTTAATCGTGGGCTCTAGTGATTTTTAAAATTTTGATTATAAGTGAATACCTTCAACATCAAACTTGTATTGTACTCGTTGTCTGAAATGGACATGTACAATATTTATATGGACAAAAATATAATATTTTGACACGTTTATTCATTTAACGTCAATATTTATTTAATTTTTTTTTGGCCACACATTTCCTGAATATTGAGTTTGTATGTTTTAAAATCTGTTAAAATGTCAAATAATCAAATTAAAAGTGTAAGGTAACCAAAAACACGGTAGAGTTCACAGTACTTTATTGCCATGACATGCTATTATTGTTACGTGATATCTTTACTCACTTTATAATAACATGTTTTCCGTCAATCAAGAATGTATTAAAGCCTTAATAGATTCATGGTCAAATTTATGATTATACCATAATATTCACTTATTTTGAGCAATGAAGATACATTGGAATTTTTATTTAATGATGTGTTTTCACCTATATACTTTAACCTTAATACATTTTATTTCCAAAAAATATACATACAATTTTACAAAATATATAATTTAACAAGTAACGGAAAAAATCATTAAGTAAAATCCAAACTTCTTTTTTAGAATTGTCATTTCTCTAACCACTATGCACCGTCATATCGAAATTCAATCGTGATAACAAAAAATAGTCCATCTAATTAAAATAATTAAATCAAGAGTAGATGATCAAAATAAAGTAATAAATTATTTTTGCTGTAACTACTGTTGCGAAATGAGCTGTTTTGAGGATTATAAAATGCAATCTTGTGTTCAAGTTAATCAATTAGTAGAAATATGAAATTGAAGAATTGTAGAATCATATCACATCTCAGACTGGCCAATAATGGCCTGGAGAAATCACACAGATCGTATTTAAAATAAGCTGCCCAGAGGGGTGGGTCTGTTTGTTAAGAACATTAAACAATTAAGTCCTTACGGCATATTTGAAGGTTGCATATTAGAGTTTCTTTCAGAGTATACTATTTTACAAGGTCTGTCCAATAAGTTCGCAAACTGATCCATTATGGTGGCTGCTACACGGAGTGAAGCCCCGTCCACTAGCCTCTCGTGCTGCTTGAGGCAGCACTCCCCGGAACGTTGCGCTGTGTGTATCGTGCTTGCAGTATTTACTCTAGTTTTATGTGTTTTTACTGATCATCAAAAAAGGAATTTGACGAAATCACAGAACAACAAATGAACATAAAGATCTTGATGAAGCTCAATAAAAGTTCTCAAGAAATTACTGAAATGTTGATGCCTGTTTATGGTGATAGATAGAAAACATGCATTTTCAAGTGGATTTTTTAAAGTGGAGCTTTTAAAGATCGCTGACAAGACACCAAGGATGATGCAAAATGATATGACCTTCAACCTTGTGTGTGTACCAAAACATTGATTCAAACTATTTGAATGATGCAGATGTACTTTATTTAGAGAAACTATCAGTACAAACATTATTAACCAAACATTTGGATTTAAGAGAGACCTGTGAGAAAATCGTGCCAAAGCTATTGACGCCGCATCAGAGTTGAGAAGAGATGAATGTGTTACCTAATTTTAAAATTCAGTTTAAATTGATGTTCAGTTCTTAAATGACCCTATTTATGGTTGTAACTAGTGGTAAACCACGGTTTTATGAGCATGACCCCGAATTAAAATCTCAAAGCAAGGAGTGAAAAGCAACAGGTGGTTCTCAAACCAAAAAGTCTAGAAAAAGCCGATAAAAAACCAAAGTCATACTTTTGGTTTTCTTGGATATCGAAGGTGTTGTTCATAATGAATTTCTTTCTGAAGGTCAAACAGTAAATGATGTATTCTACCTTACAGTTCTCTGGTATTTAAGAGTGTGTAAGTCATGTGCGACCACATTTTTATTGAAAACAATGGATGGATCCTTCCCCATGATACCGTACCATACCAACGTAATACCTGCACATTCAGCATTGGTTGTTTATGAGTTTCTGGCCAAAAATTCCATTACCGTCTTTGAATATCTTTCTTATTCACCAGACCTTCCTCCCTGCGAATTTTATCTATTTACAAAATACAAAAATGTGATGAGGGGCAGCACTGGGAGGATTTGGAGACAATCTAGCTGGAGCTAATTTTAGAGACCACTGCAAGCCGTTGTTTGTGAAAGATAATATTTTGTCTGTTTACAGCCTATTTGTATTTTTATTTGAAAGTTTAAACTGCCTATCTGAAAGTTCAGTTATTTACCGGATTCTCATTTTACATTCGGATTGAATCAGTAAAACCAAATCCGATTCCCGCACGTCTCTACTTCAAATGTTTCACATGCTTGGTCTCTAACTCAGTAAAAATGTCTAATACAAGCAAGAAATCATATAATATTAGTATGCTTATTTCATTTACAGCAACAAGAAAAATTATATTGATTCTAAAATTATACAATGGTTATTCAATTTTCAAAAATAAAAATTTTTTCACTGTTTAGACTTATTTTAAGCTACATGAAATCTTGTTTTTAAAAAGTATTTAATAAAAAGCCTTACCTCTCTCTGGCCTTCTTCAAATTTGGCAAAACCAATGAAAAGTCTCTCATCTAAAGTTTCTTCACCAAAGAATTCAACTGCTCTTTCGTAAACCTTCCTTGCACTAGATATGAAACCATGTTGTTCTTCAAATCTAATGTCAAATAAAAACTGTTAAAAAATAAAAAATTTCAAGCACCAAAGAAAAAATACAATATGAAAACCAGAAGATAAGAGAATCAGAGGTTCTTAACCCAGGTTGTATATATTCATACAATTTCAATTTCTGTTGATGAATCAATACACCAAAGTTGTTACGTATAACTTTTTTAATAAGATTAACTGAAAACAAAATAAGCTATAAAAATTTTTTTGTATGAAATACAGTAGAACTTGGATAATTCGAACCTCAAGGGACCAGAAAAAAAATTCGAATTATCCAAAAATTTGAATTAGAAAAGTTTATGCAAGTGGTTGAAATAAACAATCAAACATCATGTTTTAACATTGTATGTTAAAAAAGTTAGGTTAATGAAGATATTATTGATTAAAAATCCTAATTTTTGTTAAATGTCAATAATATGTTTGGAGGGATCCCGAAACTAACTATTACAAACTTTTTCAAATCCCTTCTCTACCTCCTTGATCGCCGCTATTTATTCTTGCAACGTCAGAGATTTGTAGGTTAGCTTTGACAAAGCCATCATACACACGACGTGTTAACATGAAAGCAGACGACGAATATCGGAACAAACCACCACCGATGATACACACAGATGTCAATGTTGTGATTTATGAGCAGTAGTGGACTAGTGAGTGGGGTGGGCGCGTTGATCTAGCTAAAAATAGTCTGAGGACAGGAAGCCCGAACGTCGTTTCTGGAAAATCGCACACAATGACTTGTTCACTTATACACACACTATAGATTTCCGCTGTAAAAACTTCGAATTATCCAAAATATTATTCGAATTAACCAAGATATTTTAACATTGTTTTTATATAAAATTCTAGGGACCAAGACAAAACTTCGAAATAAAGAAGTTTTCGAATTACAGAAGTTCGAATTATCCAAGTTCCACTGTATGTTATATGAATATTGAATATGTTATAATTCATAGGAAAACATAATAGATACAAACCTTACGTTAAAGCCATGCCACACCAAAATCCGTCACTACCGTTGTGGGAGTACCGCACGCGGACGTTTTACCTTGAGCCAGTCCTCACCAAAATTACCGCCACCACAAGGTATTTTATTTTTCAAAGACATGTTTTTTGGTGAGGTATATTCATCTGTTTTATTGAGCACACTCACCTATTGTTATTTTTGTGGCTGGAACTCATCAGTAACACACAACATACCACACAAACACACAAAAACCGATCCAGTCACTACAGTCTGAAAATTTGCCGGACCAAAACATGAACGTCCTGCATCTTCAGGGTTTTAAAAAACTTTGTTTTTTCCGCACGCAGGCTGAACGCCTAACCACGACTGACGAAACAGCACTTCCAGGGAGGAGAGGAGGGGTGGGGTCCCATTCATGTCTGATAAATGAGATTAACTTAATTAGTACTAAATAAATACTGTACCCTGAAATTTGTTTTAAAATATTCTTAATGACGTGTCTAAACTTGTTCAAGGCCTGGACAGCATAAAAGTTGAATGTGACAAAAGAACAGAAGATCTGGAGTCTTCAGCCCTACAGATATTGTAAGCCAAGCTTAATTATGAGAAGGAGCGTAGACAGGAAGAGATGAATAGTATTTTCGAACTGCAAGATGTAGCAGCAAAGGAATTGCAGGCGCTTAAGTGGTGGATCCAAACTCTGGAGGCGACACTGCAGCAGCGAGACAGTCTCATCAGTTTTACAGTGGTGGAGAAGGACAGTTTAGGATGAACAACTTGAACGACAGATTTAAGTCAGTACAAATTTGAACGATAGATTTAAGTCAGTACACGAGGAATGTATATTTTTAGCTGCTAAGTTATGCAATGTTAATGTTAATTATGACTTAGCAAATAAAGAAAATTTCAAACTTCAAAATGTTGAATGATGAATGGATGGAGGATCAGACAATAAATGATTATTTTATGGCGATGCAGGCTAGTATTGGAGACTCAGGTAACTGTTTGTTTCTTGGGCCTGCTGTGTCTCAGTTAATCAAGCTGGGTGACCGGGAGGTATTCACCAGTGTTATGGAGGCACAATCTTATAAAGCCTGTAAATTTATTTTCATTTGTATTATTAATAACACTAAATTGTTTTGTGATGACACTAGCTTACACTGGTCTCTAACTGTTAATAAAACTTTAATGCAAGCTTATCATATCAACACTCTAGCGGATACGAACAATAGTTCCGCTATTCATGTAGCTTTTAATCTTAAGATCAAAGAGAATTGTTTTTCTAATGTTGATTGTTTTGGTCAAAACAATGGATTTGAGTGTGGTTTAAAGGTTTGGTGCACACTAAATTATTCTTCATTATTATTGTTTATCAAATGAAAAAAACTCCCTTTGTTGATTGATTTCACAGTATTTCGAATGGTGAAACAGGGAAGGCCTTGTGTGTCTATACCTGAGGATGTCTTGTCTAACAATCTTGTTAATGTGGGAAATGAATCTTTAAAAAACGAACTAGTAAGCAATGTGAACCTAAATACTAATTGCAGCAGATAAGACCTTTGAAATTAATTAGGAAAAATAATGAAAAAAAATTAGAAATAAGAATAGGAATGAAACCAATAACAGTGTAAATGCAAATTTGGAAAATGAAACATCCATTAAAGTCAATCATTTTAATAATAAGAAAAAATATAACGCCAATAAAAATGTGGTTTGCTATCACAAAATACTGTGAAAGAAATGGGTGGTACTGATGTAGATAAATTTGATTCAGATGTCTTATTGCTTGGTGATTCTCTAATACGCTTTGCTGGTCAATCTGCCTTAAAAGAGGGGCATTTGTTGAGTGCTGTCCTGGTGGAAGGATACTAGATATTAAGTCTAAATTGTCTAAGTATTATAATTAGTATTTCAACAGTGTATACATGTAGAGACAAATAACCTTAGAAGGGGATATAGAGGTAAATCTGGCTATAATGGTGGGTGCGGAAAGCGAGAAGCTCTCCACGCAATGGCTGATCTACTGTTCACGGCTAAAACACATTTTCCAAATTCCAAAATTTTTGTGCACTATGTCTTAATTTGGTAAGATATTTCATACAAATCATTATATGATTTTAATGAGCAGCTTGAATTTATGTGTAGTAACTTTGGTGTGGTGTTTGTTGAGACAAACTGCTGGGTAAACAGACAGCATTTGGCACGTAATGAGAGACACCTAAATAGGAAAGGTAGTATGATATTTGGGGGATCCATGAAATGTGCGTCACTAAAATCGTGCGACAGCACTTTTCTTTTTATTCCTCCATGTTTTCTTTCTGAAAATACATTGTTGATCACCTATAGAAATCAAGAAGGTAGAGAAAACAAATAAAATATATTTAGGATTATTTTTATTGTCAGTTGAAACATGGAGGAATGGCGAGAAAAATGTGGTCGCACGATTTTAATATCACGTAGATGAAGTCCTCCCATACTTGGAATGATGATTACTAAGATTCTTAATGGGGCAAGCGCTTTGAATCTGGAACTGGGTGTCTCTGCATCTCGAGAGAAACACCTAGACATTCTGACACCTCCCGAATCATGCTCTGATTTAAGGAGACCTGTATCGCAAGAGTTGGGAAATGAGACAATAGATTTGGATAGGGGAAAATCATTAAGTTTACACATATTAATATTAGGTCAATTTGTACAGGGTTTGAGGAAATGTGCTCTTTGATTTCAGATTTTGAACTTGACTTGATTGGTGTATCTGAGACTTGTCTTTCGGAAAATATAACGTTGGAGAACTTTAGTATTTCGGGTTATGAGTTAGTAAGAACTGATCGTGAAGGTGGTCGCTAAGGGGGCGACGCACTTGTAACTACGCAGGTAAATTTAACATTCACTATCTGGGGTAACGCAAAACCCTGGTGAGACTCTTGGCCAACTTCCTGTCCCATGGTGTTGATCCGTTCGCCAACTCTACACCTCTCATCAAGGCGACGTAGGAGGGAATCTGCAACGTTAACATCTTTGGACACACATCAATAAAGTCCACGTGGATTCCCTCCGCCAGTCAGAACAAAGGGAATTGTACTACACCCTCTGATTGGCTGCCTCCTTCAGATGCAGGATTGGACGTCATAATCGGCAGCGAAAAGACAGGGCAGTCTCCAAGTTCACGATCGGAAGTTTTCGAGTCATTCGGTAGTGATGTGTTCCGTGTGTGCTTTTTACTATGGCCTGTTGCCTTTTTAAAGGTAGAACTAAATTAGTGTACTGTGCAGTGTAAAGAATAAAACATGTATGTACAACTATACTTCATGTCAATTTAATTCTATATTAGTCTGCTCGCTCCATCAAAGGTAAACTCTTAATAATTTAATAGATAAAATTGTAACTTGCATTTAAATTTTTCAATTTGCTTTTAGTTCAAATTTAAATTTAGCATTTGTCTTAAGTCGTGAGCTTTGAATGAATACTCCTTTTGTTATATAAATAAAATAAATATGTAATATAAATTTGTTTCTCTAACTCCTCCCTTTATCTTTGTTATTTTGATGTGAACTGTGCTGGTTATTTTCCCTCATTTGTAGGATGTTAAATTAATTTTTCTTGTGTAAACGTAATGCTTCTAGTATTACTGACAACAGAGGGATCAAAAGCACTGATCATAAATTGGTATTTGGGCACATCCGGGGAGAAGTTGTTGGAAAGTTTTAAAAGAGAGAATCATATAGATTACTCAAAATTTGACACAAATGCTGCAATAGAAAAATATCTGCTGTAAATTGGGATAGTGCATTAGAAATGAGAGATGTTCAAAATTTTGAAAAGTTTATTACTTCAATCATAAGAGCCCTTTATGACAAATATACACCTATAGTAATGAAGTGTGCAACTAGGAAAAAAGCTCCATAGATGACCTCAGAAATAAATATTTTAATAAAAAAAAAACAAATTACGGCAGTCTATTGGAAACGTGAAAGGCTTACAGATTGGATAGACTATAAAGCTGCAAGAAATTGTCTGAATAAGCTCATATCGAAGGCGAAGAAGTTGTGGTACGCAAATAAAATAGCTAATGCTAAAGGTTCTAGAGAGTTTTGGTTGTGTCTTCGTCAATGTGATATTTTAGCCGATAAAGATGAGAGCTGTCTTATTGAAATGGACATAAATAAAATAAATAGGCATTTTGTTAGCTTGGGGATGGATTTGAAGTCTGACAGTGAATTGGTCGATTTTTATAGGTTAAATAAATATCCTGGGATAGGAAAGTTTACGTTTAAAGCCGCTACATAGTCAGATGTGTTTGCAATGTCTGTATTCATGCAATCAATTCGAGAGCATTTGGTACAGATCAAATATCTATTGATATGATAAAATCTGTAAGCCCTTACATTATTACGGAAGTAACTCATCTAATAAATTTGTCTTTGATTTCAGGCACATTTCCTGAGACTTGGAAAAATAGTATAGTCCGTCTATTGCCGAAAATTAAATCCACCTCCAGTGTTCAAAACTTAAGACCTATTTCTTTCCTACCAGCTTTATCTAAAATTCTGGAAAAGAAATTCTGTAGCTCATATACCATTTGCTTCTGATGAAATTAAAATATTTTGGTTTTGATGACAAATCAATTAATTGGGATCGGTCTTTAATAGAAAACCGTTCTCAAGTTACAAAAGTTAACAATGAAATGTCAGAAAGTCTCCTAAAGAGCCGAGGTGTTCCACAGGGAAGTTGTCTTGGGCCAATATTATATAATATTTATACAGCTGGTATACCAAGTACATTGCCGAATACATTTGTACGCTGATGATTGTCAGCCTCACTACGTATATCACAAGACCTCAATCGAGGTCTAAAGTCTGTGAAACATGGTCTAAGGTTAAATGTGGATCCATGTTCTATCCTCCACATAATACTTCAGGCTATTTCTGATTTAATAGAAGGGGAGACATTTCTAAGATCGTGTTTGATGGCATGCCTTTACAAATTTGTAAGCAGATAAAAACTCTGGGAATTACCTTGGATGAAGGCCTTACTCTTTCTGACCATGTGACAACAACATGTGAACGAGCACTCTGTAAGCTAAGAGGGCTTTAAAGACAAAGTGACTTGCTGTTAGTGGAGGCTAGAATGAAAATTATGAAATTATTGATTCTTATGGCTTTTAAATACTGCTTTCCTGTACATGGGAACAGTATATCGAAGAAAGACGCCCGAAGAATACAGAGATTGCAGAATGCCTCAGTAAGATTTGTTTACGGTTTAAGAAGGAGAGAACATGTAACGTCACTTAGGAAAGATGCCCAGTTGACTACTATGGGGGTAACTTGTAAGGTGTTAACAAGCTCCTTAATTTATAAGAAATTAACCCTAGAGGAGCCTAAATATCTGCTGGAAAACTTAATAGCTATAATACAGGATGTCCCGGGGCGCCGCACTCGAAGTGACAAGCTAATTCACATTCCAAGAGTACACCATGAGTGTGGAAGGAAGGATTTTTGTATTTCGGTCCCACCTTGTATAATTCAATCCCACTTGTAATAAAAGAGTAAAGTATTTTAAAATTAAAGTAAAAAAATACTATACGAATGACAGTTTTTATATGTAATAATCTTACATTTTATTTATTTATTGTTTGATTCTATTATTTACGAGGGCCGTTCGGGAAGTAACCTCCGTTGATAAAAAAATATACACCAAGTTAAATAAAACTATTTTAATATATACATCGTAAAACTATATCTTTGCCTATTTTTTTACATATTCTCCATAAGGATTGAGGCACTTATCATACCTCTTCACAAGCTTTGAAATTCCTTCTGCACAAAAAAACCGCCAGTGCTTGGAGCCAGCCTGTGACCGCATCTTTGAGCTCTTCGTCGTCATCAAAGCGCTGGGACCCGAGCCATTTTTACATATGCATAAAAAGGTGATTATCACTTGGCACCAGATATGGGCTGAAAGGTGGATGGTTGAAAACGTCCTAGTTGAAGGACTCAAGAAGGGCTGTTGTTCTGCGAGCAGAGTGAGGAGGGGCGTTATCGTGCAAAAAAACGATACCGGAAGTCATCATACCACGGTATTTGTTCTGTATAGCCCATCATAAATTTTTAAGTATTTCACAGTACACGTCTTGATTAATGGTCGTCCCACGTTCCATGAATTCAACCAACACCCCTTTGGCATCCCAAAACACTGTTGCCATCAGCTTTCTGGCAGAAAAATCTTGTCGGGCTTTTTTTGGTTTGGTAGGCGATTTTGAATGTGCCCACATCTTTGATTGTTCTTTTGTCTCAGGGTTCACGTACTTAATACAGGTTTCCTCACCGGTCACAATTCTATTTAACAATGGTTCTCCTTCGTCCTCATAATGTGACAGAAAGTTTACTACAGAGGCCATTCTTTGAGTTTTATGGTGGTCGGTAAGAATTTTGGGCACCCATCGTGCACAGAACTTACGGTAACCCAATCTTACTGTCACTATCTCGTACAAGAGTCTTGGAAATCTGTGGAAAATCCGTAGACAACTCAAAGATTGTGAAACGTCGATTTTCACGAACTTTTGTATCAACTGTCTGACGAAGTGATCAATGATGGCCTACCAGTCCTCTCTTCATCATGAACGTTTTCTTGTCCACTTTTAAATAAACGTACCCATTCATGGACAGCACCTTCACTCATAACTCTTAGTCTGTACATGGCACAAAGCTCACGATGAATAGCTGCTGCAGAATATTCTTTGGTTGTAAAAAACCTTATTCACACTTCACATTTGGTGAGGTTTTCTATTGCAGCACACATTTAAAACTGACACAAACACTAAGCTAGCGCAGGTACGATGTTCCTTCGACCACAGCTTGATGCTAACTGACCTCCTGAGTGTGTGAATGCAAAGATGGCGTCACTGCTCCCAGCACTACCTGCACAGTGACCGATCGGAGGTTACTTTCTGAACGGCTTTCGTATATTTTGTTTGTTGAAACTATTTATTTATTTAAAATTCTGTTGATGTCGTTCTTGTTAAGTTTATTGTTATTGCTTGTTAATTATTCACTCTAATTATACTGGGTGTCCTACGAAGAGGTTCCTATTTTTGAGTTGGTGTGACGGACGTGTGGATCGTGCTACGAACCTGGAACTTAACGGGTGGGTTTCACAAAACCGAGTTTTCACTACGACGAGTAAGGCTAAAAATCTAATACGTATCAAAATTTCACTACGCCGAGGTTTCACAAAACCGAGTACGTTATAAAATTCAACTGTTTCACTAAACCGAGTTTCACAAAACCGAGAAGTGAGTTTGCACCAAGAGCACATCGGCCGGCAGGCCCAAAACGTGCAGTATCATGCGCTTTGAAGACATTCACTGCCTGAAATCTGTGTAAATGACATTATTGATCTAATAACTTAAGCTACTTTATACTGTTTTAATATATTATACAGAAATAAAATTGTCCATGGATGAATGTTAAAAAGAAAATTATAGAAAATAGTAAACGAAAATAATTGTATGCTAATTTTTCCTTTCCTGTATAAAATATAGCTTATCACAAAAAAGCTATAGGATGAATTAAAAGTCACGTCTTCCAACACTACGTAATACACACTTATATTGTAATTATATACAACGGTAAATTTATAAAAAAAATTAAGTTGTGTTGGAAGACGTGAGTTTTTACTTCATCCTATAGTAAAACCAACACGTATAATGCTAATCAAGAAGTAATTAAAAAACAAGCTATAAGTTATTGATGAAAGAAAATTTTCTGGAGATTACTATTCTCTGGTGATGATTGTATGCTCAAAGCAGAGAGAGTTTGATTGTTTATTTGAACGATTTGTTTATTTAGAACAATTCCGTTTTTTCTTGCCTGTAAAAAATATAACTTATCGCAATAACAAGCTATAAGTTATTGATTAAAGAAAATTTTCTGAAGATTACTAACACAAATTTTTTGTAATCTCACAGCCTTGATTTTAAGCTGTTGGGAAATTGGGTATTCTCTAGCTGATTCTAATGGTAAAAGAGACATTACAAATAATTCATCTTGGAAATACACATAGCTGTAAAAAATGTTAATGTGAAAGGTTAAAAGAAAACCCTTAAAACTTTACATAAAAAATGTTTGATAAAAGAAAAATAAGCTATGTCTTATTTTGTCTAACTGTCCTACAGTTAATTAACTAGGCGACCTACAGTCGCCTAATTAACTGGCCTATTATTGCCTTGCACATCGGACAACACAGCGGGAGGCGGATTCCCGTGTCCTCTAAGGATCCGTCTGCTCTAGTGAAATTTAATGAAATGTCTGTTGACACCATTTGAACAGCACACATTCTGCATAACGCAGGATGGCCGCAAGGACTACATATCCTGGTTGACTCGTTGTACAGGCACACCGAGCAGGGATTTCTCTCAGCTGGCCTATTAACTTATTTTTATTAACTAAAATATAAACTATAAACTATTTATTATTAAATCTTCAATATAAATTATGTGTCACGCGTTATGTTCACTACACGACTGGACAGCGAGTGCCTGCAAAGCACGTAATACTGCACGCTACACAGGCTTCTACAGTCACTTCTAGAGCGGACGGTACCCAGCCTCTTACTCGGTTTTGTGAAACTCGGTTTAGTGAAACAGTTGAATTTTATAATGTACTCGGTTTTGTGAAACCTCGGCGTAGTGAAATTTTGATATTTATTAGATTTTTAGCCTTACTCGGCGTAGTGAAAACTCGGGTTTGTGAAACGCTTCCAACTTAACAGTCCTTACACATGTGCAAAAGAAATACCTCTGAGTAACAGTTAATTCTGACACATTAAGACAAAATGGCAGGATATCAAAGAAATAGTACCTTTTCGTTAAATTAGTTCTATTTGCTTAAGTTTTGCAGCATTATTACTGAATTTTAACAATGTTAATAAGTACTAAACAACAATAGGGAATATAAGATATACAGTGATCAGACTTTTTAGATATCAGTACACCTCTAATGTAATTCCAGCTTGTTTGTCAAAATAATGAGAATGAATTACATATTATTAGAGTTAATTTAAAAAATAAAATTGACTCACTTGGCATATTTAAGCCAGTTGCTGACGTCCGGATGCACCATGACAAACCGGTTATATATAAGCCGGGCTCGATCTATCTCCTTGTAACGCAGCTCAAACTTGATGTATGTGAGCCAAGCCTGCTCATCTGGCTCCCACTCCATCCATCGCTCAAACACCTGCCTGGCTCCTGTAAACAGACATCAGTAATTGGGTAAGGTCAATTAGGAAACTAAATTCTATTGAAAAATACAATAAGTGCACAATAAAAAATGTTCTTGTGTGTTAAAATTACTTGGTACTAGTTTCACAAGTCAGTGTTTCTGAGTACAATGGATTTGGTGACTACAAATAAAGACGAATCCATTTATTTCCAATGTCTGTTATACTTACTTTTTACTGTTGTTATAAAAATACCCCCGTCGCAGCAAACCTGCATACTAAGGGAATTTTCAAATCAATAATATAACAATAATAATAATGATAAATAACAAGTTTTATCGATATCTGTCGACAAATATGAGAGTTATTTCCCTATTCTCCTTAAGATTAACATGGGAAAGAGTATGCTGGTTTGCTGCTGTGAGGAACATTGAAAGCAGGCATTTCTAGCATAAAAGATTTTTATTTTAACCATTTACACCAAGTTTCATAAACATCTGTCCATAAATAAAGGAGTTTGCCTATTCTCTATTAATCTCTAATACCTATCCTCTACTAACTCTCATAGTTAGCTGCCATGATAAACACGTAAACTATGATTTTTAAGCATTTGAAGCATAAGATCTCAACCACATATTGGTAAATACCAAGTTTAATTCAAAAATATTGATTGATAAGTGAAATACTAATTTTTCTTCATCCTCCATAAAATTAACAAGCCCCAAAATACAATGCACTGTGTTTAGATTTTTTATATCTCGAAAACCCGTACTAGAGAAGCTAGTCCTAAGAGAAGCTAGCCCAGACTCTTCCGGTTACGTGTCTCTCCTTTACGTTCTCTTCTCTTCCGTTACGTGTCGCGTGATAATCCCGGTACCGGTCAAAATTTCTAATATGTGTTGTTTTAATGTACTTTTCATGTCGTTTTGTGTCTGTGCTCTCAGAGTTTTTATTTTATTCTTAATGACGACGTCCTCTGGACAAAATTGACACCCTCAAGTTCATCAGATGAAGACCCCACGTGGTGTCGAAACTGCAGTAGTGAGTTGAAAAAACCACCGCTTAAGGATCACATTGACAGTTATGTATTTAAACCATTCATTTATTATAACTGTGTGATTCGGAGGCTAACAACATGAAAATAAATTTATTCCTAATCATCAATCTGGTTCCACTTACCAGCTATATTTCCAACCATCTCTTCCATGTAGGTGTACTTGTACCAGAACTGGTTGGCACGTGGCAGTATGGTGACTGCACGGTCCCACAGATTCCGAGCATGGTTCACCTGTCGATTGCGCATCTCCAGCTCTGTATACTTCAGCCATAGTGTTATGTTGCGGTGGTCCACATCTAGCGCTCGTTCGTAAATGGACCGAGCTCTGTAAATCATACATGGAGAGAAATAGTTTGAGGGCTTGTATTCTTATCAGAAAATAAATTTGAACAAGCTAAAGGTGTTAAGAGGGTACACAATGATAAAAACTTATTTAGTTTCATTTCAGGGTGTCCATCAACTGGGCTTTCCAAAATTCCTGTACATTCCCCATATTTTTCACGAATATCTCTCACTTTTTCCCGCACTTTTAATATGCTACAAAGCGATCAATGAAATGAGTTCATTATTCATGGTTTACTTATCACTTACATAGATCAAACCGCTAATTCAACTATTGAAGATCTAAACTGAAGAAAAAACTGACACAGGACTCGAAAACCATGTTATGGCAAAGGGAAATGCGACGCAAAAAGCAGCCGACACATCTTCTTAGTTTTTTTTACATTTTTAAGCTTTTCTAGTGATGAGTAGAGTTTAAAGTGAACTCAAAATTATTGTTCGTCTAAGATACACCTAGTTTTCTTAGTCAGATCGTCGGCGGCTATTGAGTCATACACGGCAAGCTTTTTGTCCGTTACTAGTAAACGGAAGTGACCACAGTGCACCTGCGCCTCTCAGACTCAGAAATGTGACAGACAATCAGACTCAAATTTATACCAGAATGAATTGTTCTATTGGTTTCAGATAACCTGCCAATCGGACTGTAGTTTTTGCTCTTGTGTTAAGAGTATTGAAGTGTTTTTCCATCACGTTAACTATGAATATCGACGAATTGACAGAATTTAATCGTTTATGAAATTTAATTGAATAGTGTTTGAATTTACTTTATGACAACGTACATCTTGGACGTACCCATTTCACCATCTCACTCATATGAATTTTGGCCTCAACTCGAATCAGAACCAAACTCCCCCGATGTTTGACGACTGCCGCCGACTTGTCGATGTCGAGTCAAAGGAAACCTCGTCCGAAGACAATTGATTTGCCGACTAAGAAAAGGTTTAAATTTTGGTTTGATTTCTTTGTTTAACTTTTCACTCTTTCGGTAACAACTAAAACTACTCAGTCCTTCTCTTTGATTTGTAAATATTTGAAAAAATAATATCGAAAATAATAATTAATAAATAATAATAATAATCAAAATAATAATAGGCTCAATTAATTCATCCAAGACGATCGTTGCAGATAGCTAGGACGAGGGAAACTAACCTAAAAAATATTGACTTGTTTCGAGGCTGGACTGTGAGTCACTAACTAAGACACTTCTACTTTGTCGCATTACTCGGGGAGACGAAACCGAGCTCCCGCGGAAGAGGCCAAAAATTCCCAAGTCGTCATTTGTGTGCGCTACACATACACATGGCATTCTGCCAGTCCAGTTCAGCACATGCCGTCCTGTCTGCTTCAGCACAAACAATCCACCAAATCTCGATTTGGGAGTAAGTGCAACAATGTATCATTTCTAACTTCAATATTTAACAGTTAATTCATTCAAAAGATGTGTCGTAGTTAAATAATAACGAGTATTAGAAGTAGTGATATTTTAAAAATAACAATTTGCCTAATTTCCGTACGAAACGTATTTATTAACTACTCCCGAACATTTCCCGTGTAGTTGCCGACGAAATAAAATTCCCGTACGATTCCCGCTTTTCCCGGTCACTAGACACCCTGCATTTTTAACCCATTGGCTACGATAGACGGGAACTGCCCGTCACTGGATTGCCAGCGTATAACTACAGATGACGGGCGGTTTCAGTCATCGACGTAACTGATTTATTCTGTATTTAGTAGTCTTTGACTATTGTATTACAATATTTGAATCTCGATTGTTATATTCAAAATATTACATCGCTATGTTTTGACTATCGTTTGTTTTTATATTGTTCTTTGTTTCTGAGTTTACGGTTACATCATCGTGCTATGCAGTTTGACAACAATGGTCATTTTGCAGCAATACATTTCTTGTTTTTGAGGTTTGTTCTGATTTTGTTAGACAGATTTTATATGAAAGTGGTAATTCGGAAATTAAAGATAGTGATGAGTTGAGTGTTTCCAGCTGTGAAAGTGACATAGAATAAACTAAAAGTAGGCCTAACCTTCAACAGTCGAGCTGGACATCGTGATAGTGACAGTGATAACAGTTACAGAGCAAAAAAGTTTTTTAGGCCTATATAGAGTAAATAGGCGGTGAACAATTTTAAATATATGTAGTACAAAATTAGAAAACATTCAGCTAGATATATGGGGAGTAAATATTCATTTTATGAGTGCTTACTGACTATTAAGCTTAAACCTTGATAAATGCTGATGCTGAAAAAAACTGACCCTGCTGAAATGCATGCTTCAAAAGTGTACATATTTTCAGTAGCCAATGGATTAATTAATTTAAAGTTTTAAGGCTGGCTTAACCACAAAAATCATTATGAAAAATATAACTTTTTAAAATCAACACATTTTATTTTTAATCAATTATCACAGGTTTGAGTCCCCGAAAAGGTTTATCTCACATGCCCATCAAAAAGACCAATCAAAACTTATAGGCCCATCAATTGTAGAGAAATAGTTTTTATTATTTGGAAAATAATTAAATTGATTTAATTTTAGTTGCTATGATTAAAAACTTCATAAAAACTACTTAGTTTTATTAGGAGTTTACTACAGTAGAACTTGGATAATTCGAACCTCAAGGGACCAGAAAAAAATTCGAATTATCCAAAAATTCGAATTAGAAAAGTTTATGCAAGTGGTTGAAATAAACAATCAAACATCATGTTTTAACATTGTATATTAAAAAAGTTAGGATAATGAAGATATTATTGATTAAAAATCCTAATTTTTGTTAAATGTCAATAATGTGTTTGGAGGGATCCCGAAACCAGCTATTACAAACTTTTTCAAATCCCTTCTCTACCTCCTTGATCGCCGCTATTTATTCTTGCAACGTCAGAGATTTGTAGGTTCGCTTTGACGAAGCCATGATACACACAACATGTTAACATGAAAGCAGACGAAGTCACAATTGCCAACACGAAACAAAGACGACGAATATCGGAACAAACCACCACCGATGATACACACAGACGTCAATGTTGTGATTTATGAGCAGTAGTGGACTAGTGAGTGGGGTGGGCGCGGTGATCTAGCTAAAAATAGACTGAGGACAGGAAGCCCGAACGTCGTTTCCTGGAAAATCGCACACAATGACTTGTTCACTTATACACGCACTATAGATTTCCGCAGTAAAAACTTTGAATTATCCAAAATATTATTCGAATTAACCAAGATATTTTAACATTGTTTTTATATAAAATTCTAGGGACCAAGACAAAATTTCGAAATAAAGAAGTTTTCGAATTACAGAAGTTCGAATTAACCAAGTTCCACTGTATTAGTGTTTAGTAGTCCAGGAAAAGCCTCTTAAAAAATATTTAATTTATTCTATATATTTAACTGTTTTGCTTTGTAACTTGGTAATTAAATTATGGATACATAATAAATTCTACTTCAAATATGTTACCACTAGGAGTAGATTGAAATATTCGCATGAAGGGTTGGATGAATACAGAAAAAACACATTTTAAAGCCTTTGTCAGTCTTGCTATTTGTGTGTGTTGTGTAGTTATTTTGCTTGTTACCTTTTTCCCTACATTATTATTGATTTTGTAACAAACTTAAATAATTTTGTTACACAATACTTATTACTCTCCTACAATGCACTGGCAACTGAAATACTAGTAGAGTACATAACTAATTAAAGATATAAAATTAATAAAATAATTCTAAAAAATACATCTCCTACTGATGCAAATGTTCAAAGATTTTGAAGAAAAGTAATTTTGTCAATGTCAATAGTTAAATCATTGTACATTTAATCTCATTATTTTTATATTAATTTACTGTAAAAAATTACTATACATGTAAATCATTGTTGCCAGCTACTGGCCACTATCCACTTTCCCGTAAGTATAAAACTTGAGTTTAAATTAGCACAATAGAGAAAATAGAAGATACACGAGATTGCAAAAGGGCTCTTCCCAGTTACCAACTGACTCTTCTACAACCAATGAGATTTTTGTCAGTTGAAACAATTAATAGTCAGGGTCCTCCGGGTCCCTCGGTGCTAATTACCAGTCTGAAGAGTGCAAGATGAAACACAATTTTTTAGCTGCATACTCTGAACGGCAGTTGATTGGAGACAAGAACACAGAGCTGCCAAAGTGTGATTTTAAGAAATAATACTGAACAACTCAATAAAACAAAAATATATTTTGGTTAACATATAAGTTCATATGTGTTAAGAAATATTTCATTCGACATAATCTCTCGTCTTCTTATAAATCCATGATGGAATCAGTGTAATATAAAATGAAACCAAAAATACTTGTTTACTTGAAAACAGTTACAACTAAAATGGTAAGTTATCTCTTACCAGAAGGGCGCACGAGGAACTAAACTTCACACTAGCCGTTTGTGTGATAGGGCGCACGCGGAGAAAGCCTCCACAAACTGACATCACTTCACTGCATTGAAACTCAAAAGAAAACAAAAGGAGCATGGGGATTTTAAATAGTTTCCAGGGATTCCTGGAACGAGGTGTGTGAAGTACATAGCCTGACTCGTCTGCCGAAACCCGATTTCCGTTTTTATTTTAACGAAAACTCCACAAGCGCCCTCTCGACGGTTAAATTGATGTTAAAGATAAGGAAATGTTAAAATTAAACAAATCAAATTGTTTGATGTCAAATTTTTTAGTTATTTTATTGTATTAGGAGCTTTTATAGGGTGTACTAAAGCCTTAATTCATTTATAGTGTAGAATGAAGACAGATAATTAATATTAAAACTTAGGATTATAACATTAAACTACAATTAATTGGTATCAGTAATGATCTGGAATTGAGAGTATCAAATTGCAAATATCAGAATCAAGGAATTATAGACAGATCTTAAAAAAACTTTACTAGTTTGTAAGGTAATAAAAATTTATTGAAAGGAACATAACTAAGTAAACTGTCTATTAAATGGAAAGAATCGAATAATCAGAGAAATTTTAATAAACAATAGTAAAAGTATACCAACTATAAGTTCACAGCTGATTCCTTGGATAGTCTTTGGGATATTACACATCTCTTCACTAGATAAAATACTAACCGCTGAATTTCCTTTTGGCTTTCTTCCCATTGAGCGTACTTGATCCAGTTGCTGATCACTGACCGATTCTTCCTAATATTGTCCTCAAACGCACGTCTTTTTCTATGTTGATAATCGGCTAACTCTTCTGGATCTGAGATCTTTTGCTTTGGAGGCTACAAAATTTAAGAGGCAACAGCTTAAGTTTTGAGGAAATACATATTACAAATGTTTTTTAAATAATTTTTCAAGTAGTACCTTTGGACCCTAAACTTTATGAAGTTTTGGAAAAACAATTTTTCTGTTTAAAACAATTTTTTTCCAGTAAAGATCCCATGATGTTTCAAGAAAAAGGTCAGAATACGGTTCATAACTTTTTTTACCCTCTAATTAAATAAATATAGGACCATATTCAGTGCGCATATTAGCTATTTGTTGAATTATTTTTTTAAGTAATCTTATTCTTAAATGTCAAAATTTATACAACTACTTCAGTTTCTGTATAATTTCAGAGTTTAGAAAAAAATGTGAAGTTGTGCAGCTAAAATTAACTTTTACAGCTGACATTTGTTTAACATATTACCTCACTTAGGTAGCCACTAAAAACTATTTAGATGTTCGGCCTCCCCAACAGATCTTATTAATTTAACGATAACAGACATTATTTAATGATAACTAAAAATAATTATCTCAACATATTTGTTATATAACGTTTTTCTAATTGAAATAATGGTAAACTAAAACTTAACACTTAAAGCATTTTGTCTTACTAAGAAGCCAATCAAATTTTTGGTTTATTAGGCCTATAAAACCGCATATTCAATTCTTTACGAACACAAACTCTAGATACCTATTTTTTTTTATTTACCACTTTAGTAACTTGAAAAAATCCAGGTAACAATGTCAAGTTGATCTGGATGAGATGTAAGTGAAATTAAATATTAAAAAATAAGATTTATAATGGTCCCATCATTAATTCAGATCATCAAGTTCATCTTGAATCAAAATAAATTTAAATCATAATTTTAACCGAGGTTGCCCTTAGGTCATTAAGTTAAATAGGAACAATTTGAGTAGTATTCTTTGTTTCAGCATTTTGTATTGTACAAGAAGATGAAATTTATTTAATAATAATAAATGTTCTTTATACAGTAATAATAATCCAGACCTCATCATTAATATCATCTTTGGTGATGTTTGCATACGAAATAGGAATAAAACCTACTGTACAATTTAGTAATGGCTTTAACTTAAATTTATCAAAACACACTTTAAAATCTTACATTTATTTTTTTGGGATATAAAATGGGATTTTAAATGGTCTTTCCCTTCTGCACTATTCCATTCCGATTCTATAGCTAATATAAAACTTACTTACAGGAGGTACAATCTCCAAGTCTCGTTCCTTGGCTTCACGTAATAACTGCTCAGCTGTGATTTGAATCTCTGCAGGTGCTTTATTTTTGACCTAAAAAATAGGATAAACAATATAGTTCATTAATCATAACAAAGAACAATAAATAATCAATAATTATTATTAGGTCAAATAGTTACTAGAGTAAGACAGACAAGATAAATACACAAGACAGAATATTATTAGTTTGTTGACTTTATATTTGGTCACAATAATTAAATGTCCGCACTATTGAATACTACATTAATCCGCAAAAACCACCCTCATCATAAGACCAGTTCGTAATCCAGAGGTAGTGGTTCATCCTCCACGTTAAACTGTAGGTCCCTTAGATATGCCATTGACTGTTGGGTTATTAATTAACAGTTCTGTCTAAGGATCATCTCAGCATAAGTCAGTAACAAGACTACAAGAACGCGCCACAATCATCTTACACTCATTTCTCATTCATACTAGGCTTAAAATACTTGTAACTTTGAAAATATTTCTTCTTAGAAATTTATATGTATATCGTGTTCAAGATGGCGGCAGACCTCTTCATCCCTGTGTGTCAGAATGGTACACGGATGGCTCTAAGGTATGCAAGGGAATAAGCTGGAGCTGGGATAATGGGGATGCAAGATAAGGTAAAGCTCTGCGTTCCCATGGGGGATTTCCCCACGTTGTTACAGGCAGAAGTGGCAGAATGTGCTCTGTTCAACCTCAACAGAGGTGTCAGGAACAGGAACATTACCATTTTCGCAGATAGTCAAGCCACTCTCAAGGCACTGGAATCCTGTACCTTCGACTCCAAGATCGTGTGGGAATGCCACAACGCGGTTTGGAAAAAAAAAACGTAATGTTTCGTAAAGTACGCTTTAACATTGTCTTAAAATGTGATTTATATAGGCCAGATACTGTATGCTATTACAGGTTGTAATTTATATGTATAAAACCGCCAGAAGGTCCAGATTTTTTTTCATCCGGACAGGGATCCAGTCCCGAGGTATCCGGATACGAGGGAATTGACTGTAGGCATAAACAACCTAACAGTCTTTTATTGATATTTTTAAGTTGTTCATAATATTTTAATATTGTCAATAACCATCCCAACTAAACACCACTGAGCCGCCGTTTGTCGGCGACCAATACACATTGCGTAGCATTATAATGCATGCGATATTGCCAACGACATGACTCTGGTAATTTAGAAATTAAAACCGGTCAAAATTCAAAATTACTAGTCATGTCACCCCACAGCTCATCACCAGCGGAGTTCCTCAGGGATCAGTGCTGGGTCCTCTCCTGTTTTTGGTTTATATAAATGACATTACAGACTCGATTCCACAGTCTGGTGTCTATCTCTTTGCGGACGACACAACGTTGGTCACAAGGGGATCAGATGCTTTGGAAACCGAGATAAATCAAAGAGTTAAAGACCTTTCAAAATTTTTCTCTAACAACAAATTGAACTTAAAAGTCACAAAAAACAAAATTTCTTATCTGGCAGACTTCTCAAAGGCAAAATCTAAGAATAATATGTCTCCAAACATATTAATAGGAGAGGAAGAAGCTGAATTTTCAAATTCTGCAGACTTCTTGGGGGTGAGATTGGACAATGGGCTGCGATGGGCGGGCCAGCTTGCTAAGCTGGAGGGATCATTTGCTAAGGGGCTCTTTATCCTGAGACGGATGAGAACTTACGGCAGCATCTCTCTTTCTAAGCTGGTCTACTATGGCCCATTCGAACAACATATATATTATTCCATTGTTCTCTGGGGATCAGTCAAGGGAAATTTAGACAAAATATTCGTCTGGCAAAAAAAGCCATTCAAATTATTTTAGGATTACCACCTCAAACTAGCTGCAAAGAATAATTCATTCAGCTTGGCTTTTTGACTGTTCCTAGTCTCTTCATCCTGGAGGCAGTTTGCTATACAAAAAATCAAAATATAAAACCCAACTTTATAAACCATTACTACAATACAAGAAAAAAAGGTATTTATTGCAGTTAGATGTTTACAAGGACGTTGAAATGCTAACCCTGCTAAAAAATAATACCCAGCTACCTCTCAAGTTACTCTTTGTATTACCAAGCATTTCCAATTTTAGACCTACCTCTAACATCTAACCGTTTCTCCCCGCCCAAAGCCCTGATTCCTTCAGATCACGCAGCTAGACTGAATGGTTTATGAGTGACATATTTGAGCCTAAAATTGTAGGAAAAACATTCTTCCGCGTAAATGTCCTCCTTAGCCTGATTAAGTTATTACAGTGAAAAAGGTTCATGAGAGATTGATTTGATAATAGTAGTTAATAGTTTGATATATTAGTAGTTTACTGGGTTTGAAACTTTTACCAAGGCAGCTTTCATTCAATTCTTAAGTTAAGTTAGTCAGCTCAAAAAAGAACGTTCAAACTACTTGTCGCTGACATTAAAGTACATGCTCTTAGTTTTGAGTTCAGTAAAATGTGTCATAGTCCACACTAGACTGTTTCAGGCCTAAGGAGCCTAACACCTTTACCTTCAACTTTGAACATGTTACACTTAACTGAATAGCTGAGGGAAATTCCTTTCCATGGCAACATAACAAATAATGACAAAGAATCGTTTACCAGCCGACAAAAAATTTTCCCCTTGATATATTTGTTTTATCAATCATATCTTTGATAAGAATTATAACTAAAACAATGTATACATTAGGACCTAAATTGAACTGTTCATTCTTATAGTTTCAAAGTCAGGCATTAAAATATTTTTCATTTACATAGAAGGTTTAAGCTAGGTTCACAAATATTTAAAATACCTTATAAGAGGAGCTATACTGAACTACCAGCTTTATAAACAAAAAAGCAAGTGTAGCAGAGATATATAAAAACAGTGCTCTGCTATATAGTGTGCTATATAACTTTACTTAAATCATTAACCTAAAATTTGTACAGAGTAAATCACCTTTGCTACTTTGGGCATCTTCTGAGGTTTCTCCATTTTTTTCTTTAAAAATGTATGAACAGATTTATTTAACAACTCTAAAATGAGTCAATTTCGTGTCTGATTAACGGGTTTACGTTGTTTAGGAAATAAAAATTGTTGGTGGCTCGTTTTTTGTGTCAAACTCAAACACAAAACACAAGCAAATAGGAGGACTAGGGTGTTTGCGACACTATCGATACCAGTAGGAATCGATACTTTTCTTTCAATACTTAAGTATCGGTAGTAGTATCGAATGAAGCGATACTCTATCGGTATCGGAAGAAAATGCAGTACATATCTGTATCGAAAAAGTAGTTCTAAAATTTGTAATGTATAAATATGTATGTTTTATCCAATTTAAAGGTTGATTTCTTTCGAATGCTCATATCGATTTAAATCAAATAAGACCGTTGAATTTAAACTTATATCAATTTACTATTTAAATTAATCTCCCGTTAGACAGCGTTGGCTGCCAAACTTCTCGTTTCGCGTCATCCCACCAGGTACTGTGGAGTGGAGTCAATGTGTTCCCAGCATTTACAGCTGATAATTCGTGAGACATGATCCAAAATAATGCAAATTTAAATTACATGTGTGACATTGACAATGCTGTTTTGGCAAAATAACATATTTTGCCAAAAATATGTTATTTTACATTACTTTTTGTTTATTTAAATGGATAAACAAAAGTGAAGAGTTCCTATAAGCAGAAAATACCCCCGTCGCAGCAGACCTGCGTACTCAGCGAATTTCCAAATCAATAATATAAAAATAATATATGAGAAGTGTTGTATGAAACAATTTGTCACATATGTGAAAAACCAATGGTTGACAGTGTCAAAGTCCGTGACCATTGTCATATGACTGGTTTATACAGAGGTGCAGCCCACAACGCGTGTAATTTAAATTATAAAATAACAGACAAAATTCCAGTCTTATTTCACAACTTGAAGAATTATGACGCTCACTTGATAATGCAACATTTAGGGAAACATGATCAACGAACAATAAATGTAATCGCCAAAGACTTTGAACACTACATATCATTTTCAATTGACGATCTGGTATTTTTGGATTCATACAGTTTCTTAGCCCTGCCGTTAAATAAACTAGCAGCAAACTTGGATAGTTTCAAATTTGTACATGAGCCACTACTTCAACGGAAAGGTGTATTTCCATATGATTATATGACTGGCCCTGAAAAGTTTTCTGAAAATTGTCTCCCACCCATTGAAGCTTTTAATAATAAATTAACAAAAGAAAATATTTCACCTCAAGATTACGAACATGCTCAAAATGTATAGTCTCATTTCAACATACAGAATTTGAAACAATATCATGATTTATATCTCAGAACCGATGTACTGTTGTTGGCGGATGTGTTTGAAACCTTTAGAGACTTGTGTTTACAGTATTATAAACTTGACCCCGTCCACACATATTCCACACATATATAATGACTAGGGTTGAGTTACAAATATTCAATGACATTGACATGCATTTGTTTATAGAACAAGCGATTCGTGGTGGGGTGTCTATGGTTTCAACGCGTTATGCAAAAGCGAATAACAAGTACATGGGTGAACATTATGATCATAATAAAGAAAGTGTATACTTGATGTATTTAGATTGCAACTCATTATATTCTACAGCAATGAGTGAAAAATTACCCATCGACACATTTCATTGGACAGATAATTATGACCCTACTGATGAGCAATTCGGATATATTTTAGAGGTGGACCTTAAATATGACAAGAGCTTACACGATTTACATAATGACTACCCACTAGCCCCAGAGAAGATGAATTCCAAATTAATTCCAAATTTACATGACAAGACCAAATACACCCTTCACTACAAAACTCTACAAAAATATGAAGAGTTGGGTTTAGTGGCTACTAAATATCACAGAATGTTAAAATTTAGACAGTCCAACTGGATGGCACCATATGTTAATTTCAATATAGAGAAGAGAAAACAGGCTAGAAATGATTTTGAAAAAGACTTTTACAAGCTTATGAACAACAGCCTGTTTGGTCGTACTATTATGAACCAAAGAAAGTTTCGAGATATTAAGCTTGTATTCGAGTCCAAACTAACAAAATATGTCAATATGACTAGGTTTGACTGTACAAAGAAATTTGATAATAATCTCCATGCAGTTCATCTGAACAAGCTTGTTTTAAAACTCGACAAACCAATATATCTGGGAATGACAATTCTGGACTTGAGTAAGCGAATCATATGTATGACTTTCACTATGGTTACATGTCAAAATTTAAGAAAAAGAACCTGTTACTTACTGATACTGATTCATTAATGTACAGTATATACGTTGAGGACTTTTACAGAGATATTGAAGCTGATTTGAAGCATTTTGACACATCCGGATATCCAAAAGACCACTTTCTATACTCCAGAATGAATGCCAAAGTTACTGGTAAATTTAAAGATGAACTTAATTCGTCAATAATGTTTGAGTTTTGTGGACTAAGACCAAAATTATATTCATACATTCCCCTAGAGTGGATTGACTCTCATAATCCTAAACTCGAGACGAAAAAAGCAAAGGGCTGCGACAGGGCCACGGTTAAACATATACTAAGACATCAACACTATCTTAATTGTTTAAAGTCAGGAGTAGATCATTTTGAAGACGTCACACAGATCCAGTCATCTAGTCATCATATTAAAACCACAACTTTAAACAAGAAGGTGTTTTCGTCCAACGATGACAAGAGATTTATTCTTGAAGATGGCATAACCACCCTTGCCCTAGGTCATTGGCGAATCACTGGCTGCTGACCTTTCATCCTGGCGGTATAATTTGGAGCATTACACATTGTCATTATTCAATAAAAAATTTATCAAACATATATCGATACCTTCCATTATTTTTTTGTCTTTCCTCGTCAATTACTATGAAACCATAATTATTGTTCCAACACTGATGACATAGATTACGAAATTCTTTAAATATAAAGTCATTACCAACATGATTATTGTAAATGTGTTTTAAATTTAAATCATCTTGTTTAAAAATTATTAGAAAATTTACATTGTCTCGAATATATTTATTTACTTTACTATAAGACTGAGCCAAGTAAAAACAGTTAATATTTCTATGTCTACCCATTGCAAAGAATTGTGTAATATTTGGACAATTCATATCATCAAACACTACAATTGAGTGTCGTTTCACATCATTTGGTGTAATTTCACATTCAGAGTAAGTGTGTAATTTTACATGTTCTTCACACAATTTAATAATTTCACTTAATTTTCTGTATTTTTCTTGTTCTAGAGTCTTTGATATAATGTAAATATTGCTGAATTTTAAACCATTTCTGTTGACTATTAAATTGTACATGACAACTGTTTTCCCACACCCAGAGCTCCCACAAATAATTGCACGAATATTATGAGGAAATAGTGTTTTGTTAACTTTCTTCACTTTGTCATGTAATACAATTTTAAACTTGTTCTTTTGTTGAACAAATGACATTTTTTATACAAGAAAAATGATAAAGAAATCTGGTGAAGGATTGTATCTTAAGCCTTATAGAGGACGTGGACTGTTAAATACTTTAATTAATCATCTACCTTATCAATTATCCTTGCCTGGAGGCTACAGGTGGTGTGAACCTGGGACCAACGTACGTCAAAACGTGGCTAATAATGTACCTTCAAAAAATAAACTAGACTCTGTAAAGAACACGACATTTTGAATCATCCAGACGTAGCTTCTAGAAACAAGGCCGAACAAGGCTGACCAAGCTTGGACTCGCGTTACTGCCAAAGATGCAAGTTTAGCTGAAAAGGCTGCCGCATATGCTGTAACTAACCTAATGAAAGCAAAAGCAAAGATGGGAATTGGTTTAAAATTTAATAAAAAATATGGACAGTTACCAACTCCTATCGCAGTTAAAAGGCACGCCCCACCTTCGAGGAGTGTTCCTAAAAAACGAGCTAAAACCAATAAAACCAAGAATAAAAGAATGCGGAATAATTAATTTAGATAATGACAAAGGCACACATTGGACAGCATATCGTAAAAACAGAGACATTGTAATATATTTTGACCCGTTTGGTATACAACCTCCTAATGAGGTAATTGAGTATTTTAGGGGCAATAAAATATATTATACTACCGAACAGATACAAGAATTAGGTAGTACAATATGTGGTGATCTGTGTATATTGTTTTTGAAAACTTTTAATTTATAATAAAAATGGAATCATTTACAATAACTTTTTCTGGTACTGAACCAGAGTTGAAATCAGTGTTCATTCCACCAATGACTATGTGATTGGACTTGTCGATTTTCAGAGTTACAACTCTATATTTAACGTAAAAAAGCCCCTAAACACATTAACATACTACAAGGTAAAGCATATTACAACTCCAAAGGGTCTAGTTAAAATAGAAGCTTTAAATCAAGCATTTAATGGTAAGATTACAATCATGTTTAATAAAGGTGAAATTTTAATTAATAGCAAAATTAAACTAATTCATTATAAGGGTTTGATACCTAAGCTACGTAAACATAAAGATAAGGAATCTATCAGAATTGACGAAGGCGAAGATGTATTTTATTATAATAAAGAGCCTATCACAATTGAAATTCCAGAGGGAACGTATGAGGTGTCTGAATTAGCTAGAGAAATCCAAAAACATATCCCTGACTTTTTGCTAACACCCGACAACATAACAATGAAAGCAAATTTACATAGCAAACACGTATTTGATTTCACAAAACCTTGTGTCTAGGTTCTGTGTTATTGGGATTTCGGGGTTTATATGCTATAGGATGAAGTAAAACTCACGTCTTCCAACACTACGTATTCCAAGCATAATTGTATGCTTGTAATATTTTTAAATTATCTTAACTAATGCCACTAAAAAACGAATAGGCATTGAGAAATACTGGTTTGAGAAATTTTAATAGGTTAAGATGAGGAGGTACGTTTATAACAACGTACTCGGTTTTGTGAAACCTCGGCGTAGTGAAATTTCGATATTTATTAGTTACTCGGCGTAGTGAAAACTCGGGTTTGTGAAACGCTCCCCAAAATTTGTAGGAAAGATAAACACAACAATAAATCGTTACAAAATCGTAGCCAGCTACCATAAGATCGGGCTTAGGTAAATCAGAATTAAGTGTAGTTTTATGAAAACTATTTAACAGAGATTAGAACATTAGGTTATCTTCAATGGTCACAGGCACAGACTATCAATCTGACGTCATTATAATAGTATTATAGTATCTGCCGTTTACCCAACTCGACCGAAGACCGCGTGCGCATGCGCAATCAGTGACGTCATTATCTGCCGTTTACCCACTGGAGAGCCGGCTGCCGTGTACGTAGCCACAGCGAATCTTTTAACAGAGTGCCCACAATATCTAAGAAGGAAGCTGATGGTTTTCAGGTCTGAGGTGAACGTTCAGTTTACTCGGCAGGAAGGTTTGCTCCATCTACCACGGGTCATAACGGAACTGGGAAAGAATGTCTTTTCTTATTTCGGACCACTAACCTACAATGTCCTTCCTGCTGACCTGATGGCAGAAAATTTGCCAAAGTTTGGAAAAGAAGATGAGAGATTTGTTTGTTAATGATAAGTAATGTTAGCAATGTATATAAATTGTATGTATGTTAAATATCAATTTAAATTTTAAAAGGTATTAATAACTAAGTATAATTTCTGACAATAGTTGTATTGAAGAACAAAGAATGTACAGTACAGTACTTTGAATAACGCTGGCTTAATAAAGACGTTTTCATTGATTCATTCATTCAAGTATCGCAGTGCACTTCTGGCTTCTCAATTGAAATATGTTTTCAATCTCCTGCTTCAAGAAGGAAGCTTCCCGGATATTATAAAGACAAGCTTTGCTGTACCTATTTCAAAAGTCAAAAACTTAGCCAATGTGAGTGACTTCAGGTCAATCGTCATCCAACCGTCCTTGGGCAAGGTATTTGAGAGCCTGGTTTTGGACCAAATCAAGCAGCCACTTGACAACCGTCTATCTACTCATCAGCATGGGTTTTCATCTAATCTAATAACCTACCAGAACTTCTTGGTATCCTATATATCTGGCTTTCAAGTCGACAGCATGTACTTGAACTTTCAGAAGGCATTCGACTGGGTCAACCACCAGATACTACTGTCTAAGTTGACTGGTTATGGAATCACTGGCGAACTTCTTAGGTAGTTCAGTTCGTATTTGAATAAGTGGGATTTGATTGTGAAATTTTCACAATCCATGTCCACACCTTTTGCCACCGGGTGTGCCACAAGGGGCGCACATGGGTCCTTTCCTATTTTGTATTTTTCTCAATAATATCGTTGAAATTATCGATATTGGCAGTGAGTACAATTATATTATTAATTGTATTATACAATTAATTATATTCAATTATATTCATATATTGGCCATTTGTTATTTGTGGATGACATGGCAAGGTTTTTACAGCCATTTCGACCATTGATGATTGCACAACTTTCCAAAAGTGTCTGGAAAGGATTTGTGGTTGGTGCATCTCAAATGATATGAGTCTGAACATCAAGAAATGTGCGGTGATTACCTTTGACCGCAGAAAGAGCCCTGTAATTTTCAACTACATCATCCCACGCAAAATTCGGTCCGAGTCCTTGGTGTGATGTTTTTCTCAAATCTCACTTTCAATGACCACGTGGAGTTAGTTTGTAGAAAAACATCAAGGACACTGGGCTTCTTCATTCATACCTCGAAGCCTTGTATTCTCAATGGAGGCCCGCACACTTATCAAGCTAACGTTGCGAGGCGCCTCCATTGAAATACACTCGGCGCTAGTACCCAGCGAAACATTTTGCCTCGCAACCAAAAATAATATTGCTGTGAAACTTTACAGGGATACTAACAGGCATATTTAGAATGCAATGAAACGTTCTTCACAAAAAAGGCCTATGGTGCCATGAGCCCTTTTTGCAACTACCGCCTCAAGTTGAAATGTAACATTCAGGAACAAATCTTGTCATTATTTTAAACACTTTATTGGAATATAACATAAATAAAATTTTATGAGGCAGTCAAACAATTTAACAATACATATCATTATTTTTAAATTGCATAGATATTAAAACCTATAATAATGATTGAAATTAAAAAACAAATAATTTACACTATACAGTACAAAATAGTAGGGAAAACCATGATGACCATTTATATTTGCTGAATAAATTGTAAGCTACAAGAATTTACAATATGATAGACTGCCACTAATCGTTGTCATTTTAAGTCTCCAAATTATATGAATGTCTTAACTATGCAACTATAGCACGGATTATAACCAAAATCAGTATTTAATTCAAGTAATTCACTTAGCATTTTATTTAAATGTGTTTGAACATATACCACAAGTTTGTCCTGCAAATAATTTTGAATATAACGACATTGCCCCAACATATAAGACATTAATATGATACAACATTACTAAGATAAAATTATGTTCAAATTATTTATTCAAATTACAAACTTCAAGCAGAATACACAGACAAATTAAAGATGATAGGTGACTAGGCTACTGTTGAAAGTATTAAGGGCAGATCCAATGACAGTGTAGACCAGTGTAGACATTGTTCTACATCTGAGAAGTATATAATTAAAACTTTGCCTCATGTCCTTGAACTCTGAAGTGTGTGAGGAATGCCCGTCACAATCAAGTAAGAACTATAATCGCCAACGAATTTAGAAGAAACACATATGAAGAGGAATCTGCCAATACAGATATCGATTCTATAAGAAAAAGTGATGTTATTGCAATCAGCAAGAATAATTCAAAAGCAACTATAATAGATCCAACAGTTAGGTTTGAGTTTAATGAAGATCAACCGGAAGAAGTTTAAAAGAAAAGAATACAATGTATTACAAAAATAAATAAAAATTAATGTAATTAAAATAATTGGATTGATGGTTGGATCAAGGGGTACAGTACCAAGTCTTTTAGAATAAATTTAATCTGGATGGTAAAAAAAATTTAATATCACTGTTGGTAATGAAAAGCTCCATCAAAATTCTGAAAAATAATTTATGCAACAATAAGTAGAACAAATTTGAATAGTATTCTTTGTTAGCAGAAACTTTTACTGTACAAGATGTGATTTATTTTATGAAAATAAATACTACTTATACAACGATTTTACAACAATAAAACAATACCCCCGTCGCAGCAGACCTGCATACTCAGCGAATTTCCAAATCAATAATATAATAATATATGACAAGTTTTATAAAAATCTGTCCATAAATAAAGGAGTTTGCCTATTCCCTATATGATTAACATGGGAATAGAGTATGCAGGTTTGCTGTCATGATAAACACATAAACTATGATTTTTAAGCATAAACGGGTAGGTATCAACAACATGAAGGTAAATACCAAGTTTAATCTAAAAATATTGATTGATATGGGAAATATTAATTTTTTCTTATCCTCCTTAAGATTAACATTGGAGCCCCAAATACAACGTACTGTGTTTAGATTTTTTAATATCTCGGTAACCGTTGGAGATAGAGAAAAAAGCTTTAAGAAACTTAATTGTGCAATTTTTTAAGCTGATTCTAATGGTGAAGGATAAAATTTGAAATTTTTAAAAATTACACGGGAAAAATGCAAAAAACCCATTTTTGGGGTACAAAACCCTCCCAAACTGCCCCTTCCGATTGACCGATATGTCTGGATTACAAACTCGTCCAAGCTATTGCAGGAATATACGTTTCTACCAAATTTGGTCTCGATCGGACCACTTTTACGAGTGTTATCGTGTTCACAGACACACATACACACATATGTATATATAAATTTTAACGACTATTGTTTTTGGTCTCTGGGCACCTAAAGAAGAAAAAATAACATGGTCCCGGGCTTAAGTCTCGCCATGAGACCTACGGTAATAGCTTCTTCCCTATGGGAAATTCGCTAAAAAATAAATAAAATAGATATTAAGAAATAAAACAGCTTAAAAATGTAAATTGAGTTGTGAAATAACCTAGTTCAAGTGACCTGAAAAGTTTTACTGTGAGAGCAGATAGTTCAAATGACCCGAAAAGGTTTACCGTGAGAGCGGATGAGTGTTATAAACTGAAATTGCTTTTTAGCTTAAAGGAAAAATCCTAAATGCGGAATTCCTGCAAAGGACCAATCTGTAGACATAGTTCAAGGGGCAATTGATAGAGTGAAGGGCAATACAATAAATCCACAAATCAACTAAAAATGGCAAGAATAAAGTTTGAGAAATTGACTTCTAAGGCCACTGTAACAGCAGCTCACCAAAATATCCATGAGGAGAGAGGGACGAATGATCAGGTAATGTGCAAAGTAATATATTCATTGGTCTGTCAGTAATATACACTTTATACAGTCAGAGATTCTACTGCTAGTTCAGAGAGTGTAACATGGTTTCAATCAGCGGTCATCGCCAGTGAGGCATTTTTGAGATGGAGTCGACAAGGATCTATGGATGAGTAGACAATTCAACTAATGATACCATTCTATTCTATGACTTTAATTAGATAAACTGGTAAGTTTGTAATTATATAACAAGAAATCATACTAATTAGGCTAACAAGTTTTTAAACAACTTTTATCACTAATTAAAAAATTTGAATTTATTGCTTAAAGCCAATTCCAAATATTACATAAAATTGGAGAAGCTGAATGAAATTGAACACTGAGATTTATTATTTATTAAAATTTTAAAAATAAATTAAATTGAAACATTATTACCATTTACCAACCTAGTACAGCAAAAACCTCATTTATCATACCAACCTCTAGTCGAAATTATTTACGTGTAGCTAAACAGGGGAACTTATTAAAGGGATGATGAAATTAATAAGACACACCTCACAAAATACAAGGAATAAGGGCAGAAATATTGTTACTATTACCTTTTGAAATGGTGACCCATCCAGGTAGGTATTTTAAGCCAAGTATGAACGAGAAATGAGTGTAAGATGATTGTTAAATGAATGTATTAATAATAAATATTGATGAAAAAATTTGTATAAATAAATGGTATCAGTGGACTGACCCATACTTTCTCCCTTAAGTAAATTTAAAAACGACAATCTGTAATAAACAATCATATTCTTTAAAGTTTATCTAAATATCATTTAACAATTTATTGTTTCAAAAATAATCATCCAATTTCTGAAAATAACAACAAGGGAAACAAAGTTAAATTATTATTACAAAGTGTGGGTTTTGTTGGGTGATTTTACCTTATGCATCATACCAAATTTCATATATAACGGTTGGAAAATAAGGAAGAAATTGATTTTTTAATATTCTCCATAAGAATAACATTGGGTACTGTCAGACAACGTACTGTGTTTATCATGTGAATTAAAATTAACTTTTCTCTGGAACCGATAGTCTTAGACAAATAATTCAAAATACTAACTAATTTAATTTATTTAGTTTTTTAAACTGGTTTCAATGGTGATAAGCAATTTATACTCTAACTTAATAATTAATTAAGGTTAATAATTAAAACAATTATTGTTTTCGCTCAACTTTAAAAAAAAACCGTAAAAGACATGCGGGTAGTGTCATATTATTTAGTACTTTGTGCACTATAAACTATAAACTTTAATCAAATCCTTACAGCCATTTTTGAGAAATTTTGATATTTCGTGTTTTTTGGATTTTTAGGGGGTTTAACCCTAGAAATGACAAAGTCGTAATTTACGACGCATTTACATATTCAATAAGAATTGGCAGGTGTAGGCATCTGTCGTGAGTTTAGTGTACTTGTTCGACACAATCGCCTACGAGACCGTCTTGCCCTCTGGGGGCAAACAACCGAAACTGCTCTCGTAGTACACAAGCCTGCCACCGGGCAGGTCTATAACCAAGTAAGCGCTTTCTACTCCTAGGCACTGATTGTCCGAGCCGGCTAACGCGCTACGCTGACGAGCGTAACGTTCTAGCCATTCGGAAGTGCTAGGGTTCAAATCCCGACCATGAGCAATCTCAATTTGGCTTGCAAATGTGTGGTAAAGCGGAGTGGAGGGCCCACCTTAAATAAACGGTGACCGGCTTGGGTGGAAGTTGACGGCATTTGTAGGCTTAATTGGGATTGCAGTGGACACCTGTTTTGCTTTTGTGGCTAGTGGTTATAAGGGGGGAGGTATGTTTTAAGCTTTTTTTGTTCAAACTTTGATATTTCAAGAAGATATTAGCAATTATTTTTATGTTACAGTTAAAAGTAAAAAGCTTGCCACTTCTAGGGTTAAAAATCAAAAATTCCAAAAAATGAAAAAAAAACACCTGCAGATACGGTGAATTTATACATAAATACAAAATTTTAAAATCAGAACAATGGGGCTCTGGGCTCATAATCGGGGCTGTGGCTCTGTACACATCCAGAGACACACACACACGCACGTTATACAGGTTAACACATAAACTATGATTTTTAAGCATAAATGTATGGATCTCAACCAAATGAAGCTAAATATCAAGTTTCATCAAAAATAATACGCGAAACATTAATTTTTCCTTATCCTCCGTAAGATTAACATTGGAGCCCCAAAATACAACGTACTGTGTTAACATATATATATATATATATATATATATATATATATATACACACACACACACACATATATATATAGATATATAATATATATACAAATTTTAACGACTATTGTTTTTGGACTCTGGGCACATTAAGACGTAAAAATAACATGGTCACGGGCTTAAGTCTTATCATGAGACCTACGGTAATAGCTTCTTCCCTATGGGAAATTTGCTAATATATACAAATTTTAACGGCTATTTTTTTTGGTCTCTGGGCATGACATGGTCTGGGGCAATTCGCTAAAAAAAATAATTTTTACATTTTTGATATTGTAAAAAAGTCACAGGTTTAATAAAATAAAGAGAAACAACATTTTAAGCACCATCATACAATTATAACAATATTATTACATTATATTTCTGTACACATAAATAATAACTCTGGTTACAAAATCTATTGATATGGTTTATATAATGTTATATACAAATTTTCAGTCTATACATTAGTTACAAATAATTAATACAAGAAATAATTAAATTAAGTTGAAGCTGACTTGGATATTGAAGAGTTATCTTCATATCTGAAATAAAAATGTAATAATCAGTAGGAGGAGTTTGATCACAATGTCATAGGGGTAATGCAGAACAAGAAGTTTGTGGGAAAAGGGTAATGTTTAGGCTTATACAACCTAATGGTGATATGGTACAACTTAATGGTATTAACCCATTCCTGTCTAATGACGTACACTGTACGTCCACGTATTTCGCTATACAGATGTATAATAATGCGCCGTGTTGTAGCGGGGTGGAAATAATAAATAATAATAATTAACAGCAATTAAATAATGAATTAATTAAATAGAAGAAACATGAGTGATTTAACGTAATCCAGCTGTTTAACGCTAAGGAGTTGTTAAATCAATACAGTAAATTAAATGAACAAAATAAAATATAGATTGCGCAATAGGTTTTAGAGCGGGAAAAGTTGCCAGTCATGATTGTGCTATCGAACGAGTCAAAAATACGAGACAGGGGAGTATGCTCCGAAAAAAACATTGGAACCCTTGTGTGAGGCTAGTGATACAATTTCATTGGACAAGACTGTTGCTATGTGGAATTGTCAACCAATCAGACGACGGCGCGTGAAAATGTAGTACCAAAATTTACTGAGGAACACACACTTAGCGGACTGGAGACAGAGACTGCGTGACTTTAGTCGGCAAAAGGCCGTGAGGCTAGAAGCACCGTGTCGGGGTCGGCAAGAGGCCGTGGGGCTAGAAGCACCGTGTCGGAGTTGGCAAGAGGCCGTGGGGCTAGAAGCACCGTGTCGGGGTTGGCAAGAGGCCGTGGGGCTAGAAGCACCGTGTCGGAGTTGGCAAGAGGCCGTGAGGCTAGAAGCACCGTGTCGGGGTTGGCAAGAGGCCGTGAGGCTAGAAGCACCGTGTCGGGGTTGGCAAAAGGCCGTGAGGCTAGAAGCACCGTGTCGGAGTTGGCAAGAGGCCGTGGGGCTAGAAGCACCGTGTCGGGGTTGGCAAGAGGCCGTGGGGCTAGAAGCACCGTGTCGGAGTTGGCAAGAGGCCGTGAGGCTAGAAGCACCGTGTCGGGGTTGGCAAGAGGCCGTGAGGCTAGAAGCACCGTGTAGGAGTCGGCAAGAGGCCGTGAGGCTAGAAGCACCGTGTCGGAGTTGGCAAGAGGCTGTGGGGCTAGAAGCACCGTGTCGGAGTTGGCAAGAGGCCGTGAGGCTAGAAGCACCGTGTAGGAGTCGGCAAGAGGCCGTGGGGCTAGAAGCACCGTGTCGGGGTTGGCAAGAGGCCGTGAGGCTAGAAGCACCGTGTCGGGGTTGGCAAGAGGCCGTGAGGCTAGAAGCACCGTGTCGGAGTTGGCAAGAGGCTGTGGGGCTAGAAGCACCGTGTCGGAGTTGGCAAGAGGCCGTGGGGCTAGAAGCACCGTGTCGGGGTTGGCAAGTATTTTTCGTATTAGTTAGGGCATTTATTTGTGTTAACACTACAACAATTTGGGTGCCAATATCTTGAAAACCATGGTATATATAATTTTCTTTATAAATGCTTACGTTTTTCGTAAAAACTGCCTAGCACTTTTTAGCATGAAATATGGGAAACACTAGTAGCACCAAAAGGGCTAAATAAAAAAATTAATCCATGGTGTTCACTCTTAAGGTCTACTATTGTTATTTTAATACATAAAAAATACAATAGTAGTCATAAAAAGTTATAGTATACATAAAAAATATATACACATATAAATATGTGGAGAACAAATGTATTTGTTATTATATTGTATGGTAAATGAAGAATTGTCAGACAGTTAAGGCAACAAATGGTTATTTTTGATTTTATATTAGTACAGGTTTGGGCCAAGGGTCCCCAATGGTTAAATTTATTTAATTGGGGGTCCCTGGGAAACTGATATTTGGGAACCACTGTCTTAGAGGGCTATGTGACAAAGCTGCACGGCAAAGAAATAATAACGAAAAATGTTTACTACAATAGGAAGTAAGTTTAAAATATCACGGTTCAATGGTTTAGATTTTTGTAGTAGGAATAATAGGCTAAATAAAGTTTGGCATGTTGTATAAAACAATAGTGTTTATATTACTCCTGATCATATAATATTATGTATACTCCTTTAGTCAGCCTCAATTTTCTAAATGCAAAATGGGCGCAAGAAGTTTAAGGTTTGTTGGGGACGCAAGCAAGAGAAGAGATTTTAAATCGTACGCCAACGGAGAACGAATTGGTTCTCCCCACTCTCGATTCTCAATCATGACGGCCACTGCCTGCATATACTTAATCGTCGACATTTGTCGTCACTTTGTCTTTATCAGTCAGTTTGTTTTGTCCAATCCCGTGAGACACAAGTTACTACTCGGCATGTAATTAAGTATATTGACATGTTTTTGCTAACTATTTTAGTATGATTGTATTTCTGTTCAGTTTGATGGTTCGTTTATCATAAATTATAAAAATCATTGAATCACACACTTTTTCTATGAAAGAGTAAAAATACCAAGGGGGCAGTGTATTTAGAAAGAGGGTAGCAAAAAAGCTTTTGGACAGTGAAAAGTGTTGCAAGAAGTACAAAAACTAAAGTGAAACCATTAAATATAATGTGTATCAAAAGTGATGTAACCATAAAAATTAACTTTGATGATGTCATTAACGAGTTTGCTGAAAACAGTTGAGGAAAAAGCCAATCATGGTTATTTTTTAATATTTATGTTTGTTTGACATTAAAATAAAAACTATGTTTGAATTTGAAATTCTTTTAACTAAACTTATTTTATTTACAAAAACTCTCTTTGTAATTATTAAAGTGTGTATATAAGTAAAACTTAAAACTTTCTTGTAGTTTATTGACGGTTTACGCTACATTTTTACTTCTATCTTTCCTACAACTAGTCTCAATTCAGACCGTTCGTCACAGTTATCGATCACCCCAACCTTATTTCCTACTGATGGCATTAGGGTTTATATTTGGTGTTTCATATCAAGTGAGAGAGTGCGAAAATACCTCTCAGACCCATTGCGTGTCACATGCAAACCGTGGACCTACCTATAGTTAAGACTTTTTGATACTTTAACACCCCGAAAGTCCACAAAGTGTCAAACTATCGAGGTTCTACTCTACAACTTTGGTTATACTATATATGCTACAAACCAAACTAGCATTTCTTTTGCATATTTGTCTGTAGTCAAAACCTTTCAACTACATCATCACTTTATAAGTAAAGTAATCTTAAGTAAAGTAATCTAAGTAAAGTAAAGTAATCTTTATAAGTAAAGTATATGTTTCCAGAATGTTTTTTGTAAATATAATAAATTATTAGTCAATTATAGTGTTATGAAATACAAACTATCAATATGCACATTATTTTACATCAATACAATATTATATATGAACATAGATTAGCTAGTATCAAGTGATACAACAAGGTCACAAGATAATGTAAATGTAACTTAATATTGGTCCAATCATCATAGATCAATAATTTTCCTATGGTTACTACACTATCACAATTATTAACTGTCTGCCCATTGATGTATAAAAGAGAAGTATAATTTGAGCCAGAGCTGTGATGACAGAAAAACGTATTGCCCTGTGATTGGACATTAAACCTAACCTGCTATGCTCAGTAGACACTACACATATTGTATGGGGGAGGAGAACGGATGGGTGGGAAAAAAGAAGAAAGAAAAACAGTTAAGGAAATTGTTGTCATATACTTAAAGGTAATAATATTAAAAAAAATAAATAGTAAATGTACAAAGAAAAAAATTCTGCTTTAGGTTTTTCACTATTTTTGTACCAATCGGATTAACAGATTTTCAGTTGCTCCTCTACCGCCTATTACCCTGGCTAATCGGGGTTCTACAGTATTTTGATATCAAATTATCAAATTTTTAATCAGAACTGAGAAATTCTGAAACTAGCCTGTCACTAGCTACAATGACCATTGTAATTGGGCTATTAATTTATTACCTGTCGAAGAACTGTTTGGGCTGTTCCCTATCAAAACGTTAAAAATGGCACTGGCATTCATAAATACAAATAAAGTTAAAATAACTATATATTTAACTTTTAAAATATTAGTTGTTCTTATGATACTCAAAGTAAGAAATTATGTTTAGAGAACCGGCTGATGGTCAAGGGGTGAGCCACGCTCACTTTTTATTTTTAATTTCCACAAAACATGGAGTTTGTAATATATTGGCCTAAAACTTGCAATTTTATTTATTTGGGCTTACTCAACCAGTAAGCCCAAATTGGCAGATTTGCAAACATTGTTTTGAAAATTTGTAAAAATACATTTTAAAAACATAATACTAAGTATTATGTACCATCTTTTTCTGTAAATTACAAGAAATAATAATATGTTCAAATGAAGCTTTTAAAAAATTTCAGGTAGATTTTTCAGGCAACTATAAAAGAAGAAACTGAATTTGAAAAAAACTTTTAATTTCACAATCAAAATTAAAAATTAAAAAAAGTTTGAATTCAAAAACACTCACAATATTCCAGATTCTATTTAGATTCAGTATACATACACTGATTACCTAAAAAATTTATATTATAAAATTGTAGGCCAAAACACATAAATTATGTTTAGCAAGATTGTATTTTGTTTTTATTGTTGTTGAAAAATGTTGAATAAATTCATTATTTCATTAGATGCCACAAACAACACCGCTTAACATTGCATAGTTTGTCTGCTAGCGGAAACATTGACAATTTCAATGCTGCCAATATAAATGTCTACAATAAGAAAATAATATTATTAACATGCATATAATAGTCTGACTCATGTTAAACATAACGGTGTATAATAACTAGAGGTCTGCGGGTGGTGATTTTCACGGGTCGGGTCAGGTTCGGGTATCATAAGCTAAATGAAAATTCGGGTCGGGTCGGGTATGCAAGTAAAAAAAAATTCGGGTCGGGTCTGGGTATTACAAGTTAATATTTGGGCCGGGTTTGGGTATTGTAAGTCTAAAATTCAGGTTGGCTTTAGATTTTATTAGTAAGCAAAATGTTAATTTAAATAAATTTTGATTGATCTACTAAGCATTATTGATGCAAGTCAGAAACCTATCATTGCATTTACCTTAAAGTCATTAAACATATTATATGTACAGTACTCTGTTTGGAATATTAACCGCAACAGTTTTATCCATTTAATTAATTATAATTCATCATAATTTAAGTTGTAAATAATTAATAATGGGAAATAATTTTCTCAGGTATATATGAAACTAAGGATGTATTTAATTGCAGAATAAAAAACACAAAAAATGTATTGAGTTAATACCCTAAGCCAAGGGTTTATTAGACCTATGTTATATATTGTCCTGATTTCTTATTTTTAATTCAAAAAATTTAATGACTTAAAAATTTAATTTTTCATAAAAATTAACTTGAGGAATCACTTAACAATTTTAACTTATTTTTTAAGGTCTAACAAAGTCAGGTTTTTCTCACTTCAAGTCTATTATCTTTAACTGTTCAAGTGAAGAAAATCTTCACACGTTCCAAGCCACGTCTGTTGTTAGCGATACCCACTTATCAGCAGGTAAACGCTCACTAAACTAGACACAGACAGTAGAAAGACGCGGATAAGCTTCCCAGTTAGTAAGGGTGGTGGCAGGGGGAGAGTGGTTTATTTTTAGCACAGGCTCGACCCGCCAAGGTCACTGCCTTTATGAATTTATTAAATCATCCACAGCCTGTATAACCCAAATCATCTCGTCTGCCGATGCTTACCGCTCGAATACAATGACGAAATAAGTGGGTAATATTATATTTTAATAAGTGTTAATATTATTTCTGTGTAATATTATTATTTATTTTTTTCCTGGGACGAAAAGGCTTTAGTTCGGAAAAGTCCCAATCAGTTCGGATTTTAGGGTTTCCACTAATGAGGAAATCCAGAACATATCGTTAAAAAATAAAACGGTTTATTTATGTCCTTTATTCAGTTATATCCTTAACATTATGATTTTTTTACTTTATTTGAGTGAACATCCCGAAAGAGCGAGATCACTGCGGCAAATCACAGTTCTGTATTGGTCATATAACATCATCAACAGGCTGTCAGAGCAAAAACAACGAATCACTTGAAAGAATCACGAATCAACGTTTAAAAGGTTTTCACTGTGATTGAAAAATCAAAGTATTCCAATCACTATTTGAAACACGACTAATACGAACTTCATACAGGTACGACTATTTTGTTGCGTCAAAAGGAGGAACGGTTCCCTGATCACGTAAGCTGCTTCACGTGGATAAGCGTGGATAATAAGCTGCGAACGCACAATAATTTTGAGCCGGCAGGGAGACGGCTGGTTGCCTGATTTTCACGAAAGCCCTGGTTACATCATTGAGGTTGTGCAATCCAATGTATTAAGACAGTAAAAATTACTTCGAAGTTTGACATCTCGATCGAGAACATCTGTATTCGATAATATTGCGTGAACGTGGCGTGAGTCAGAAATTTTGGACGAAATGTTATTACCCGGGGTCTCGGGTTTTTTTCAAAGTCATCTCGGGTATTGTTTACAACCCGATGCCTTTCGGGTAGTTGGTACCCGCCCGACCCGACACCTAATAGAAGCCCGCCTGAACGGAAACCCGAGACGAGCCGAGCCTGCCCGACCACTCGGGTTCACGCAATTACCCGAATTTTCGGGTACCCGCAGACCTCTAATAATAACATATGAAAATATAACCTTATGTAGTTGTGCGAATAAATAATGTGTGACATAATGGGTTACGATCGCGATGTTGCCGGTTGAGCAAATGGATCTCACTCGAGACGCTTGCCAGTTTAAGGGTTAAGTGACCTTCAGTCTCTCTCGCACCTTTGTTTTGTGAAGAGTTACAGTGCAGTAAGCAAAACTTGCATAACTAAAAAGGCCTTTTAATTAGTAATAAATTATGTGTTTTGTACGTACATGGTGGTTATAAAGTCCCTTCCCTCCTATTATTTTTTTGAGTGCTATTTGACATGTTGCACGACTAGCTTCTCATACGGAATTCGGAAGTTGACATCTTAGACTTTAGATACCTCCCAACCTTTTTAATTACTACAAAAGTTAGAATATGTACCTATTAAAATTAATCCCATAGTTTAAAATCACTTTAATCTTAGATTGTAGCAAAAACCCAAGGGGGGAAGGGACTTAAAAACCCCAGGGTCATAATTTTCAAAATGCCGCCTTTTTGTACTGGGTTGAGGTAGAGACCTCCATTTTATGCAAATCGTCTTTAAATTTTAAGACCTTTAAAATGAGGTACATCTCGATGGGGCTTTACATTTAAAAATTTTGAGTTGCCCCCAAAATCCCCATTTTTTGGGGGGGTTCTCAAAAACTTCCAAAGATAATTTGGATAGAGTTTTTATGGTTTCCCAGGGGTTATTTATTTCTTCTAACAAATAAAAAAATAATAGGGGGGAAGGGACTTTATAACTACCCTGTATAAGTTATAAATACAATAAGTATTAGCAAAATATATTTTTAATAGTGTTCTGTGTTTTAAATAATTAATTGAAATAAGTTAAATTAATTTATACCAAAGTCTGTAGTTTGAGAGTTTTTAACTTTTTATTGTAAAATTTGTTATTTTTACTTTTGAATATAATTTAAGGTTAGAAAAATAGTTTTAAAAAGTGGTATGATATAATTTGTTTAAAATTTGTGAAATACAAATCGCTAAAAAGGTGAGCTCATCCCTCAACCATCCGCTTTATACAAGTGAACTTGACCAATGGCGGGTTAAAAAAAACCATAAGGCAACCTAATTACACTTGGTGGTCTAAACATTCAGGATATTTATTTTTCATCAATTGCACTACCGTGTGTAGTAGACTCTGTAGTATACTGTCTTGGACCTCCAGAAGCTGTAGGAGTTGTCGAATTTGAGTAAGTAGACACCTTGGCCAGGATATGCATGGCTGCCCGCATAAACCTGTATTTATTACAAGTGTTGTACACAAATCATGTTCATTAAAACATAACTCTCAAGACTAAGCATTACAATTTAAAACATTTTCATATCAAATATATATAAAATTGTGACATGAGAGACCATGATAAATAGAATCAAAAGCATTGCTAAAGTAATACATCATTAAAAGTCACTTTAAATAATAATTCAGTCCTCTCCCAAATATATGGGGAAATGGCTACTTGGCCACAAAAACTCGACTGAAACACAAACCTAGCAAAAAAAGCTGTAAATGACTGCCAAACGTTTTACACTCCAATTATTCCATTAATATACCAGTACTTGGTTTTTGAGATGCGAATTTCTCCCATTTATTAAGAAATACGCAGCATTAACTAAACCTTTTATACTTTTCCCGGTACATACAATTTTTTATAGTCCATGTTCAGATATGCTAAGATTTTGAATTTCTGGGATTTAAATTTGAGGGGTTTCATGATACTTTGTTGATACATGACACCCATGATGCATGTTCTTTGATAAACAACCACATGAAGTTTTACATTTGGGTTTCTTAAGGCTCCCAATACTATATAAGCTGTATATTCCTCAATTTCGTCAAAAGAAACCAGTTAACCTGCTTCATAATGTTCATCCAGAAGACGACATTTATAGAGTCTAAGGTGCTCTTTCAGTATTTACGTTGTACAGGTATTAGGGGTCTGCGGTACAGGAAATTATGAGGTCGGTACGGTACGGTACGGTACAAATTGTTGTACCTCGGTTCTCGGTACAAATTCGGTACGGTACGGTACACGAGAATAATGCCGCTAGTAACATTGACTGATCTCATCCTTTTATTCATAAGTATTTTCCAGAACTTAATTAGTGAAAACATTGAGAAAAGAATTTAAAAAAAGATATACAATGTCAAAAGAAATATTTTACTGTACTAATTTTCAAACTGTAATATGATTTTTAAATCCATTCTTAAAAAAACATATCACATTAAACATATTAATAATTATTTAAACATTATAATTTATGTTGTAACTCTTATTAATTAGTTACAACTAATTAATAAGAGGAAATAATCTTCTCAAGTCTATGTAAAACTAAGGATGAACAAACAAAATAAAAAACTATAATGTATTTTATTGCAGAACAAAAAATACAGAAAATATACTGAGTCAATACCCCCTAGCCAAGACCTATGTTTATATTGTCCTGGTTTATTATTTTTAATTCAACCAATCACAATAATTGTTCAAATTCAATCAAACATTTTCATAAAATTTCAAAGGGCTCTTTAGACTAAAATAGTTATTTTAGTATAAAGTGGTTAATATTTTAAAATTACAGTGGAACCCCTCATACCTGAACATGTTCTCGGGAAATCAAAAAAAAAAAAAAAAAAAAGAAATACATGGAAATTAAAAAAAAATTAATCACATAATCTTATTTTTCAAGGTTTAACAAAGTCAGGGGTTTTCGCTTAAAGTCTGTTATCTTTAACCATTGAATTTACATACTTCGTAATTATAAAATCAACGCTTTAACTGTTGAAATGAAGAAAATCTTCACACGACTGTAATTCCAAGCCACGTCGGTTGTTATAGATACGCAATTATCAGCAGGTAAGCGCTCACTAAACTAGACACAGACAGTAGACAGTCGCGATACGCATCCCTGTTAGTAAGGGTAGGGGGAGAATGGTTTATTTTTAGCACAGGCTCGACCCGCCAAGGTCACTGCCCTTATGAACGCACAGCCTGTACAACACGTCGGTTATCGCGCGAATACAGTGACGAAATAAGTGCGTAGTATTTATTTCCCTGGAAGAACAGGCTTCAGTCCCAATTAATTCGGATTTGAGGGTTTCCACTAGTGAGGAAATACAGAACATATTGTTAAAAAATAAAAGTTATTTATTTCCTTTATTCAATTATATTCTTAACATTATGATTTTTTTTTTTATTTGAGTGAAAATCCCGAAAGAGCGAGATCAATACGGCAAATCACAGTTCTGTATTGGTCATTTAACATCGTCAACAGGCTGTCAGAGGAAAAAGAACGAATCAATTTAAAGAATCATGAATCACAGTTTAAAAGATTTTCATCGTGATTGAAAAATCACAAATATTCCCATCGCTATTTGAAACACGACTAATACGAGCTTCATACTGGTACGACTATTTTGTTGCGTCAAAAGGAGGAACGGTTCCCTGATCGCGTAAGCTGCTACACGTGGATACGATAATAAGCTGTGAATGAACAATAATTTTGAGCCGGCAGGGAGATGGCTGGTTGCCTGATTTTCCTGAAGTGAACAGTGAGGTTGTTTTCAATGATCATTCACTAACACACTATGAGTCAGTCTTACGTTCAGTATTTTCCGTACATCTGGGCAGTGTTGTAATTCTATATTACTTGTAGAGTATAAAGCCTTTAACGGTCGGGTTTTATTCGATGTTTTCGGCAGGAGATGTTTTATAGTTATATTTGATGGCAACCTAGACTGGATAGTGACTTAATTTTTCCTTATTTGTACCGTACCGAACTTGTACTGAAAAAATTCTTGTACCGTACCGAGGTTCGGTAAAAGGCTGGAACCGTACCGTACCGATTTTTTCGGTGCACCGCAGACCCCTAACAGGTATTATAAAATTTAAAAATTCTAACAAGAAAGATGGTAAATTTGAAACAATTTACTTTTTTTGTGCAAGGTAAACATAATGTTTCTTCTTCACACTCCCTTAATATTAATAGTGAAAAGTGTAAAAGTATCACTGACTTCTTCCATACAGTCCCTTCGGTAGACGGGCACTATGACTGACAGTGGAGGTCGTTCAACGATCTGTTTAGGAGAGAGGTTTCCCCGTTCTACATCAGATGGCAAGCCTGAAAACTCTGCAAAACATAAAATTATTGCAATTTATTAACATTTTTCTTTATCAACCTAGTTTCATCTTTTAAACTAGATGTATCTCTGGAGAGACTGTTGGGGTTTGTTTTTTCTTATTTGAGGTATGTAAAGACAGGTTATTACTTCTCAATAAAAATTTGGTCAAATAAAAAAAATTTTATTAGACCTTTCTCAGCTTAAGTGATTTAAAAATGCAAAACAGTTTTACTAATAATAAAATAAAATATAGATGTTGAATGAACATTGAATAAAACTATGAAGTAAATTATTTTAATTAATTATCACAAATATTCTTATTCATGAATAAAATTATTTTTATACAAAATCCATTTTATTAAATTTATGTATAGAACTGTTCAGCATAACTTAGACAAATGTACTTTTGAAATATTAGACAAATGTCAATTTTGAAATATGATTTTTTTAAATCTATTACGTGTAAGTATGATGTTGGGTTTTGTAAAACCTAACACCATACTTACATAAACATGCAAGCTTCTGCAGCACCGAAAATCACTAACACTTACTTGGTTAATGTTGAGGACCACCGCGCTACATGCGCCAACAACTACGCAAGGACAATCTGGAAAACCTGGTAAGTGTTAGTGATCATACTTATAGTCCACTTACTTATTCACTCTTTTTGTTTATGATTATTAAGTAATTTCGGTTTAAGTATTTAGGTTTAACCCATTCAGGTCCAAATTTTTGAATCTAATGTTTTGAGAAAACAACCAGCTCTCAAGTAACACAACCAACCAGGCAGTGACATCTATCAACAATTTAATGAACTACATTCCGTGCTGCCCCATTATATAATCTCCGAATTATCACACAGAGTTCGCTGTTTGGCTGCTAGAGTATACTTTATAGCAAATTAAGTGCTATGTCTGACTATACACGGTGGCCTAGAATGTTACAGTTTATCACTGAGGAATAAAACATCGGATGCCATTTGGAAGTTCTAGGGTTTGAATCACAACCATGAGCAATCCCAATTTGGTTTGAATATGTGTGGTACAGAGGCAGGAAAGCCTACTAAATGATGATCATCTTGGGTGGAAGTTGACAGCATTTGTAGGCTTAATTGGGATTGTAGTGGACTTCTGTTTTGCTTTAATGGTTATAAGAAGTGTGGGCATAGGGTTTTTTAAATATTTTTTTAATTAATTAATTAGGCTAATGTAATGTAACTAGATGGGCATAGTTCGTCTTTGCACGGGAATGGATTAAGATTTTTTAACTTAATGCTAAGCTTGGATTTTGAATTACGTTTATGTAAAAATTTATAGGCTTTAATTTTGAGGAAGATACATAACTTAAAGATGGGGTTTCTGATTTTATGTGATAACAATATTATGCAATGTGTAAATATTTTTTCCCAAAAATAACTATTACAAATAATTATTACAGTAGAGCCTCAAATATCTGAACCTATTGGTACCGTATATGGTCTGGATTATTGATTTGTCTGGATTTTCGAACATAACCTACAAATACCTCTTGAACACATAATTAGGCCTACATTATTAGTGGTGAAGTTCTTGAATACAGTTAACTTAAACTTATAAAAATAATATTTTTTAACAATAAATTGTTAAATGATATTTAGATAAATTTTAGTTTGGATAAAGATTTAGATAAAGAATACGATAGTTCTATTACAGATTGTTGTTTTTAAATTTACTTAAGGGAGCAAGTACGTGCCATTCCACTGCTACAGTTTTTATATCTTTGAATTCAGTCCATATCAAGTAAGTCTGTTAGTGTGGTAGGTTTACGACTCCTGAGAATTTTCAAATCTAGTTGATCTTCTTTTAGTTTGTTTTGACTCCATCCTAGTACTTCTCTTTTCTTTAAATACAAGTCAAAACTTTATTGTCTTAAAATTGTATTCATTGTCATCGTTTATTTCAAAAACATAAAGTCATAAAAAGAAATAGAATAAAATAATAGAGTGAAGGTTTATTATGTAAGAAAACAGAGTAAATTAACGAAATCAAAATCACATAATCAAAATAAAATCATATTGTCACAAGAGAACGAACAAAAACACAAGAGAAAGAACAAGGAAGTTTAACAAAGTCTATATGTTGTGACAGATTATTGAGGATGTTTCCATAATGTTTTTAGTACAAACTAAAAAGTGTTGGACCAATTCTACAATAATCTTTCAAACCATGTAAACTCACCATCACTAATACAGAAAACAAATTAATTTGTTTAAAATTTTCAACCCCAGAGGTGGCAAGTGGAAGCATCTGTCGTCAATTTAGTGAACTTGTTAGACACCATCGTCTTCTTGAACGTGTTGTCCTCTGAGAGCTGATACAGGAATTTTCGATACAGTTCATTGTTCTCACACTAGAGTATGTTTCATAGCCAAGTAAGCGCTTTCTCAGACTATGCACGGTGGCTGAGGTGGTTAGGGTGTGTCGCTGATGAGCGAAAAATTCGAAGCCTTTCGGAAGTGCTAGGATTCGAATCCTGACCATGAGCAATCCCAATTTGGCTTGCAAATGTGTGGTAAAATGGAGGGGGGCCGGCCCTCTGGTGATAAACTGTGACCAGCTGGGGTGGAGGTTGACAGCATTTATAGGCTTAATTGAGATTGGACACCTTTTTTGCTTCTTTGCAATTGTATGGTAAGGGGGGCATGTTAAGTGTTTTTGTTAACACTTAATATTTTAAGAAGATATACTTAATTATTTATAATTATTATTTATAATTGAAATTATAAGTTACAGTTAAAGTTAAATGCTTGACAGTTCTAAGGTTAAAATAATTAAGAGAATTTTGTTGTTGAAATGAGTTTTCATAAAATACAACGAATTGAAAAAATATAAAACCTATGGGGTTTTAAGAGTTGTGTAGTTTTCTAATACAAACCTTCATCATCTTCATCTAGTTCGTAATCGTCCTCATCTTCACTTTCTGAGATGTGAACTGAAACCTGAAATGAAATCCAAGCATTAATGAGAGGATGGAGAGCAGGCATGTTAATAAGAAATGTAAAACACAATACTGTATCCAATACTATATTGTAAGTACTATATTGTATCCAAAATATATATGAGCAAGGTTTATATATATATATATTTTTTTTTGCACACAGATCTTGAAAACAGCTCTAACAAATTTCTTTAAATTTTGGCAATAACTAATTTCCAAGTAGAAAATAAGTTCTAGATAGGTCTAATGTCCAGGAAAATTCTGGTATTCTTGTAATATTAAGTTTAAAATCTAAAAAATTAACATTACGCTTATGGAGAATAAAATGTAAACAATACAAATCAAAACATCTGTTAATAACTGTTTGACAAATGTTGATTGAAGATGGTGGAGAACAATATGTGAATAGAGGTTTTGCATAAATATTTATTTTATGTATAAATGAAAAATTATCAAATTACTCAACAATTTGTAAAAACTAAAGGGTAAAATAACTGTGCGAAATAAAAGCAGAAAAGTATTTCCAAAATCTTTCGTATTTTGATAGAAAACGTTTTCATTATATTGCTTGAAGCCACTGTAACAAACAACAATTAATTGGTGTAAATTAAATTTCTCTTTTGCTTTTCAATCTTCATTCCGTTTCTAACAGAATCAGTTGATCACAGGCTAATAATATCTGTATGTATAATTTAATAGTTTATGATCAGCTAAAACAATTGAGGTTGGCTAAAATACCTTAATCGACAGCGGAAGCTTGGTCGACGTCGTAGCTCAGTGGTAGCGTACCAGTTTTATATATCAGAGGTAGTGAGGTCTGCTTGCCAATCTAGATCTAAAAGATGCATACTTACAGATGGAGGTTGATGCTTCGGTACAACAATTCCTTACAATTTCTACACAAAGGTCTTTTCATTATTCACGCCTCCCTTTTGGTATAAAAATAGCGACAGGCGCCTTCCAGAACAAGATGGATCAGGTCTTAGCAGGCTTATCAGGAGTTGCTTGCCTCCTGGATGATGTGTTTATAACAGCACAAACCAGAGAAGAACACATGGAACATGTGAGGGAAGTTCTGAAACGTTTCGAAAACAATGGAATACGGAGAGTCACAATGCAAATGGTTCCAAAAGTCCATGAAGTATCTAGGTCACAGAATCGAAAATTAGAAATACATCGTACATCTGAACACTTGGAAGCCAAGAAAAACAAGCCGTCACCGAAAAATACCAAGGAGTTGAGGTCTTTCCTAGGTTTAATAAATTATTACAGTAAGTTTGTACCTCATCTACAATCATTGTTTGTGCCAATACACAAACTACTAAGGAAAGAAGAAAAATGGTATTGGACTGAAAAATATGAACAAATAGCAACAAAACTACAACTCCTTTTAACTTCTTCAGATACTCTGGCTCACTATGATGAGTGAGCCATCATACCTCTAATCCTTGCTACAGATGCAATCGAGGTCGGTTTGGGCGCGGCCCTTTTTCATAGATATGCTGATGGAAAATAGAGGCCCGTTGCTTTTGCATCAAGACGCCTAGATCACGATGAGAGTCAATACAGTGTGATAGAAAAAAAGCGCTAGGTTTAATCTTTGGAGTCACATGTTTTCAACAATACCTTTTTGGTAGACACTTTGACACTTTGATATTCGAACCGATCACAAGTCGTTAATAAAACTGTTTGGTGAACATGATGAAATTCCAAAAGTTGTATCAAACCGGATTGCAAGGTGGGCGTTGACCTTGAGTGCTTATGACTACTCTATCAACTATTAAAATGAAAAGATAATATGACAGCAGATACAGTAAACCCTCTCATATCCGGACTAATGTGGCGACGGCCGATCCGGAAAGCAAAAAATCCGGATATGGGAGGGGAATAAAACATCCGGATATTAAATAAAAAAACCACTTTAATAATATCAAAACTCAAAAAAATCACGTAATACAGTACAAAGTGGTACAGTACTAGAGTAATACAATTTTTCCTCCATTGTAATGACAACCCTTTTTTTCCGGCCATAATAACTTATTCCTACCCGAAACTAAAACGAACCGTTACAAGAAAGACAAGGTGACTGAAGCAATACAAAGGCGACACTGACCACGGAGGCAGGTGTTGTCACTACAGTACACGTGATGCGTTGGCTTGGCTATTGGGGTGGGTACGGACAGGTGGGGTGGGGAGGTTTATTGTTTCGTAAGTCAGTGACCTTGCACCAGATAGCACAGAATACATACAGTAGCGCTAGAGACTCAGGCACTCGGGACTAGGGTGACTCATCGTTTCCCCATTCTGCTTTTGAACATTACCCAGCAGTAATGTCCAAATGGCTTCAACCCCGCGTTCAGCGATCGCTGCGCTACTAACCGGCCTACAAACATCGTTCGAGACTACTGGTTTAACAAACATTGACCTCCTAGAGTAATTTTAAATTTTTGCTTTCTTTCAAAATCACGTCTGGATATCGGAGGGTCCGGATATGAGAGATCCGGAAATGAGAGGGTTTGCTGCATTCCGTCGAGATTTTCTCTAAAAACTGAAACCAGATCTGCAGAGGAACGTCTCGGTGAAAATAACAGGGCCCGTCTATTTCATCTTCGATCCCAAGACTTACCGCTATCCACATGGACCTTACCCGAATCAATAACTCACGACCCAGTTCTATCTAAAGTTATCAACTATTTGAAAAGGGGTTGGCCTATGTCTGATATAAGTGAACATGTTCTACCTTACTTCAACAAACGAGAGGAACTCTCATTCCAAAATGGTGTTCATCTGTGGTCTGCTCATTTAGTCATACCAGCAAAGCTGAGGAAAAGGGTGATGGAGGTTCTACATGAAGGTCATCCGGGTATTGTAGCGATGAAAGGAAAAGCACGTTTCCAAGTTTGGTGGCCTAAAATAGATAGAGAATTAGAGGAACACACAAAACATTGTACGGGCTGTCAAGAAAACAGAAACAAAGACATGGAGATACCCCTTTACTCATGCACAGTTCCAAATGAAGTATGGTCCAGGATCTACAGAGATTTTACAGGACCTTTCATGGGAAAAATGTGGTTGATTGTAGTAGACACAAAATCAAAGTGGCTTGAGGTGATACCTACCGCAACAACCACAACAAAATCCACCATAAATATCCTTGAAGAATATTTTCAAGGTATGGTTACCCAAAGATAATTGTAAGTGACAATGGTATCCAGCTTACATCTCACGAGTTTCAATCATTCTGCACGCATCAAACATCAAACATGCCCTGATCACTCCTAATCACCTGAAAAGCAACGGTCTAGCTGAATGATGTGTTCAAGGAGAGAATTGATACATCAAGGGAGAATAGTGGTACAACCCATGATAAGTTAAACAAATTTCTGTTTGCATATAGAACGTCATCAAAGAGATCAACTGGCAAAACTCCGGCCTACATGATGTTTGGAAGAGAATTACGTCCCAAGCTAGATCTTCTTTTCCCCGATGTGGAGGGAAAAATGGATGATCTCCTGCAACAACGGAAAAACATAAACCCATCCAAGGTGAAAGTTTTTGAAGAAAGTGCAAATGTTTGGGTACTTAAGCAATCGGGTGCTGGGTACAGGAAAGGAAAAATAGTAAAAGTAATTGGACCCTACTCCTACCTGGTAAATGTAGATGTACTCCACAGGAGATGACATGCCGATTAGTTGAGATCTGGTGATTGAAGAAGGGGGGAAGTGTAGTGTACCATATGTTTAATTGTAATAATATGTTTGTTTACCTTTTTTTCATTTTTGGTCTTAACAATCACTTAACCTCAAATACAACACACATTACTTGTTTTTGCATATTATTATTTATATTTGTACAATTTGTTAAAAAGTCAAAATATTAGTATTCTACAGGTATCAAGTTCAAAGTACAAAGGATCAACACTTCCTCAAGTTGGGACAGTTAACTTTTACTCAAAACATATGGTATCCTGAATGCAATTAGGAATTAACCTGAACTCTAATTGATTGTGCTTTTTCACAGTTTAATCTGATAGTGACACCTTTTCTGCAGGAGCATTAACTTATTTATTGTTTCGGATAAAATCTTGGAATTTCAAAGCAGCAGGGGTGGATTAGGCTTTAACCAACAAGTTCCCCATCAAACAAGTTGGACCGTTCCCCATCAAAACGTTAAAAATGCCACTGGTGTAGAAATACACAAAATAATAATAAGTGAATAACAAAGACTTATTTGACAAAAATCATAGAAATAATAAACCTGGATATTCTCAACAACAAAACAAAACACTGTTCAGGTAAACATATAAAATGATGGAGAAACCCTCTTTCTTACCTGATTGGTTGGGGATTTGCTCCATTCGAAATACACACCAAACCCAATATCGTAGTTGTCTGTAGCAAATTCCCAAAATAAACATGTTCCATCCTCATGGGTAGGAACTCTAACCTAAAAATTTTTAGAGCATTGTTAGGTCATTGAAAATTGATCACTTCTGACAATTTATTATATAAACTCAACTTCAAAAGATAGGGAATAGAATAAGATTAGGGAGCTGGAGTTTGGAGTTAATGTCAATGAGTAATATCTAAGCAAACACTCCTAAAATTCACAGCATCTCTGAGCTTCTAAATAAAGATATCCATCAAGAAGTATTTTTTAAGATTGGTGCATCTCTTGATATGGAAATATCATGGAATATGGTGGAACATCTTTTGCCGCCAGCTGGGCAAAAGAGGGTGCTAAGAGCGAATTGCACTTTAAGTTCATCCAACGATAGTTGAAGAAAAATATGTTAAATGAAAGCCTAAGCCCAGGGAGAAGAAGGATGATCCTGGCTGCCAGGGAGGTGAAGGGAGCAAATCCTACGAATACATGTGGATGAGGCATGTAAAGAGGTTTATTAGAAAAAAAGAAACCATACCGGTTGTCACCATCATCCTCAGGTGTTAAGCCTAGTGTTTTTAATTTCGTTTACAAATTACTTTCCTAACTTTATGAACAATGTTGGCTGGGATCAATGTATGTATATGATACAGTTTTACTGCTCAGCATTAAAACCCCTGAAACCCTTGGAGTAGACACTTACATTTTCCTGAAAATGGAAATACAGTATTTTTATAGTAATAACATACTCGTTAATGAAAACAAAACTATACTTTCTGAATTAGGTAATTTTTCAGTCAGGTGATTGATAATTGCAAAGCTGTTGATAAAGGTTGTATCTCCAGGCCGAGTGCCACACCCTATGTTTGTACCATTAATAGAGGAGACCAGAAGGAAAGTATACATATGCAAGGACATGGCCTCACCCACATTTGATTACACAGATAACGCACCGGTCAACTCAGTCGTGTCAAGGGGCTCCGAGCGACCACGTGGCCGAAGACCAACTAACGGCCGATCGTGATAAAGCTGATTGTTTTTTTTGTATCCGCGAAACTTCAACAACAATAATAATACAATGTTCTAGTATTATGTTTTTAGTGTTAGGCATGTGTTTTGTGTTTGTTATCCCCTAACAGAGAACACGCTTTTCATTAAACTATCAACGTTTAAAAACTCTCATCAAATTAGCATAATTTTAACAAATTCATCAACGGATAGACAAAAATGGCACTTGTCGTGTAGGCTACTGGGTATCCTTGGTATCGTATCCTAGTTTGTGAATCTGATTCAGAAAAATAGTCCACTATATCGATATATTATAATCAATTAATTGGATGAAAACAATAGTATTAAATGGGCTTATTATTTTTTTAAACTAATCCCATAAAAAATTAATAATTATCATGGAAAATGAATATACTTTGCAGTAGAATTTCAGATCTTGTAGTATTGTTGCCGAAAACTTCATTTCGCTGAATAATAATATTAACAGTATTCAGATAATCGGCATCGACAACGACATTCAATATCGCAATGAAGTTTATCAGTAACTGAAATACGAATAACTACGAGGTATGTTGCAACCTTGAACCAACCAGTGACGTTCTTGCATTATTTTAAAAAGGATACGTATTACGTCATTCGTCATCTGCACTTTTGTGTTTGAGCAAAGATATTTTGTATTGATGATGTAGTCTGAAACGAAAAGTTAAGGAGTGAGTGTTAATGTTCATTTTTTATTTGGTATATCAGTAATTTTGGATGTTTATTGAATTCTACTGGATACTCGTTACTTTTGTTTCAGAGTCGGGTATCCGATTACTTTGAAATGAAATATTAGTTTTTATTTATGCTGCTATGACAATAAACTGAAAGTGAACTATAATTTTGAGTCGGCAGGGCGACAATTGGTTTCTTGATCCGAGTTTTATCAAAACAATGACGACTGTATCTTATTACGACATCCGACGAAGAAAAGAACATAATTCTTTCTTTCGAACGTTCGTCATCGGCAGAACAACGAACGCTTGGTATCAAAGAATCGGAATCAACTTTAGACGATCATTTTCGATTCCGATTTCAACCCTGAGAATTGGTAGAATTGAGAATTGACCCAACCCTAGTTATAAGATCAGAACTTACTGTGACAGTCTCTCCATGGCCGACCTTAAGGATTGCGTCTCCGCCTTCCCGACGAATCGACTCCTTGAACTCCCGGATGTCCTTCCTGGTCCACATGGATGCCATAGACATAGTGCCCTGCGAGTTCACTGACAACAGCATAGTGTATATATAATAAAACAACATATAATAAAATTAAAAAAATTAAAAACTTTAATCCACATTACATTTTAACATGGCACAGTTAGTCACCTTGGTCTTCATCATCATCTTCCTCTTCCTCACTGTCCGGCTGGCTGTGATGCAGGGTTCCATTGGCCATGAGAGGCTCCACCCCCAGCTCCTCTCCGCCCTCCTCCGTCTCCGCCTCACGCTGGGCCATCACCTGCTGCATGTACTGATGATAGTGTTGGTCTTGCAGCTGTCTCACCAACACTGCTTGCTGAACAATCAACATGAGCCTGATATGTATCTATAATACAGTATGTATTTTGAAATGAAGAGGCACTATTTACACTTATAAAGTGTAAGGGGAAAACATAAAGAGTACAACCTTAATTATCAAGGACAGTTCAACCACAATCAAATATTTTTTATTATATCAATTTTAATTAAGTCTGATTCCAATTTAGTTTTGTATGTACTATGCTGTCGTTTTTCATTGAACTGGTGCAGTTGGTTGTGAGCTGTGACAACAAGACATATTACTTTGTGATTGGACATTAATTATAACATGCTATCTACTGTTAGTTATGGACATACGAAGGTAGGGAGGAAAGAATAAAAATTAGAGTAAACACACAGAGTATACACACTCTATATAACCTATTGACTACAGTTGATAGATGATTTCCAGCAATAAATACAATGACGTCATTGCATAATGGTTTTTTTTCTTACTTCTGTAAAAGCATCTGAATGTAATTTTGTATAAATCACTGAGTTATTGGTGCAAACATAAGTTCTAGCGATCTTAGTTTTCTTAATCAGTTCTTATCAGTCCGTGGATGAAGGACGCTCCGATAATCCCCTCGTGATAGTGCATGCCCCGCCCCCTTGCCCGCGTTTAACCTCAAACAGTGACTGGACCGCATGGTGAGATCGTCCAAAAACTTTAAAAAGTTATATTAAAGTGATTCAGAATTGTGTTGCTCTGTGAAAATGATGTGTTCAAAGTGTAATAATGAAATGTCCAATGCTAAGAATAGTGTGAAGTGTCCTGATTGTAAGTCATACTACCACACAATGTGCTGCAGGATTTGAACCCTGGCTAAATTAACATCTCATGTTGTCGCAAACGGTTGTGGTGTGAAAGTTTGACGGTTATGTGAACGAGAAGTTTTCTATGTCATCTTCAAAAACAGAAGTAGAAGATCCTAAGATTTACAAAATTTTACAAATAATTCAAAAAGACATTGCCACTTCTCATGAGACGAATAAATCTGGTTTCGATTCTATTAATAATAAATTGGCCAGTATCCAAAAATCTATTGGCGAACTGACAAAAGAAAATTATGCTGGTTGAAAATGAAAACATGGAACTGAAAGCTGTATGTGGTGAGCTCCAATCTACGAATGACACTCAAATTGACACTCACTTTATTTGTTTTAACTTCAACGGCAAAGGCTTCAGCCTGACTAAACAGAGCCAATTTCAGGTTAGTGAATTAACTTTTTACTGAAGAGAGTCTTTCTGTTAAGAGTTTTATTGTTTTCAGTTAAATTAATAATTTTACAAGACGAGTCTCTGATGTGATCAAGATTCATGACATTCACCCGGTAAATTAATTTCAGTTGATGAGTCATTTCCAATAAATTGTCGTCTGCCACATTTCATACATACCATATACGTATTGACTGATATTTACCTTATCATCCACATTTTTACTATATTCCTCTTCATTATTAGATGCCTAATAACAATGAAACCACAATTTACCAGCATTTTACAGCTTTTAATCAACTGCCCACAAAATTAGTTCTTCTTTTATCAAGCACCAAATTGAAGAGTTTCGTAGCAGTGTAGTGTCAGATTGGTCAGCAAACTATTTCAAGGAGCGGCTGACCTGGATGCGAGTCAGCCGAAACAGAAATCACCGAACACCGGAAATAGCGTGTCAAAAGACTATTTAAACCCGATTTATGTTTTAATTTATGTAATTTAGGTTTAGGTAATTTCTTGATGATATTGTTTTTTACAGATTAAAGTCAACAGAATGAATAATAGAATGAAATAAGAAATAAATAATAGAATAAGAATGAAAAATTTCCGCAAAAAAGTCTCTTTTTCAGACTCCATCTGGGCCTAATGATGTTTGGTGTAACTGGACGAAATCGATCGCCAATTTAACAACATTTTTATATATTTACCGTTATATATAATTACAATATCAATGTAAATATATTAAGTAGTGTTGGAAGACTACCTGAGTTTTTACTTCATCCTATATTAAAACCAACACGTATATCGTATAATGCTAATCAAGAAGTTATCCAAAAAAAAGACCCAATACATTGAATATTTTACAACCACCGTGTTAACTGTTTTCTTTGAATTTTTAACAACAATTTTATGATTGTTTACATTTCCTACATTTCCACCCACCTCGAAATCGTCCGATATGACTTTGTCGTGGTATCCTAAATTTAACAAAGAAAGTTGTGTGATTGTAACTATCCTTGGAGAATCTGGTTTGTCCCACAGTGTTCTCTGGATACAACCTACACCATCCTTTTACCAAGCTGCTATTGAGGCAAAATTAGTAACATCTACTTTTAGAGGCTTGTGATTGGCATTAAACTCATGATTTTATAAATCTCTCGCCCCCACCGAAATAGAACACAACGTGCAGCGTGAAGCAGCCTTAATAATTTCAGCCTATTTCTTAACCTAAAAAGCTATAACTATTAATTTTGTAGAGATTAACAATTTTGAAGTAAGGATAAACTAACCGATTTATGAAATTGATGCATTTTTCAAGAGATATAACCAAATAATTCATCCCGCACTAAAATGAAGAATAACATTATTGCACTAATTTAATTGTTCTGCAGGGAGGTGCCCTGCAGTGTATATTTTTTATTAACTTTTCTTGTTAAACTTTGGGACATATTAAAATTTCTATATACCCTTGTCCTTAAAAAAAATCATAATTAAAATATGTTCATAAACAAGAAAGTTATATTTTTATAAAACTACTTTAAATTAGAGCATTAAATTGTAAATTTACTGCTGTGGTGGTTGTGATAACAATATTAAATATCACAAGTACATCATATCATGTACTCGTACTGGATTATAAAGAGATTTCAAAAATACCTGTTCTGGGTTTCCAGGATATTGTTGTTCTGCATAAGACTTGAATTGGGAGTAGGTCTGTTGATTAAGGGCATCTTGGATTTGTCTCCTGCGAAATAGTGAAAAAATACACTTGATAGCTATGAATAGCTCAACATTTTCCAACTATAAAATATCAGTTTTTAAAAGCTTTTGTTAGAAAACAGCCTGCCTTAGATGAATATAAAATGACAATATATATATATATATATCGTCATTTTATATGACAAATTGAATCTTATATACATAAATTTCAATAAAAAAAAAGGGTACTGTGTTTTTAAATGTTTTTTACATTAGTAACAAATATATATATACAGTAAACCCTCTCATATCCGGATCTCTCATATCCGGACCCTCCGATATCCGGACGTGATTTTGAAAGAATGCAAAAAATTAAATTACTCTAGGAGGTCAATGTTTGTTAAACCAGTTGTCGCGAACGATGTTTGTAGGCCGGTTAGTAGCGCGCCGATCGCCGAACGCGGGGTTGAAGCCTTGTTGACAGCGGTAATGTTCAAAAGCGGAATGGGGAAACGATGAGTCACCCTAGTCCCGAGTGCCTGAGTCTCTAGCACTACTGTCTGTATTCTGTGCTATCAGGTGCAAGGTCACTGACTTACGAAACAATAAACCTCCCCACCACACCTGTCCGTACCCACCCCAATAGCCAAGCAAACGCATCACGTGTACTGTAGTGACAAAACCTGCCTCCGTGGTCAGTGTCGTCTTAATTTTGCTTCATTGACCTTGTATTTCTTGTAACGGTTTGTTTTAGTTTCGGGTAGGAATAAGTTATTATGGCCGGAAAAAGAAAAAGGGTTGTCATTACAATGGAGGAAAAATTATATTACTCTAGTACTGTACCACTTTGTACTGAATTACATGATTTTTTGAGTTTTGATATTATTAAAGTGGTTTTTTTATTTAATATCCGGATGTTTTATTCAACTCTCATATCCGGATTTTTTGCTATCCGGATCGGCCGTCGCCACATTAGTCCGGATATGAGAGGGTTTACTGTATATATATACATATATATAAATTTTAACCACTATTGCTTTTGGTCTCTAGGCACCTAAAGAAGAAAAAAAACATGGTCCCTGGCTTAAGTCTTACCATGAGACCTACGGTAATAGCTTCTTCCCTATGGGAAATTCGCTAAAAGTTATTTTTTTAAAATGACCATATGTTCTTGTATATTGTTAATATTATTTAAAATGTAAATACCATAATTTTTTATTTCATTCTTTGTCAACATTAAACTTTTTCTTTATACAGTCCATTTTTTAATCATTTTTGGTCCTTTTACGCCGGAATAACAGAATCATGTGTGTTTAATTCAGTTTTCACGTTGTATTGTTTTCCTTATATTTTCATATTTAATAATTTCATAACAATTAATTTCAACTCAATTACTACAAGTGGACAACAAATGCCAACAATGACCACATCAATGGATGATCTTTTAAAAAAAACCAGCACTATCAAGGCTCAGCTCACTAGGTTTAAATTCAAGATTGGCTGATTCATTTTTGGAGGTGTTGGCTTCCGACTTCCTAAGGCCGAAACTCTGCTGGAAAAATTTGAGAACATTCAGCAATAAATAGAACTAAATTATGACGATGACAGCGAAGCTCAATCACTAGAGAGGGAACATTTTAAGGCAACCTATTACAGGTTAAGGCAAAATCATTCATCAATCAACATCAGGCCTCTATTACGAATACGAATCTATGTGTTTCAATTCGATTCAACACGATTTTCTATAAAACAGAAATCATATAACAGAGGATAATTAAAAAATGTTTGTGTTTACTTCCCTGTGGGAAATGGGTTATATCATGGATATGTCTAAAGGTAATGTTTTCACTTCATCTAAACAGCTGTTCTCATTCTTTTATATTTAAAATTCAATAAAATAGCTCTGGTGGTTTCTATGGAAACCTGTTACATGTTTTCCATTTTAAAAATCGCCAACACGCCCCCAAGCTAAGACATATCCATGTCAAAAAGTTAAAGCCAAAAAATATATTATTAGACTATTCAATAAATTGTACAGTTCATAATTAGTTTGATAATTTTTAGTTTGATAACTTTCAAGTTCCAACAATTTTTGTTAAGGTATTTTATCTATCTAAGGTATATTATATCGATGAAGCAAAGTTCGCTAAAAGATTTCTATGATTTTTTAAAATTTTTAATAACTTAGAATTTGTAGAGCTGGCATTGACAAAACTTAAAATAAAACAAGAACAGCTGCCACTTAGATAACTGTGCCGTAAACGAAAACTGACTACCAATGTAAATAGTGAATATATCAAAATTTATAAAGTGTAGTGAACCAATGTGATTTTTTCATACAAGTTTAATGACCCTAGAAGATGCCACACACTGCAGCAAAATATACAATAGGTAAAAATGCTCTACTATATCATTCATGATCTTCAGGAAAAAGGTAAATAATTTAACTAACCTTTGCACTTCCATCCGAGCTCTTTCCTCTTCTTGTTTCTTTCTCTGTTCCTCTTCTAACCTCAATCTTTCCTCTTCCTTCTTCCTTTTCTCCTCTTCTTCTCGCCTAGATAGCATCAATAGTGAAAACTAACTGAAGTATATGTACAGTTTAAACAAGGCTGTGTTTTAATGGCAAGGAAACTTCACATCAAAATTATCCTTGCCTTGAGTACCACAGGACTGTGGTACTCCTTATTAAGCTTATTAAGTATAATAAGCTTAAAGGTATTTATTAGAAAGAAGCTGCGCTACAGAAATAAACAATATCATTGACAAAAAGTATTTGATTTTTTCCCCCAGTTTATTTAAATGAAGGTTTTTGAACTCTGGAGCTAGAAATCTTTAAATTCACAAGTCACAGTTATTTACTACACTACCATTATTTACCTCACTATCACTACTTAAACGTTAGAAATGCCTCACAGTATCATCTATCACATAAGAGTGGTAGGTGGATGTGATATTACATGGTATGGATTAAAGTCCGCACTATTGAACACTGCATTCAACCGCAAAGACCATCCTCATATAATTAAGAGGCAAAATTGGTCCAGATTCCACATTAAACTGCAGGCCCCTTAGATGCCAGCGGCTGTTGGGCTATTAATTATTTGTCCTGTACAAGGAATGTCAGTCTTACAAGATCGTTCTAAAGGTGTAGAAAAACATGTTAAGACTTCAAAGCTAATTGCCTCATCACCCTTTTATGAGCTTATGTATTTACAATATTTATTTCAGCAATAAATAAGTAAGAGAGAGTTAAACTTAAATCATTATTTTTTCTTTATATCATATACTGGTAATCATAAATTTCAGCCTTTTAGCAAATTTCCCATATGGAAGAAGCTATTACCGTAGGTCTCATGGTAAGACTTAAGCCCGGGATATATATGTGTCTGTTAGCACGATAACTCTCGTAAAAATGGTCCGATCGAGACCAAATTTGGTAGAGACGTGTATTCCTACAAATGCTCAGACGAGTTCGTAAACCAGACATATCGGTCAATGGGAACGGGTAGTTTCGGGGGGTTTTGTACCGCAAAATGGGGTTTTTGAGTTTTTCACATGTAATTTTTAAATATTTCTAATTTTATATTTCACCATTAAAGTCAGCTTAAAAAACTACACAATTAAGTTCCTTAAAGTTTTTCTCTATCTCCAACGGTTACCGAGATATTAAAAAATCTAAACACAGTACGTTGTATTTTGAGGCTCCAATGTTAATCTTATGGAGGATAAGGAAAAATTAATATTTCACTTATTAACCAATACTTTTGGATAAAACTTGATATTTAGCTTCATGTGGTTGAGATCTATCCATTTATGCTTAAAAATCATACTCTATGTGTTTATCATGGCAGCAAACCTGCATACTCTTTTCCCATATTAATTCAACAAAACCGGTTCAACAAAACCTGATGAATGAAGTATAGGCAGGCTGTGTATGGAACACCTGTTTAGAGATTTACTAACTAGGGTCTCTGAAGTAATCACACATCTCTAATAGTAAATAAACTGTATCAGTGAACTGACACATACTTTCTCCCTCTAAAAGTAGACTGAAAACTTAATTTAATAGAAGAATTGTAATTTAAAATAACTAAATTGTACCCTTTGCACCGGTCTCTCTGTGTGTATGTGTACTATGCTATTTGCATATGTTGTTTAATTAATTACAGAGTGATTATAATTAAATATTTTTCAATATGTTTGTTTATCTTATCTCAGGGTCGCTTTTATTATTAGGTTCGGCGTAGGGCTTAAATTAAAGCGGTCAGGTGCACAACCATATAAAATTTATTGAACAATGATTCGTAGGAAAGAACATCAACTAATTCATTTATAACATCAAAATTCATCAATTATTGACCATTATTCTAGATTTCAAGGTTAACCTAAAATATGTAAACAACAATTCCTTTCTCAAAAAGTTAACCACATAAAAATCTCTACTTGGACTTTTACTGATACAAAGTCAGACACTTATCTTTTAAACCTCCACAGCGATGACAGGAGTTGATGATGACTCGGTCAAGGGTGGGGTCCTCCGAAGTGACTCAGGATCACGAAAATGGCTCGTCCTCTCCTTTTGCGTTGCGGGCTCCTATGTTGCTCCTCTCCGAATAAGTTCGGTCTCTCCAAAATTCCGAAGGCAAAATCGTGGCTCTACGCTATCACGGCGATACTGGTTGAAGCTAACGGCCACGCCCCAATTCAATGATTCCAACACGGAACTTGTTCTTCTACGATCCCTGATCGGATAAAAATTATGCCTGAAACTTTTCGCTCTACAGCGACAACTCGGCTTACTAAAAACTTGCTTAAGGCCCTTCGTACCACGACGACAAACTCGGCTTAAGGCCCCGTCAGCGCTCCGACACGGAGTCGATTTGTTCGACTCCTCTGGGCGACTCTGGACGACTAACAACGACTGACTACGCAAAGAAGCCTCTGTCTCAGGCCCGCACATGCGCGCCCCTCGGTGAATTTCGGAACTGAGTCTTCGCGCGCTGTGATTTGGTTGGACGACAATTTTCCATAGCAACTGTCTTGCCCAATAGGATCGTACTTCTAGCCTCACGGCAGGTCGACAAGCCTCGCAACGGGGTTTATGAGTTCCCTTCCCTTGCATCATACATTGGACTCGTCCGATTTCACAACCGTGACTAAGCTGTTTTTTTCCCGCCATACGGCGGCCTATTGCGCAATCTATACTTAATTTTATTCTTTTATTTGTTTTTACTAATTTAATAATTCTTTGGTATTACACAATTAAATTGTGTTAATTACTTATGTTTCTTCTATTTAATTGATTGGTTATTTAATTGCGGATAATTATTATTATTTATTACTTCGACCCCGCTACACCTTGCACCGAAATCCCTTAAAATTCATCATCGGTGTGGTAGTTACATAGACATATTGACAGACCAACAAAAAGACAGACATCAGTTTGAAAACCAATCTTTTTATTTCCTCACCTCACCATAAATGTTTCCACTCTCATCTAAATTACAAAATTTTGATGAAGAAAATATTTTCTTCATGAACTATGTACAAGGGGAGGACATAAAAAATAGAATTTATTTGTGTTTTCTTTTTCAATGTTTTACGTAACACAAAACGCCTAAATATAGTGATTACTTACTTTCTCCGTTCTCGGGCTTCAATGTCTGCTTTGTGGGCTTCGATGTAGGCTGTAAATAGTGGGCAGAGGCGGTCAAGCATTAGTACAAAGTTGCGCATTGCATCTTCTTTACTCATGTCTCCTAATCCCTGCCATGCCAGTCTGTGAAGAATTTTTAAATTTAGTGTAACTATCATCTCCATGTATATAGATGTGTAATCCTACATGAAGTTCACCGACTGCAACTACTACCTAATCTGATTCTCTTTTCAAAATATAAAACGAGCTTCACATATCCTTTTCATCATTCTCATACATCTCTGGAGGCACCATACACACTGTGGAACCCATATACACTCATTGACAGCTAAAAAAAAGGAGTCTGACAAACTTCGTTAAAAAAAAGAATCAGCCTTTTTAAACTTTGACTATAATTTCTTTATATAGAGGAATCTTAAATTAATGAAATACCCCACCTTTACTACACAGAAATTATAACAAAATGTCAAAATATCCCAGTGATATAGGCCTATCTAAAATTGGCATTAAGATAAGATAGACTACAGATAGAAGATAAGTACAGAGTTTTGTAAAAATTCTGGAATAATTATCCTGTAGCCCTTGAATATGCAAACATTTTGAAGTGTCAGTTCGATGTTGTGAAAAAAAAAATAAATCAACTGTCTCTCCTGTTTCAAGTGCACGTAGTACAGATTGTAGGTACCTAACTTGAGCAGCTAGTTATAAGCTGACTATCAATCTTTAATGATTCAAGCTAGTTAAGTTGGAATAAAAATTGAATCGTCTACAAAATTTGAGTAACTTCTTGATTAGCATTATACATGTTGGTTTTACTATAGGCTGAATTAAAAACTGTCTTCCAACACTACTTAATATATTTACACTTATATTGTAATTATATACACACGGTAAATATATACCAAAGTTGTTAAATTGGCGATCGCTTTCGTCCAGTCACACCGGACATCATCAGGCCCAAACGGACACTGAAAGAAACAAGATGGTGTCCCAGCTTAAATACTATTGGCTACCGGAAGTTCCTGTCATAGCGTCATAGGTAGCATTTATTGGCTGGCTGAGTTCCGGAAACAGATTTTTATACGTTCTTGCAGAATCAAAATGTATTTGTTCATTAATTTTGCTTTATCTTTACATTTGTCTTTATAAATAAATAACTCTTCCCATTCATTCATTTTATTTCCTTTTTTACAAGTTTGGATAATCTTGAGGTCTTCATCGATTGTTGATAGTTTATGCCCTTTTTCCAGTAAAGTCTTGCAATGTTTCATCTCTCCGGTTTTCCATTTTTCTATGCTGATATGTGATTTTTATATCTTTTTATAAAATTGACTGACTAGCCTATAGATGTTATTGCAGTCTCTGCATCCGATTTTGTATATTTCTGGTTGGTTGAATTTATCGGTGTTTTCAATCTTTGTGTGTAGTATTATATCCATTGTGTTCTACGTCCTAAAAACTCCATACTTCTAAAATTTATTTGCAATTCTTTGAGTTGTTTCCCGTGTATAAGTGAAAACTGCAAATTTATTGGCTGCTTCGTCTTCGTTTTTTTGTGTTGTCTGGCTATCAAATATTATAATAAGTTCATACCACACTTGGCGGGCATCCTTCATCCACTTAATCGACTTTTACAACAGTGTGAAAACACTTTCAATGAGATAAAACGTCATGGGTAGTAGTTTGTGATGAATTAAATAAAATGTATATACTACCTAGAAAAACATAAAATTAACAGCATCATAGCATTCAATATTTTAACCCTTACCGGGCGGCTGACGAGATTTCTTGCAGCACAGTAGGGTCACACAACTAGCAAACCGAGTTTTTTCACTTTCAGTCATTTCGTCATATTTACTGCGCTGTAGTTCGCGAAACAACCAACAGAGTGCATGGTAATGTTGCTTTAACCTCTATGAACTCACAAAACCAATATGGTGGCTTTGTTGGATTTTCTAGTGACTGAAATTAGATGTTATGCGACTTTGGATAATGTAATGTGAATGTTTGTGAATCTAAATAATAAAATAAAAAGTGAAACAAGGCTCATCCAGACGATCCTGAATTTTATGAGTTCGTGAATGGACTTGTGACTGTTTCGAGGCGTATCAAACGATGCAAAACTATGTTTAGTGGTAATGTACATAATATCTTTTTACTTTATTTACATGTTTCTTCTCACTGTTTTTATGTTTGGAATCAGTAATTTTTCATTTATTTGACCAATTATGTAAGCCTACAAGTTTTATTTCAAGCGCTCAAATTTTTTGCACTAATAACTTTTTTAGACACTTGAAAAATAGTGTTAAAATATTCAATAAATAAAAATGAAGCATATTTCTGTTTTCTAATTTATTCAAGCTACCTAAATCCAAAAAGAATATTGGGAAAATATAATTTTGATTTTTTTCAACCTAAATGAGCAGGGAGTGTGATTGATTTTCAGTAGAGCTTTAAGGGTTGAAATCCTCTCTGTCAACAGAAAATTTATTTTCCAGACAACCTTGGGTTATTTTTAAAAGGCAAAAAATGTTGGTGAGACCCAAAATTCAAAATTCTAGGCTTAATGAACTTTGTAATCCCAAGAATAGTTGTAAATCGTGCCACAAACTGTGATGTGGTATTTGCAAATTTTTGTGTGAATCTACTGAATTTAAAAGTAGAGTGACAAATCAAGTTTACCCGATAGTTGGTGGATCAACTTGTGAAACCCATACCACCATCGTGCAAACACTGTCAAAAAGAACATATAGGTCCTAGGCCAACTCCGTCTAACTCCCTACGAGTTAAAATTATTATTATTAAGGCCACCATTTTGATGTGGTTCATAAAGATCTACGAAAGCCAGTTTTCAAACTAGTAGCTAACCAAAACCAAAATTTTGAGGGCTCTTGTGAACTTAAAGCCCTCCACAAAATTTCACCACATCAAAACCAAAAAAAGAAACCAACTTATTTTAAGAAATTCAGAATTGGCACACCAGTTGGTTTTAAAATCAAAATTTCCTGGAGGATAGAATCTCAGATAGTTTATTAATAATAATTACTTATCTATAAATTATTCAACTCAACTGCCTAAAACCATGATTTCAAAATTTGTTTTGTAAACTTTCCTTTGAATTTATTTATGTTTTGTTTTCATGTACACAATTATTATTACTTCATTGCTTGAAAATGTTTTGTATTAAAGCAAAAATTAGCAAATCAAAACATTCATTCAGTATACTACTCTATAATTTTTTAAAGGGATTTATAATAGTCATTTGCATTTATGAATACGTATAAAATTGGCAGGTGGTGGCATCTGTCGTCAATTTAGTGAACTTGTTAGACACCATTGCCTTCGTGACTGTATTGCCCTCTTGGGGCAATCAACTGCCACTAGGGCATGTCTTATAGCCAAGTAAGGGCTTTTACAACTAAGCACAGTGGCTGAACCAGTTAGAGCACTTAGCTGACAAGTGTAACGTTCTAGCCATTCGGAAGTGGAAGGTTTCAAATACCAACCATGAGCAATCCCAATTTGGCTTGCAAATGTGTGGTATAGTGGAGAGGCTAGGGTGGAAGTTGACGGCATTTTTAGGCTTAATTGGGATTGCAGTGGACACCTGTTTTGCTTTTGTGGCTAGTTATTACAAGGGGGCATATTTTCAGTTTTTTTATACTTAATATTTAAAGAAGATATAAATAATTATTTTTATGTTACAGTTAATGGTAAAAAACTTCTAGGGTTAAAGGTTAGATCATAATTCAATTTTATTCCATCACTCAAACGATTTAACTTAAGTTTAATTTAAGTTTTTAACTTACCTTCTGTCTCTTCCAATCACATCTAGAACCCCCAGGGGGGGCAATGTGTCTGCGTTATACTTTCCAAAGTTCACCTGCTTTGTAAATGCAATTAATGTAAGCTTGTCTTGATACGAGAAATGAATGGCTTTACCTTCTTTTTCTGTTAAAACATAGAAATACAGTTTAAACCATTACGACAGTAACAAACATTTAACATATTAACAATTAACAAACTCATAAAGGTACTTTTGTACTATACCGACCACACCTGTACGTCATTCGTCATTCTCGTTTATATTTCGCCATTCTGGACTCTACAGAGTTAAGTTAGGTACCGTTATTACTATTATTATACTAAGAATATACCGTATATATATATATTATCAATAGCCAAACTTACCTTACTCCGTAGAGCACTGATGAAGGAAAGTACAATGCTACATATGATTAAAATATACGTTTCTATTATAATTAATACGGATTCTGCAAAATGGAGGAATAAGAGACAACGAGGTACAGCCGCACACCATCTAGTATCCTATCTGGAAGTATACATGTGTTAGTCAGCAGTGACGCCTGAGGGCTCAAAGCAGGGATTTGTTCCACACACTTTTCCCCGACATCGCTAAGTTTAGGGCAGAGCAGACAAATGAACAAAGTCTTGCAAGTTTGTTATTTTTATTTTTTTATGTTGTTATATCAAACTACTAAACATACTGTATATTAATTTTATTTTCCCTTTATAGCTTATGGTTGGTATAAAACGAAAGTACCCTCATAAATTTTTAGATTAAAAGCAAAAACAAAGTTATATTGGAACCTCATATCTTTTGAATATTGAGAAATACTTTAAACTTTTGGGGGATTGTTTACATAGATTAAAACTAATTCTTTCACACCAAACTATATTAGTACAGCATGCCTCTTGAGCAGCAACAAATATACACTGTCTCACATACTGTAGCTTCACCATTTTTACAATTCTAAAGGGTGAATGTCCTCCTAAAGTCTAGACTTTCTAAGGCTGATAAGGCTGATGGCAAGTCTCCAGCTTGATCCTAAGTGTATCTCCAACAGTCGTACTAATTAATTGTTAACACATTATCAAAATTATTCTAAGAGGTCAGCGTTTTTTTATCCATTCTCTGCAGTTTTTTATGATAATCTATTGTGGAAGGACTTTATTTAAAAGTTTACTGCACGACGAGGTTAACAAACAAAAAAAAACTGTAAACTTGAAAACAAAGAATGATATAAAAACAATTGAGAGTCAAAATATAGTGATGCAATATTTTGAATACAACAATCGGGAGTGAAATACCGTTATTACGGTATTACTGACTGTCTTTGACTGTTGTATTCAACAGTTGTATTGTACCTTTAAATCTTTTAATTCTTGGTCTTTAATTAACTTAATGGTTAATTTAAATTCAATTTATTTAAATTCATGTTTCTTTGATTACAAATATAGGTAGTTATAACTTGTACCAATGCATCTACATTGTAATATACGTGACTTTGCCGACTTATAGAGACAGTACTATGTGGAGATAATTTAAAACACTATGTAATATTAATATTAAACACTATCTTAAATATTAAAAGAGGATTAAAAACATCAATAACTAACTTAACTCCACAGAGCACTGTATATCGGAAACCAACAGGTTACACAGCAACATAATACTTACACTTGCCAAAACTATAGTTAATTGGACCGCTGTTAATTGTAACAGTGGTCCACAGAGTTAAGGATGATTATTAGATTATGGAATATTCTTGGTTAAAAAAAAAGATAGTGAATTTTGGAAATAGGAACATTTTGTTGGTTTCAGCATCTCGTAATTACACAAGAATGTTAATAACAGTATCGGTGGACTGTCACATACTTCTTCTCTTATGTCAAATATAAAAAAGAACATTTAACACAGCTATATATTTTGTTGTTTATTTAAATATTCATTATATCACAAATATAATCATACCAATTTCTTAAATTAACAAGCTAAAATAATTTTAAAAATTTTTTGGGGGCATAATCCCTTCCCTGCACCAGGTAATACATTTTTGGTGGGTTTTGTTCAGCGATGTGATTCTAAACTGCATACCACGTTTCATTGAAAACAATTGAGAATTTATTTCATATTCTCCCTAAGAATAACATTGGGCACCCTCAGACAACGTACTGCGTCTACCACTGACATTAAATTGAACTTTTCTCTGAAACCGTTAGCCGCAGACTAATGATTTAAATTACTATTTTTTACATCTGGTTTTAACGATGATAGTCGAATTGTTTTGTAAAATTATTGTTAAGAGCCAAAAATTAATACCCCCGTTGCAGCAGACCTGCGTACTCAGCGAATTTCCAAATTAGTAATATAATAATAATAATATATGACAAGTTTTATAAAAATCTGTCCATAAACATGAGAATTATTTGCCTATTCACCATAGGATTAACATGGGAAAGAGTGTGCAGGTTTGCTGCTGTGAGGAACACTGAAAGTAGACATTTCTACCATAAACAATTTTTATTTTTAACATTTATACCAACTTTTATCAACATTTCTCCATAAATAAAGGAGTTTGCCTATTCCCTATATGATTAACATGGGAAAAGATTATGCAGATTTCCTGCCATGATAAACTCGTTAACTATGATTTTTAAGTATAAACGGGTGGGTATCAACAACATGGAAGGTAAATACCAAGTTCAATCCAAAAATATTGATTGATATGGGAAATATTAATTTTTCCTTACCCTCCATAAGATTAACATTGAAGCTCCAAAATACAATGTACAGTGTTTAGATTTTTTGATATCTCGGTAACCGTTGAAGATAGAGAAAACTTTAAGAAACTTAATTGTGCAGTTTTTTAAGCTGATTCTAATGGTGAAAGATAAAATTTGAAATTTTTAAAAATTACGTGGTAAAAACGCAATAAAAACCCATTTTTGGGGTACAAAGCCCCCTTCCGATTGACCGATATGCCTGGATTACGAACTCGTCCAAGAAAATGTAGGAATACACGTTTCTACCAAATTTGGTCTCAATCAACCATTTTTACGAGAGTTATCGTGTTCACAGACATATATATATATATAAATTTTAACAACTATTATTTATGGTTTCTGTGCACATAAAGAAGAAAAAAATAACATGGTCCCGGGCTTAAGTCTCGCCATGAGACCTACAGTAATAGCTTCTTCCCTATGGGTTATGGGAAATTCCCTAAAAAAACTATTTTTTACATTTTAAACCCAATAACTGTTAAAGCTAAATGTTTTTAGAAATGCAGGTGATGTCATGTTGTTTGTCTAGAGCAAAGGACTAAAATTTTCATCAAAATCCTTAGAGCCGTTTTTGAGATACTTTCATATTACACTAGAGTCCTGGTTATCCGAACTAATTGGGACCGAAACGTGTTCGGATTATCATGAAATGCAGTGTAAAGTTGCATTAAAAGTACAGTACTATATAAATCCATTATTTTAGACCTGAACTGTGTATTTAGAACAATAAACTTACATCTATTCCACATATAAGTTAGTCCACTACATTTTTTGACTGAACTACATCAAGTGTTACTGCAGGGACATTCTATTCATTATGGACTCGTCATTAGAAATATAAAACATATACATTGACATATAAAAACAATCAATGATAAAACAGTGTCATCTTTGGGCCTTCATTTTACGCAATCATGATCATTACAGGAGATGAACTCAAACATTTGAAAAGTAGTTCGCAGAAAAGGGATGATAAAAGAGTCAGACTGAGAATCGAGTCTTTTGTGGCGTACTGTGAGTGTAGCTAGGCATCGCCCAACGTTATCTCCAACAACAGTGTGGGCCTATTGTGGCCTATTGTTATTGTGGACACTTTCCATCACGATTTTATGTAAAACAAAGTTGCACGATGTTTTGGGATCTGGAATCTAATCGCATCCTCAAGTGGTCTAATATCATAGGACAATTAACACATAATCCGGACCAAACCAGTATAAAGCTGAAAACATAAAAGTTTAAAGCAGTCAAAAAACTTACAAACAAACCATTCACTAAACATTTCACACATCAGAAACCAAACACTTCCACTCGTCAGAGACTCAAAAACATATACTGTACTTTTATGTTTTCAGCTTTATACCGGTTTGGTTCAGATAATAATTGTGTTAAGATTTAGATATTAGTTCACCTAAGAACGGGATCAGATTCCAGATCCAGATCAGATTCCGAAACGTTAAAAAACTTTGTTTTACATAAAATCGTGATGGAAGTGTCCGCAGTAAAAATCTAAATAACGACATAATCTTCGGCAGAGTGAAATGACACAATAACTATTAGTGTTCTCTAGACAATCGTGTCTAATTTAAACCATAGTATGCCTAATCTGTTTACAATATATTTGAAATGCAAATCTTGCTAAGTCATAATTACTTTACTAGCCTAACTCTCAAGTTACCTTCGGATTCTGACAAATTTCTTGTTTTCCCTGCATTCTGCCAATCTCTCTGCAGGCTAGGGATGGTTTAATTAAGCACTTATCTAAATCTATAAAGAACATCAACTGCCCATCACCATAGGTCTAAGGCCTTTGTGGTGAATTAAAGACAACAAGGTACCATGGTGGTATTGTTACACTCTCCTGTCACCTCTAAGAGTAGACCACACATGATCTCACAGGTCACTGATTATAAACCAGTAGCCTTTAACCCATTGGCTATGATAGACAGGCACTGCCCATCTCGCCAGAGCGTAACTACTCATGACAGGTGGTTTCCGTCATCGACGTAACTATTGATTTATTCTGGAATTTAGCGGTCTTTGACTGTTGTATTACGGTATTTCACTCCTGATTGTTATATTCAAAATATTGCATCACTATATTTTGACACTCGATTGTTTTTAAATCATAGTTTGATTTCGAGTTTAAGATTAGTTTGTTTGTTTACCTCGTCGTGCAGTGAGGAGTTTGACAACAATGGTCATTTTGCAGCAATACATTCCTTGCTTCAAAGGGTTGTTCTAATTTTGTTAGACAGATTTTATATGAAATTAGTAATTCTGAAAGTAAAGATTGTGATGAGTTGAGTGTTTCCAGCTGTGAAAGTGATGTAGAATAACCTAAAACATTCAGCTAGGTATATGGGGAGTAAATATTCATTTATTTGTGTTTATTGAGTATTATACCTTGATAAATGCTCATTTAATTCAGTACTGGCATGATTAAAACGTGTACATTTTTTCAGTAGCCTTACTGGGTCAGCCCATAACGCATACAGCTAAGGTATTTAGGCTCATATTGGGTAGTAAACCAGCCTTCCATTCCAATGTCTAAAAAATATCAATCAGGATAAAATGAAGTAAACAACACATGGAAGAGGGTCCATTCTAAAACTATTATTCGAAGTGGATGAAAATACCATCCTTCCACATTAGTTATTAAAAATATAAAATAGGTATGGAAACTAAAATAAAATCCGGTATAACCCTTACCTTTGTAAAATTTTAAAGCCAGTTTATACAAATCCTGGAGAGTAAATCCCCACTCCATTATGTTTTTTGAACTTCCATCTAACTGGTGTTGATTTACTCCAGAAATAATTACACTATCTTCCTTAATGATATTATAAAAAGGTTTCTCTGATACCGTCGGTTCGCCCAAATAGTCAACAGCAGCCATGTTCTAGTTCTAAAACTGTTTTGTTTTAGTTCAGATTTCAGAAAATTGTTATTTGACGTTTTAGTGATCATCTGTTTACCTGCCATTGGTCCACCAGGCTCTTTGGAACTAAATTTCTCATAAAGTAAACGACGGTAAATGTATGACCCTAAATGTATGTTATATTAGGCCAATTGAGATATATGATTAGATTTGATTAGATGACCTTTTGAAATGGTGATCTACCTAGTTCAGCCAAGAATGAATGAAAAATGTGTGTAAGATGATTGTGGCGCGATCTTGTAGTCTTGTTACTTGTTACTGACTTCTTGACTTATATTCTTGTTTTTATTTATTTGTTATCAACGGTTCCACCATTTTACAGTTTACACAGTACAACAACAAACAATACAAGAAGGCAAGATTTATTTAATACATAATACAGTACTATGAATCAAATAAATAACAGTAATAAATCAATATAGCTAAATAAATATCTACCAACAAAAGCATTTGCTATTTCAATAATGTAATATAATTCTCATGCAACAAGTATAACCATGCTAAAAATTAACAATTAAAATTATATGAATCCAAGCTGAAGTATCATTACATGAATTATACGATACTTCAGCTTGGACATTCTAGCTTACCAGTTAGCGTCTTGGACTTTGGTGCAAGAAGTGACGAGTTTGATCCCCGGGATGTCCACAAAATTTAAATGAGCAAAATTAAATATAAACCAGTAAACTTCAAAGCTACATAGCTTAATTAAGCCTGCCAATGTGTTTTTTGTCAAAATATTGTTGAGCCAAAATATATTTTAAGCCAGCCAAGCCAATTTTAGGACATCTGCTTCTGCTAGCCTTAGCCTAGCGGTTAGTGTCTTGGACTTCGGGTGCAAACGGTGACGGGTTCGATCCCCGGGATGGCCACAAAATTTAGATGGGAAATCCATAAGAAAAATGTACTTTACAGTAGCATAGCTAATGCTGAGATTGCCAATATAAAAATAGCAAAAACAGAAAAAGCAAGCCAACGTCAGTTTTGTATCCTAACCTCATTCTTCCTCCTCCCGCCAACAATTATTGGATCAACATCAGATAAGGCAGCTAAACCAAACAATAATATCTGAAATATTTTATTTTTGTCATTATAAAGATGTTAAATATATCAATAAGTACTCTAAAATAGTAAGTGGACATTTTCCCTTGTATATTAGGTTTATGAAATAGGATTTTGGTAATAGTGGCAATACATCTTTATTTCTCTATTTAATATGTTTTATATACAAGTGAATTTAAATTTGCACCTTTACAACTACTGACTTTAAGTAGGTATCTATTAAAAGTACAATTTAGCTAATTTAGTTCTCTGTAAAATTCTGCAACCTTGACCCTAGAACACAAAGGCTCCCTGTCATAACAAAGACCAACTCTCACAAGAATCAAGAATCAAGAAGTTTATTTTCCATTAGATACAGCATATCGTACATTGGAAATAGTCAAGATATAACATTATGTAGAAAAATACATTTGTCAGATTGAACAAAAAGAATAAGTATCAATAATAATGACAATTTCAGTAAAAAAATTATGAAAAAATACTTGTTGGTCATGGAAGTGGATTTAGGACTAGATACAGAAAAAATGAAACCGAACAAAAACAAGACAGAAATTACATATTGCGAGAGATAGATTCAGATTGTTGTAAGCTCCTGGTTTCACATTGTTATTTCAGAGGGGTTTAGTGCAAGAAAATCATTTATGGAGTAAAAAGGATGAGCCACTAACCATTTCTGAATGACAGTTTTAAAATTAGTAAGAGACATTACATGAAAGTTTATGTGTAATTTGTTTAGGCATTTCATACCTAATGCCCTATAACTGTTTTTTGTTTTACTCAGTCTGGTATAGGGGATATCCAGTTTGTACTTAGATCTAGTATTCATGCTGTGTATGTCAGCTCTCACTGGGTATGAGTGTAGGTTCTTAAAACTAAATAACATTATATTAAAAATATATAGATTAACAACAGTCATTATGTTAAAAGAGATAAAAAAAGGTTTACAGTGTTCAGTTTGGTCAGCATTTGACATTATTCTTAGCACTTTTTTTTGGATAACTAAAATTCTATTTATGTGTGCACTGTTTCCCCAGAAAATTATTCCATAGTTTAGTGCTGACTGAAAAAGTGCAAAATAGGCTGATTTCAGGTACTGAGTGGGTATAAGATCTCTTAATCTTCGAAATAAGAACACTAGCCTACTAAGCTTTTTGCATAGATGGTCAATGTGTTGAGACCATGTCAGATTCTTGTCCAGGATAACACCCAGGAATTTGACACCTAGGTACTGTTCAGGGTTAGTAGGATCTGGCCTCTTTTTAAGACCAAAAACCATAGTTTGAGTCTTATCCGTGTTCATAATGAGACTGTTTGCCGTAAACCAGTCAGCGGCAGCTGCAATTTCATTATTAGCTATATGCTCAAGCTGCTGTAGGTTACTGTGACTAGATAGGATGGTGGTGTCATCAGCATATAGGTAGGTCTGACTGTTTAGGCTGGAAGGGAGGTCATTAATGGCAATCAAGAAAAGTAGGGGCCCAAGGACTGAGCCTTGGGGGACCCCACAGTTGCTAACTGCAACCATGGATGTTTTACCCCCCGCATGTACTACCTGCCTCCGGTTAGCAAGATAGGTTTGAAAAAAATGTAAAGATGAGTTTTTTATTCCATAGAACTCCAACTTATGTAGCAGAATGTCGTGGTCGACACAATCGAATGCCTTACTAAGGTCAATAAATGTTGCCCAGGTGAATTCTTTATTCTCAAAGGCACTGAGTGTGTCATTGACCAGAGCATCTATCGCATTCATAGTGGACTGTCCAGCTCTGAACCCAAATTGATGACTGTTGAGAAGTGAGTTTAGTTCAAGAAAGTTGTTTACCTGATTGTGAACAATGTGTTCTAGTACCTTGGACAGGATTGGTACTAGACAGATAGGCCGATAGTTACCTGGGCTTGACTTGTCACCCTTTTTGAATTTTGGGCAGATTTTGGAAATTTTCAGACATTCCGGGAAAGTCCCTTCCCAGAGGCAGGTGTTAATGCAGTAGGTTAAGGGGTTTACAATCAGTTGTACAGTTTCCTTTACTAGCCAGTTGGACATTTCATAGTAATCTTTTGCCTTTGAATTTTTCATTTTATTTATTACCTTGGCTACATCGTTAGTTGTAACCAGTGAGAAATTGAAAGACCCCTGTTTATCCTGGATATTATCAAGAAAATGATCAAAGGAGATATTTGTTTTATTTATGCTATTTCTGATGACACTAACAGACTCTATAAAAATAAACGGTACCAGTGGACTGACACATACTTTCTCCCTTAAGTAAATTTAAAAAAGACAATATGTAATAAAACTATCATGTTCTACAAAGTTAATCCAAATATCATTTAATAATTTATTGTTTCAAAAATAATCATCCAATTTCTAAAAATAAAAACAAGAGACAACGTTAAATTAATTGTTCAAATTGTATGGGGGGAACCCCCCCCAAAGTAATACCAAGCTTTTTTGAGCTGGTTTTGTTGGGTGATTTGACCTTACGCTTCATACCAAGTTTCATGGAAAACGGTTGGAGAATAAGGAAGAAATTGATTTTTTAATATTCTCCATAAGAATAACATTGGGCGCTTTCAGACAACGTTCTGCGTTTATCGTAGACAGTAAATTTAACTTTTCTCTGGAACCGTTAGTCGTAGACAAATAATTCAAAATACTAATTTGTTTAGTTTTTTAAGCTGGTTTCAATGGTGCCATTCAAGTTATACTTTACTTTCATTCTTTTCGCTGAAAATTTAAATATTTGAATTTTTTGACATTTAAAAGCCCATAACTTTTGAACCGTCATTTTTACAGACATGCGGGTGGTGTCAAATTATTTAGTACTCAGTGCACTATAAACTGTCAAATTTTAATCATAATCGTTAGAGCCGTTTTTGAGAAAATTAGATTTTTCACGTTTTTTAAGGGTTTTTAGGGGTGAACTACCCTAAAAAATCAAAAATTCAAAAAAATGAAAAAAACGCCTGGAGATACGGTGACTATATATATACATGCCAAATTTCATCTAAAACGGACCAACGGGGTAGGCTGTGGCAGTGTACACATCCAGACACACACACACACACACACGGACGGACAGACATCACGTCAAAACCCACTTTTTGGATTCAGGGGACCCCAAAACGGATATATCCACCCTCAACTCAAATTCGAAAATTTTGACGAAAACAATACTTTCTCCATATACTATGTATAAGGGGAGAAAGTAAAATTATTTAAGACATTTGGGTCCAGGGTTGAACTATCATTTGACCTGCTGGCTTGTGTATTTGATTTAATTATTGACCATGCTGCTTTGCATTTGTTGGCCGAATTTTCAATGGTCGCAGCATTGAGATTGATTTTAGCATCCTTAACTGCCTTTTTATAAATGTTTTTAGTATTCTTATATGCTAGCAGAGAATGTTTGTCCTTAGCTATGTTAAATCTATCATACATGCATTTAACCTGGTCCTTGAGCCTGTGGAGTTCGGGAGAGTACCGCACACTGCTAGAGTTGCTACTTTTTTGAAAATAAATAAAAAGTACCTTTAATTTTTATTTTTTAATTATAAAAACACTTAAAATGAACATTGAATTGATGTTTTAAAAGAGTTTAATGTCCAAATCTTAATTGTTCTGGCACTCACAGCAAATTGTCCCCTGGTGATCGCCACACATGGCATTTGCGCAGCGTCCACAAAAATGTTTTTTCATGCACTGTAATCTTAGAAATCAGAGGGCACACACCTTCCTTCATTGTTGGACTTGTTGTGGAGCTTCATTTGGCACACTTACCGGTACATAATATGTATGCAATAGATTGCCGGACGTGAGTTCGTCATAACATTGTGGCCTGTAGCCAGGGCTTCAGGAGCTCTCTGCATTTCTCTGAGAAATTTTTGCCAAAGTAGGGTAAGCCCCTAAGTCGGAAAATTTGCTCAGAGACAATTTTCTACATATAATACATATGAATTTGCTCAGAGACAATTTTCTACATATAATACATATGTATTCTTTTTAAGTGATGTTTATCATGTTATAAAACGTACATGGGGGCTACCTCCTTGTTTTACGACTGCAAGAAGTGTTACTGTACATTTGGTCCAATGCAAATAAATAATTACACTATATACAACATATATTTACAATATAATGTTTAACTAACCCCATAACACACGAAAAAGCAAAGGTATACTATACTCTGCAATAAGACACCACGATCTACACACGTTTCGACTCTGCCGCGAACTGTGCGTTTTTACAAAGGCATAGTTGACCTGAGGACATCAACTTAAAAAACTTTAAAAACTCGTTAAACAAAGAATGCAAGCGAACACCAACCAGACCCTTTCAATAGCAGGCGAAGACCGACAGCTACATGGAGTTTTTTGAATTTTAGTGGAGTGGAAGGGGGTAAGGGGTAGAAATGACACCTTGCGCGTCGTCTCTCAGATGACGCCTTTGTGTTCTAGGGTTAAATAATTTCAAAAACTGACATTTATCCCAATACACCCTTATACTTTTTCTCCACACATAAACATTACTATTCCTAGGTGTATTGTGAGGGTTTTCTTTCTAATAAATAGTTCCCCAATATGCATTAGTGCGAGGGATTAGCAAGTGATTTTACCAAAGGTGTCTTAAAATTGGCCGAGATATTGCTGCTACCTAGGAGTGTGACAGTTTCAACTTAACAATAAAGTTTGAACAAAGGAAATTTGGACCATTGGGCTCATTCCCCATATGCAACTGTTAACTAAACAGATAAACGGGATAGTGGTGTGTCCTCCAGCCATTTAGGAGGTCATGAATCGTGGATGGTTATGAGCGATGGTTGGTGGATGAGATATTCTCTGGTGTGGGTTAACGTCTGCACTGTTGTATACTAAGTCGATCCAGAAAAGCCATCCTAATAATTAGACCAGTTCGTCATTCAAAAGCATTGGTTTGGGTTTGGACTCCACACTAAACTGTAGGTCCCTTAGATATGCCATTGAATGTTGGACTATTAATTAGTAGTTCTGTCCTTAAGGAACATCTCAGCCTTAGTTTTAGTCAGTAACAAGACCACAAGATTGCGCCACAATCATCTTACACTCATTTCTCATTCATACTTGGCTTAAAATACCTGAATAGGTTGCCATTTCAGTAACCAACATACAAACTAACTGAACAATTAGGTATTTTTTTATTGAACCAACCACCTGACTAACTGGGCAAAAAAATCAGCTCTGACATGAGCTCTGGTATGAGGATAAATCTAGTGCTGTTATATTAACTAACCAACTACTACTAAAAACTAACCAAGAGACAGCATAAACCGCTTACTACATGCTATTTGAATTACATTGCTGCAAGGAGAGGGACCTCAAGCAACAACTTTGAGAGACCTGGCATACACCCAAACTCAACAATTAAAACATTCAGATCTACATCAACACAAGAAACACTTCTAGCTTTATGTTCTCTTCACAGCCTATTGGGAAAAACATCTTACCTTACATCATACCACAGAAAGCAACCTATAAAGACTTTCAAGATAGCGCAGAACTGGCTATCAATAAACTAGCTGGATGGTGTAGTGGTTATAATACCCGCCTTCAAAATTGAAGGTCGCTGGTTTGAACCCCATGTAGTGTGTGTAATGATAACTAATAGTAATAACTAATTTTTAGTAATCAAATACGGAACATCAGAAGGTTTATTAATCACAAAATGGAATGATTAGTTCAAAACGTAAACAAAGTTAACAAAGATAAAAACATATGATTTATAAATATAAACAAACTGTATGACAGTTGTTAGGCACAGCCACATACTCCCCTCCCAGTGACTTGATGTTAAGTGGTATGTTTATTAGGTAGTCTTAACACTCTTCCAAAGCAGGTCTTCCTTTCAAGGGGCGTGCAAAATGCGAGTCTTCTGTCCCTGAAATTTCATTCCTGGGCTATCGCATCAATAAGAGTAGTATATTTCCACTTCCTGAACAAGGGTAGAATCTGGACCCAGTCGCCATTTTTCATTGGGCTATTAATTAATGATGCTTCCTAACAACAGATTGACGTTAGGTAGTAACAAGACTGGGGTTTGGACCGTTCCCCATCAAAACGTTAAAAAAATTGCCTCTAGCGTATAAATACACAAAAATAAAAATAACAAGGAGTCTACAATAAAAAAAAAGAATTTCTCATGAATCAATTTCATCAGCAAACTCCAAAACAACTAAATAATATATTTGAATGACTACGCTATTGTAAAAAATAGAATAGATTAGACAGCTGGGTATTTTTTGTGTAGTAAAGCTTATTGACTATTATCAATAATCACGACTCAGATTTTGACTTATTGTATCGTCCTGGAAATTCTGATGCAGCTTTCAAAATCAATGAGCTTTTCAGTTGATTGAGGGTGATACACAGAACTTCCTTCGAGACTTCTGAGATTGCCATATCCATTTCCCCCAGAAAACATTATTTTTTTAATTTTGGAAGGTAGACATTTAAAATTTGTACTCAGTTATTGTTATTTAAAATCTAGCCCTGTAATAATTATTGCTAATAATTATTGTTATTTTTGCAGCTCTTAATCCCAGACATAGAAGGATTTCCTTGATGAGTGGATTTCATACTGGGGTCAATGGCTGCAATAGACAAAGTAAAAGTTATTGTTGTTGGGGATTCAGGTCAGTTGAGTAATATCAGCCTAAATGAGTTAAACTTCTGAAAATTAAATTTATTTGAATAATTTTTAAATTAGGGCTCAGCTAAAACCCTCTCTCTGCCTCCAACCATAAAAATGTATTGAAACACTTTTCAATTATAATTTTACTATGAAGTAAAGTTGAGTAAGTAATTCTGGGAATTTAAATAATAAAATTATATAGTTTAAATGAAATTCAGATTTTTGGAAATTGGGGATTTAATAATAAACGGTACCAGTGGACTGACAAATACTTACTCCCTTAAGTAAATTTAAAAAACATAATCTGTAATAAAACTATCATGTTCTACAAAGTTAATCTAAATATCATTTAATAATTTATTGTTTCAAAAATAACCATCCCATTTCTGAAAATAAAAACAAGAGAGAATAGAGTTAAATTAATTGTTCAAATTTTATAGGGGGAACCCCCCCCCCCAGTAATGCCAAACTTGTTTGAGTTGGTTTTGTTAGGTGATTTGACCTTGCGCTTCATTCCAGGTTTCATGGAAAACGGTTGGAAAATAAGGAGGAAATTGATTTTTTTATATTCTCCATAATAATAACATTGGACGCTTTCAGACAACGTACTGCGTTTATCGTAGACAGTAAATTTAACTTTTCTCTGGAACCGTTAGTCGTAGACAAATAATTCAAATTACTGCGTTTATCATGGACTGTAAATTTAATTTTTCTCTGGAACTGTTAGTCGTAGACAAATATTTCAAGATACTAATTTGTTTAGTTTTTTAAGCTGGTTTCAATGGTGCCAGACAAGTTATACTTTACTTAAATTGTTTGTGCTGAAAATTTAAAAATTTGCTTTTTTTGCCATTTAAAAGCCCATAACTTTTGAACCGCATTTTTACAGACATGTGAGGTGGTGTCAAATTATTTAGTACTCTTTGCACTTTAAACTATCAAATTTGAATCAAAATCGTCAGAGCTGTTTTTGAGAAATTTGGATATTTCACTTTTTTAAAGGTTTTTAGGGGTGAACTACCCTTAAAAATTAAAAAAAATAAAAACCGCCTGAAAATATGGTGAATATATACATACATGCCAAATTTAATCTTTATCAGACCAACGGGGTAGGCTGTGGCTATGTACAAATTCAGACAAACACACACACAGACAGACACACGGACTGACATCACGTCGAAACCCACTTTTTTGGATTCAGGGGACCTTGATGAGTAGAGGACCCTAAAACGGATATATCCACTCTCAACTCAAATTCAAAAATTTTGACGAAAACAATACTTTCTCCATTACTATGTATAAGGGGAGAAAGTAACAAGAAATTAACATAGTCCTGCGGGTTTTATGTATTTCAATGTTGTTCACAGTGGTTAATTATTTTCTATGAGTAGGCTTTATTACAACTCCTGCAATACCCAATGCATTATATGCATTATACACAATGTTTTTCTTGCTTAGGAGTCGGTAAGACATCTCTCGTTCACCTGGTATGTCACAGTGAACCCATCAGCAATCCCTCATGGACTGTTGGTTGTGGAGTGGAGGTGAAGCTGCATGAGTATGAGGAGGGGACACCCAAGCAGAGGTCATACTTCGTGGAGCTGTGGGATGTCGGTGGCAGCAGCAGTCATCGTAATGCTCGTCATGTCTTCTATTCATCTGTTCATGGTGGGTATGAGGAGGGACCCAAGCAAAGGTCATACTTTCTGAGCTGTGGGATGGCAATGTCAAATGATTTGGTTGTGGCTACATTGATGTGATGGTCATTAAAAATATTCTGGTAAAATCTATTGAAATCCATTAACCCTAGAACCGCTAAAGTCGTAATGAAGACACATTTACAAATTAAATAAGAAATGACAGGGAATGGTATCTGTCATCAATTTATTGAACTTCTTAGAGGATGTGAGAGGTGCTGCTACCTGGGAGTGGCGACTTGGACTTTCTTAAGGAGTGTGCTCAATCGCTACTAGAGTATGTTATACATGTGATTAAGCTCTTTCTTCGTCGGTGATACTAGGTGTAGTGGTTTAAGGCACTAGCTTACGAGTGAATCGTTTTAGGCCAAACAGTAATATGTGGGTTCGAATCCCCACCTTCACCAATCCCAATTTGGCTCTCAAATATGTGATACAGTGGAGGGAGGGCCGACCTTAAATAAATGGTGACTGGCTTGTGTGGAAGTTGACGGCATGAGTTGGCTTAGTTGGGATTGCAGTGGATACTTGTTCCGCTGCCTTTACCATTTTATAGTTAAGGGGGGGGGCAAGCTTTGTGTTTTTTTACAGGCCTACTGATTATTTTAAGAAGAGCTGTATTTATATCTGTATATATATTTAGTAAGGGAAAATACGTAGGGTCAATGTTTTATGACTATGAGAATACTAATCTGATGATGTCTGAAAGCTTGGCTTATCCTAACACGTTATCAGGAAAGCAAAATAAATTAATTAGCTGTAAATAAAAAAAAAATGGATCACACAAATTTATTTGCAAGGTTTAACACAAAAATATACAATACAAGATTTAACTAATATAAGTTTTTCCCCTGAAGTCTGTTATTCTTAACTGTCGAAGTGAAGAAAATCTTCACGTGGCTGCAATTCCAATCTAGCGTCACATGAACATCAGGTCGTTCGGCTGTTAGCGATTCACACTAATTCGCAGGTAAATGCTCACTAGACAGTAGACGGGCATGAGACGCATGCCAGTAAAGGTGGGAGTAAAGGGAGAGTGATTTTTTCAGCTCACACTCGCCTAGCAACAGTAACATGTCACAGGACATGTTAACAGTAACATGTCACGATTGGGGTTATACAGGCTGTATAACCCCAATTGCCGCATCTCCCATTGCTTACAACAAATACAGTGGCAAAATAAGAGCGTAAAATTATTTCCTGGAAAATCCGAACACCGCTAAATCCAAACAAGCTTCATCCCCAATTAGTTAGGATGTGAGGGGTTCTACTGTATGATGATTTTGATTTTTGGCTTTTTTGCAGGAATAATTTTGGTACACGACTTAACTAATCGAAAATCTCACCAAAACTTACAAAAATGGTTAGCAGAGGTTTTGAATAGAGATGAGGGAACCAAAAAAGAAGAATTTGATCCTGAACATTTCATTGGTGCTACTCAAGTAAGAAAAATCCTAGTCATATTTTCCTGTTGATTATTCAATTTTATGGTGTGTTGAATAGGATCAATGAGGTTCTATAAGTTCTGTTAATAAAAAGTAAGTTTTAGTAACAAAGAGAGAAATTTTAGACATTTTCATTTTCTTTCCTATCTTGAATCGGAAGAAAAATATTTTATAATAATATATCTCTTCTCTTGTTTCGAGACATAAATAATAATAATAATAATAATTTATAACCATAGATTACACATTTAGATAACACATTTGTGTTGTAATTTCAATTTTGAAAAACAACTTGGGGTATTATTGTGTAAACTGGTAAGGTAGAACATGTTCCACCCAGTCCAGTTAAGGAATTGAGCCTCAGGTATTGGACAGGTCATGGGTGGCAGATAGCGAATGCTCCATCAGATGTGATAGACAGCTGCGAATAAGGGGTAACCCAAATAAGCAGTCCCGGACCAAGGCGGCAGCACATGGAGTGTGTGGGAGGGTGATCTGTGTTGTGGTTACACTACACAGAAGTCCACAAAAGCCTGATGACATGGCGAGGAAGTCCCGCCATCAAACCTCAGAAAAACACCTTGTTACAAAAACCTACATAGTGCCTCAATTCAGGATAGAAAAAATGGAACAGACCCCAGCGTTTACAGCCTTACAGATTCAGAACATAGAATATCAGAACCTTAGCAGTACCAGGAGCATCAGACATTCTGTCAGATGAACTAGATGGTTACCAATTAGATCTAGTGGCCTTAAGAGACCCGATGATGTTTTGTTTACCCTTAGCAGGCAAAATACATACCGATGATTACATAATTTTCTATAGAGAGGAGTGAGATTTGCAGTGAAAAAAGTTTTTGAAAATTCAGGTATTGAAGCTGAAGAAGAAAGGAAAATTTAAGAATATACTTATAATAAATGTATATCCACCGACAGAAGACGCAGATGACGTGGAAAAGGATATTTTATATGAAATGGTAGAAGATGAATGTAGAAAATGTCCAAATTCTGACATTAAAATATGGATTTTAATGCAAAATTAGGAAGAGAACTGAACTAGGAAGAGGTTGGTGGAACGGAAAGTCTGCATGAAAACAGTAATGAAAATGGAGTGAGGTTACTTAGCCTAGGGGTTGCAGGAGAAATGAAAGTGATGAGCACCTCGTTTTCTGGAAAAGACATTTACAAAGCAACGTGGACATCACTGGATAGTGTCACAAAATACGATCACGTTTTAAACGATCAGAGACACTGAAGTACCATAACTAATGTATTATTAGGAAAGCAGAATTAGAAATGATTATTACTAAGTATTAGAAAACATACACCAGATTACACAAGATTAAAATTTAAAACTAGAAGATTACATAATGTGAAAAGTAATAAGGAAAATAAAGTATCTAGGATAGATATTGATTCAATCAAGGATAATAAATAAACGGTACCAGTGGACTGACACATACTTTCTCCCTTAAGTAAATTTAAAAAAGACAATCTATAATAAAACTATCATGTTCTACAAAGTTAACCTAAATATCACTTAATAATTTATTGTTTCAAAAATAATCATCCAATTTCTAAAAATAAAAACACGAGAGACAAAGTTAAATTAATTGTTCAAATTGTATGGGGGGGACAACCCCCCGTAACACCAAGCTTTTTTGAGCTGGTTTTGTTCGGTGATTTGACCTTACGCTTCATACCAAGTTTCATGGAAAACGGTTGGAAAGTAAGGAAGAAATAGATTTTTTTATATTCTCCATAAGAATAACATTGGGCGCTTTCAGACAACGTACTGCGTTTATCGTAGACAGTAAATTTAACTTTTCTCTGGAACCGTTAGTCGTAGACAAATAATTCAAATTACTAATTTGTTTAGTTTTTTAAGCTGGTTTCAATGGTACCAGTCAAGTTATACTTTACTTTTATTGTTTTCGCTGAAATATAAAAAATTGATTTTTTTGACATTTAAAAGCCCATAACTTTTGAACCGTCATTTTTACAGATATGCGGGTGGTGTCAAATTATTTAGTACTCTGTACACTATAAACTGTCAAATTTTAATAAAAATCGTTTGAGCCGTTTTTGAGAAATTCAGATTTTTCACGTTTTTTAAGGGTTTTTAGGGGTGAACTACCCTTAAAAATCAAAAATTCAAAAAAATGAAAAAAACGCCTGGAGATACCGTGAATATATACATACATGCCAAATTTCATCTAAATCGGACCAACGGGGTAGGCTGTGGCACTGTACACATCCAGACACACACACACACGGACACACGGACAGACAGACATCACGTCAAAACCCACTTTTTTGGATTCAGGGGACCCCAAAACGGATATATCCACCCTCAACTCAAATTCGAAAATTTTGACGAAAACAATACTTTCTCCATAAGGGGAGAAAGTAAAAGGGAAAAAGAATATCAAGTTAACAAACCAATTGAAAGTATTTGAGACACTAAAAAAACAACCTCACCCCCTCAAACCACCTCACCAACCTCAAGAAGAAAGTGATGTTTAAAGTAGCTAGAAATAATTCAGAAACATTGTTCACATGTGTACAGAAGAGGTATGTGGAATAAAGAAGAAAAGTAAAAAGAAACCTTGTTTGATCAAGAGTGTAGTGATGCAGTTAAAAAAAAATTCTTTATTGCTGCAAAAATACATTGTAGCACCCTGAATTATGTTAATCCTTCAGCTCTATTCCTTTAACAATGCCCAGCAGCTACGAGACACCCAGCTCTTTAAATTCCTCAGGGTCTAGGAAGATCCTATTGAGGAATTTCAATATTCTCTGATTCAGTGCCGGGCAGTTAAGCCAAAAGTGAGTAGCAGACTTGACATCTACCTCACAGAAACTGCAGGAATCTGTCCATGAGAGTCTGTTGTTGTTTTCTCAGTGGGTCATGTCTTCTCAGAATCCCCATCAATAAGCTGATATCCCCTTTGGAGAGTTTAAGCAGCTCCTTCCACTCCTTCCTGTGTGGTTCAATCTGTGATTTTGTCTGCTGTAGACCTGGGAGGAATTGCCACACCTCCCTCTTCTTAACCCTCTTCTTCCTCCCTGTTGCGTAGCTTAGCCAGACCCTGGCAAATAGAGACTAGACGATCTAGACTAGACTTCCTACCTAGTGGGACATTGATCACTCTGGTAAGACCATCCACTCTTTTGTTCCCTTTGTGCCCTGTGTGTCCTGGGACCCATGCAAGCCATACACATTTTCTAACTACTAGTTCCTTGAGAGAGTATGCAGCTGCATACCACCCTCAATGACACTGAGTTTGATTTCATAGCTTTGATGGCTACTTGACTGTCGGATAAGATTAATATGCTAGGCTTCCTCAGCCGCCTGTCCAGAAGTCTTCTCGAACAGATTTTGATTGCTATAGTTTCTAACTAAAACACACACAGCTTCACCATCAATGCGTGAACCGTCAGTGATGTAAGTTAGGGCAAAATTGTCCAGTCCTGATTTTACCTGTAGCCAACGGCCCCTTCCCCCGGTATCCACCTGGTAAGGGATTGTTAGTTCCATCTCCAAATCCGGCAGTTTGCTCAGGATGGATTCATGGGCCGGTGGCCTTGGAAAAGACCTGGTTCCTCCTAATTATCTTCAGTGCTGTTGCTGCTGCTTTCTTTTTTATTTTCAATCCCAATTGAATAAGCCCAAGGAATCCCTCGTTTGTTGCTGGTAAGCCCCATTTCTTATCAGAGGTTCTTCTACAGGCCCCTAGGGCTCTCTATCCTTTGGACAAAGCAAAGTTTAGATGGCTATTCCAGGTCAATATCTGATCCAGAAGAACCCCCTGGTACTTTGTTACTTGTTTACTGATCTAACACATGTATTCCAGTGTAAGTGTACCTTAAACAATGACAAGAAATGTGGTCTAACACACAAAAGGCTGCAAAGATGAGAGCTCTTATCTTAGATTTGATGGACTGGATCAAAGGGATCATGATTCAGATTATTATTTGATTCAGTTCCTCTTTAAACAAAGTAATTTTAAGGAAAACCTTTTCAGATCCAAAAAGTACGGGCTGCAAACTGTAAGTATTTTGGTGAAGAAGACATGCCAGAACACACCATTCATGAATCTGAGAATTGGATCTGAGGTTATACTTTCTGAAACTTGGAATAATTACATGGTAAAACATCATGAGAAAAAAGGTTGGACTGGGTAAACCGATGGAATATGCTGTCTGGGCAGGCTAAGAAGATGAATCAGAAGAGTACAGAGTCAAGGCACGATAACCGTAACTCATGGAGACAACTGATGTAGGTAATTCAAGAAGACGCCGTAGAAGAACACCATGGCCCTACTGGTCTGATGCAATACCATTGGTGATCCCAGCTGATAGTCCAGCTGATAGTATGCAGTTGTTGTGAGAGGTTAGATTTAGTGGGTGCAAGACCCGTTGTCAGAGGAGAAATATGGAAATAACAGGACTAATTTTGAGTCTGGTGGAGACTACCTCTCTGATATAATGAAACCAGTAGCTGTACAATGATGAGAATCAAATTGGCATAGTTTAAATTTGTCTCTTTTGCTTTTTATCAAGGATAAATTTCATCACCCCCATGGACCTTCCACCCTGCCAAAGTGAAATCTTGTGTTTTGTATAGTCCACATTATCATATATTTCATAGATCATTAATTTAATATAAGTAACTTGAAATATTGACATGTGTGGGGACCTGATTGAATTTGAATATTGGAAGCTGATTTTTTCTTGTTATATTTGGACTTTAAGATATATTATATTTTAAAATTAGATTCCAATCTTGGTTGTGGGAACAAAATCTGACCTCGTGGCACAGGTCCGAAATACTAACCAACCAAGATCATCATTCATTGCTGAGGAATGTGGGGCAGATGAAATATTTTTGGTGAGTGTGCATTTGTCATACTTCATAATTATTTGGCCTGATCAATAAGAGTTAGCATCTAAATAATTAATTCTACTTTATCTAAAACTATTGATATTTACAATTCTTTAAACCTTTCAGTGCCAGGGTGTTATTCCCAGTGTGTGCAAGAAATTTCAGGTTAAAATAAGCAGTTTTTAGCTGTTTGAGAAAAACTTTCATTGTTTTATTATTTAGTGATGAAAATGGATACTTTTGGTTTTCTTTTGTTCATAAATAAGTTAGGTAAATGTAACAGATAAAATAAATTTACTTAATATTTCTATTCATAAAAAGTCATGAGAAATATTAGTTAAATAATATTTTATAATGAATTTTTGAGTTTGAAGTAAAATACTTAAAAAAATTGCCAGCAGAAAATTCCTCACGAATAAATAGTCATTTTTTTTAACTATACTTAGTTTTATACATACATGCAAAAAGTTTAAACATTTATCTTCAAAAATAAAGTTTTTGTGATTAATTTAGAAAATATCGTGAGTTTTGGTTTTTGCATAAGTTACTGAAAAGATTAATCACACTCCAAAATATGTAGCCATTAGACATGGAATTTGAATTGTGTCCAAAGCTGTGTAAATGAATAAAATGATTCAAACTGTTCTGACTATTATTTTTAAAAGATTCTGATTATCAGGATCAAAATCTGGATCACTATCCGTGGTGTGAATGCCTAAACTTGACTACTCATCACACCCACTCAAATCATTCATGGAAAAATTACTGTAACCTTTTTAACACTAAGAATTGTTTTATAATTTTCAGGTGAATCAATACACTTCATTATTACAAAAGAAACCAAACAAACAATAATTATAACCTCAACTTTATTAAGTCTACCGGCTAACTAAACAAGTAAACAAACAACAGACGTTGATGTGGACTGTAACCAAAAATACTTAGAATAACATTTTAACTTTAATAAATAAAAATAAATATATAATTTGAAATATTTAATGTTTTCTTTATATCTTAAACACAAATATAAAAAAAATTTGGAAAAAATTTATTTTTTTCGTCCTTATAAATTTAGAACGTCCGTATAGTCGGACGCTGGTTCTTCTTGCACGTTTTGCCGACGTTCGTATATACGTGCGTTGTAAGTAAATATAGTAGGTAATAAAGTAAGTAAGTAAGTAATAAAGTAAATCAAGATTTTTTTATGAATTAGCTCAAGAACCCCTGTATTTTCATTAATTTATGTATAATTTTAATTTACAAGATACTAAGCATGATCGCAGGTTAAGCCCCATATCAAATGTTATCAAAGTATATTTTAAACAAGGAATAAGAAGTAAATAAGATTATGTAAATGTTTCTTATATGCCATAAAAATAACATGGTAAATGAGTAAAAAGGTTTGCTGCTGCAAGGAACAAAAAATTTAATTTTTTAGCTTACATTTTCAGACCTTAACCACAGTAAAACCCCGGTTAACCGAAATAAAAGGGGGAAGAGCCGTTTCAGATAACCAATTTTTCAATTAAACTGTTATATGCTTAAAAGTGCCCATTAACATGGTGTGTAGGAAAAATTGTTTTAAAAAACAAAGTCTTTACAAAACTTTTTTTATTTCAGCTAAAAAATGTTATAATGGGTTATAAAATAGAATAAACTAAACAACTTAATTTAAAAACATCCGAACACACAAACTTGTTAATCGCCAACGGTACACTACTGCAACTTGTTATCCCTTTCCCATAACATTTCGACCTCAACCGCTCCTGCAGATTCTCATTTTATCTCAAAATTTCATTAGTAAACATTTTAATAATAACTATAAATCAAAACACAAGCTTACACAAAGATTGTCAGCTGTAACAAACAATGCCACCGGCGACCGATACAAAACAAGTCAGACGCAGATGACTTCGTAATGTAACTAGGACGACACAGTTTCCACAGCCATATAAATAATAATTGATATGAATTTTGTCTAAATACTATAATAATTACAGGAAGACATAATTAAATCAAACACGATGATTTTTCAATTATCAAAACAATCGGAAATGATCGCAAGACCAAAAAGTCACGTATGAATTTTTTCTGGAGATAGAAGATCGCTGTTCACATATTGCATACTTATTATTATTTATGGAACCGTTTTGGTTAACCCGGGTTTCGGGGTTCTACTGTATATGAAGTAGTATACTAAGTTTTATCACAATAGGTATATCAATTAACAAGGGCGAAATATCAATATTTCACCTTTTCCCAATAAGGTTAACATTGGGACTTCATAAGTCAACTAACCATACCAGTTTCTACAGATCTCTAACCAATTGACATAGAGATTCGAAATACTAAATCATTTGTTTTTAGCTGATTCCAATTCAAAAGGAGTTTTCCTATTTTCCATATAATTAACATGGGAAAAGAGTATGCAGGTTAGCTGCTGTGAGGAACACTGAAAGTAAGAATTTCTAGCATATACAATTTTTATTTTGACCAATTATACCAAGTTTCATCAAATATCAACATCTGTCTACAAATAAAGGAGTTTACCTATTCCCTATATGATTAATATGTGAAAAGAGTATGCAGGTTAGCTGCCATAATGAATACATAACCTATGATTTTTAAGCATAAATGAATAGATCTCAACCACATGAAGCTAAATATCAAGTTTTATCCAAAAATATTGATTGATAAGTGAAATATTAATTTTTCCTTATCCTCCATAAGATTAACATTGGAGCCCCAAAATACAATGTACTGAGTTTAGACTCTTAATATCTCAGTAACCATTGGAGATAGAGTAAAACTATAAGTTACTTATGTGTGTAGCTTTTTAAGCTGATTCTAATGGTAAAAGATAAAATTAATATTTTTTTTACATATGAAAAATACATAAACCCAATTTTGGGGTACCAAATCCCCGAAACTACTTGCTCCGATTGACAGATATATCTCGATTACGAAGTCGTCTGAATAAATTTAGGAATACACATCTTTACCAAATTTGGTCTCAATCAAACTGTTTTTACGAGTTATTGTGTTCATGAAAACGCACACACACACACACACACACACACACACACACACACACACACACACACACACACACACACACACACACACACACACACACACCCACACACACACACAATTTTTAACGACTATTGTTTTTGGTCTCTAGGCACATCAAAACGAAAAAGTAATATGGTCCCGGGTTTAGGTCTTTCCATGAGACCTATAGTAATAGCTTTTTCTCTGTGGGAAATTTGCTAAAAACCAACTTTAGCCAAACCAAGAGGATGGCAATTGCCCTGTTGCCTCCCCTTTGGATTTGCCCTTGTCATTAGGAAACCCAGTGGAACATTTGTAGTTCCTTAGTGTGTATGTTCCAGGATTGCAGCCAACGGAGGGCATTTGCTGCAGGTACAACAAATACCGTTCACATGTCGAGATTCTTTGACAAAGTGATTAAGCTACGTTACCACACGGGAGTGACTCATGGTCCGTTTGCTAGCTCTCGGCGCAATAACTCGCCTTATGTGTCACCGACACCTTCATACACTAAGTTGTTTCATAATGACTGATGGGATCTGATATTTTATAGCTATAAGCTATAAGAAAATAAGTTATTGTATTAGTATGTCCCTTTGGTTCCTTTTTACTCTTAACCATTACTACCAGTAATTATGTTAAGTTTATAAACAAGTGTAAGAAGTATTATAACAAATATATCGTTAATATATAGAATGAAGATTATTATTTTATTCCTGTTTGAAGCACAATTTACATTTTTTACTGAAATATGAATTTGTTTTATTTAACCCTTTCAGAGCGATTGATCAAATACGCCAACAATGCTAATCACTTGCGAGTGTTTGTACATATACACATATACACAACTGAATCTGGAGTTCACGAGCGTTTGACGTACATATTCATAAAAAAATAAACATTTAGGTTTTTAAAAATTGTTTCTTGACTGCCTATCAACAAACAATTAATTCATTTATGGCACACCTTTTGCCATAAATAAATATTATAATTATGCACTATGCATATGCACTATGACTTATGACTATGCATATTGACTGTGCACATCACAGTCAAATCCACTGAATATATGGTGAGTATATGTTGAGTGAAAATGACCTTCAGGTTGAATGATCCGAATTTTTAAGAAGACATAATAGAACTGCTAATTCTTAAAACATTGGTTAAAAAACATGCAAAAAAAATTATTTTTATGAAAAAAGTTTGTATAATTAAAATCAGATAGAAGTGGAAAAGATTTAAAATTTTAATTTTTTTGTTACCAACCAAATTATTTTTGCGTAGTGAGAGCGGCTGCTCGTAGAGGTCGTCAATCGGTAAGGGCATTCAAGTTCAAGTTTACAATTATTAAAGAGTCTAACAATTTTATAAATTAAACCTTTTTGTTTAAGTGTTTATCAATTTTTCAAAGAAAGATTTCCTAAATTTATTTTCCCCATTTATTATTTCCCTCCCCCTTTTTTTACCCCCTTCTTTATTTTTCCAATTCAGACACAATTTTTAAAAGAAGAAAATGGAAAGAGAAAAGTTTGGAGTTAAGAATAAGAATAATAACTTTATTCAGCCAGAACATATTTCTTGCAAATACATTAGCACGTCCATACACAATACATCATCATCACAATACATTTATTATCTATCTATAATATTATAAAGAAGAGGTGGTTTCTGTATGTTTGTTTGTGGGTTTGTGTGTTTGTGGGTTTGTTGTGGCAAGTGAACGCAAAAAATACTGAACCAAACAGTTTGAAATTTTACACAAAGACAGATCTTAAACTCACGCAACACATAGGCATACTCATTTCCTTAAAATCCTCTCGGGCTACGCCCTGTGAACGTCCTAAGTTTCAATGTTTACAGTTTTAGAAAATGAAAACATAAAATTACTTGAATGTCAACAGCTGTGAACACTGAAATTTGACAGTTCGAGAAGAAGGAGAAGAAGAAGAAAGAGCTGCCGTGACCGTCCTAGGTTTCAATGTTTACATTTTCTAATGACAACATCCGTTTGCACTATATTTTGACAGTACGGGAAGAAGAAGAAATAAAGTTGATTTTTCAGATAAACTGCTGGATCGAAATAGTGAATTATTTGAAATAGCGGAATGGTAGATTTTAAGTTTTTTTCCGACGACTGTCTCTATTACTTTAATCCTTATCCTCTCCCAATATTTGACATATGTTACTTTGAAATGTTGTAGACACTACTGTTTTGTCATTTTGTAAACAATGAAGAATTAATTAACAATAACTTAAATGTATCAATAAAGCCTACACCTTTCAGCCTTTTTAGCCCGTGCGAAGAACGGGTACTTTGGCTAGTAATATTATAAAGAAGAGGTGGTTTCTGTATGTTTGTTTGTGGGTTTGTTGTGGCAAGTAAATGTGAAAAATACTGAACTGACCGGTTTGAAATTTTACACAAAGGTAGATCTTAAACTCATGCAACACATAGGCATACTCATTTCCTTAAAATCCTCTCAGGCTACGCCCTGTGAACGTCCTAAGTTTCAATGTTTACAATTTTAGAGAATGAAAACAAAAAATTACTTGAATGTCAACAGCTGTGAACACTAAAATTTGACAGTTCAAAAAGCAGAAGACATGGTCGCTGTAAATACCCTGGGATTCAATGTTTACAGTTTTTAATGTCAACATCCGTTTACTTTACATTTTGACAGTTCGGGATGAAGAAGAAATAAAGTTGATTTTTCATATAAACTACTGGATCGAAATTAGTGAATTATTTGAAATAGTGGAATGTTAGATTTTAAGTTTTTTCGACGACTGTCTCTATTACATTAATCCTTATCCTCTCCTAATATTTGACATATGTTACTTTGAAATGTTGTAGACACTCGTGTTTTGTCATTTTGTAAGCAATGAAGAATTAATTAACAATAACTTAAATGTATCAGTAGAGCCTACACCTTTCAGCCTTTTTAACCCGTACGAAGAACGGGTACTTTGGCTAGTACACAATAAAAAAATACTGTTAAAGCATAGCCTACATTAAAAATCTTTTGCAGTCCATACTCCTGTAATATACTGATCCACCAAAAAAATGATTTTTTTTAAATTTGTTAAGTTTAGTTTTAAAATTCTTATCACCTAATTGCCTTATATCTAATGGTAACTTGTTGTATAATTTACTAGCCAAAGTACCCGTTCTTCGCACGGGTAAAAAAGGCTGAGAGGATTAGGCTCTAAAGATACATTTAAGTTATTGATAATTAATTCTTTATTGTTTACAAAATGACAAAACACGTGTCTAAGTATATATCTAAACATGACAAAGTAACATATGTCATATATTGGGAGAGGATAAGCACTAACGTAATAGTGGCAGGCATCGGGAGAAAATTAAAAATCTACCATTCCACTATTCCGAACTAATAATTCACTCATTTCGATCCAGCAGTTTATGTGTAAAAATTAACTTTATTTCTTTTTCTTACCGAACTGTCAAAATGTAAAGTAAACGGATGTTGACATTAAAAACTGTAAACATTGAATCCCAGGGTATTTACAGCAACCATGTCTTCTGCTTTTTGAACTGTCAAATTTTAGTGTTCACAGCTGTTGATATTCAAGTAATTTTATGTTTTCATTTTCTAAAAATGTAAACATTGAAACTTAGGACGTTCACAGGGCGTAGCCCGAAAGGATTTTAAGGAAATGAGTATGCCTGTGTTGCATGAGTTTAAGATCTGTCTTTGTGTAAAATTTCAAACTGTTTGGTTCAGTATTTTTTGCGTTCACTTGCCACAACAAACCCACAAACACACAAACCCACAAACCCACAAACACACAAACCCACAAACAAACATACAGAAACCACCTCTTCTTTATAATATTATAGATTAGCCATAATCAAGGGGCTTTTGTCAGTCTTAGCCAATCTAACCTGAGGAATATTAATATTTGCTCTAAATCTAGTATTATGACTATGTGTGTTGCTTCTACAATTTAATTCATTAATATTATCACTAATGTAAAACAGACATTGTTTAATAAATAAGAAAATAAGGTTAGTATTCTAAAATATTTAAAAAGTTCTCTAGGACCATGATACCTGTCTACTTCAGCAATTACTCATACAACTTTTTTTGCAATATAAATACTTCTTTTGAATGAAGGTATGAACTAAAGCAAGCAAACCATAACTCAAATGACAATGAAAAACCCCATAATATGGGGTTGGTAGAAGTGTGTCTTGTTCTAATTCACCACACATATGTTTTATTGCAAATATACTAGAGCTAAGTTTTTATATGCTGAAGCCAGTTTAAAGTAGGGTCAAAAGTAAGGCCTAGAAACTTTGGATAATTTTCCTTTTTTCTAGGAGCTTCTCTAATGCTAAAGACAACAGTACTTGTTTTATCATTATTTTTAGTATTAAGGGGGCTCCCTACCCCCATCAAAAATCACGCAAAAACCGCTTTGTGCGGTGGCCGATGTCCTCAATTTAAAGATAAAATTATGTTTAATATACCATTTTAAAGACGAATAAATTTGTAAATAATATTAATTTTTAAAATTTCAATAAGTAATCAGAATTTTTTTCTACAGGTCGATAAAGTTAGCAAACTTTGAACTTAAATAGTTAAGTTATAAAAAAACATATTGAAATGTGATAAAGCAAAGTTGAATACAAATCAATTCAACAATATCGTAATATTTTTTTTGTAATAAAATAATTCTTGTACGAGAAAAACGCCACTACTTAAACCCTTACATGCCTAAAACTCCACTGATTAGGACGCTACCTGGCGGCTTTATTGGGAACTAGGTACTAGCGGAGGGATATTTATTTACTCACGATCTCATTGATAATCGTTGCTCAAATATTCACTTCTGGCACACACAGCAATATCATTGATATTACTGGTAATAATTTAATTGTTTTGGTTATTATTTTTCATTGTATTATTCACCTTTTAATTAAAATAAGATTTCCTAAGAATTACAATAGACACAGATTGATTCTTAAGCTGTAAATCGATAATTAAAGACACATAGATACCCAGAACACGTGTGTTGGTGTATTCAATAGGTTGTGGGTCATCTGCAGAGGGTTTCTTAGGCGGGGTGGTCGCGGCGGTAAGTTTCGGCGGAAAAAGTGGTGGCGCGGCATTAAGTTTTAATAGACCTGTTATTTATTAGCGTTCTACAGTCCCCTAATATTGATGCCTGTGTCTCAGTAGCTGAGAGTTATTCGTTTGCTAGACATCGCTCGGTGCTTTCTTTATTTACTTTGATTAAAGTTTTGAAAATTGAAGAATTGAAAGAAATTTAAAATGTTTATTTTGAGGCATTTTGAACCCAAAACACGTTTCTAACTATATTTACTCCATGTTGCAACGTAGTTTAGTGAAAATGAAAAAAAATTATTCTTTTGAGATGTGTTTTGAATTTTTACCCTTTCTCCTAAACAGCTCTCGAATAATGACGTTTAAAACGTCGTTACTCCTTAAACGTAATACTTTTTTATTTCAGATTATATCCCTCTAAAATTAATGCAATATTTATTCCTTACTTTATATTCTCATTTGTAGAGTGGAAATTATGAACAGTTCCTTTATTGAAAGCTACAAGTGGTAAAATCATTATATGCCTTTCTGTAAATATTATATGCCTACACTACTATGTTATATAATTTCCGTGGGAGCGGCAATGATTGTTAAACTTGTTTAAGTTTGTTAACCGGTGTACGATATTGAAATAGTTATATTCTTTGATTATGAAACAACCCATCTAGATCAAATATATTTTTATCAAGCGGCCAAGATTTCAGCTAGTGTCACCGCGGCACATCTGCTAGGCTCAGTGTGTGGTGGGGGATCAACTTCTGCCACATCTGCTCGGAAAAGTTCGTAAACCAGACACATAGGTCAATCGGAACGGGTGGTTTGGGGGGTTTTGTTCTCAAAAATTGTTTTTTTTTAATTTTTTAATTTGTAATATGATAATTTTTATATTTTATCTTTCACCATTTGAATCAGCTTAAAAAACAACACAATTTAGTTTCTTAAAGTTTTTCTCTTTCTCCAGTGGTTACCGAGATATTAAAAAATCTAAACACAGTATATTTTATTTTGGGAAACCAATGTTAATCTTAGGGAGGATGAGGAAAAATTAATATCAGCAAGAAGTGTTACCGCAACAAGCTTTTACATGTTCATCAAACCGAAGCATTGTGAGCATTGTGAAGCATTGTCGCTCCTGTGTATCGCACAGTCTACGAACTGGCTGCTTTTGTGATTGCTCAAGGTCACAAATGCTGTCAACTGCGTTTTATGAACAAAACAAAATGACTGGAGTGCCACTGCACTCTGCGTGAGCACCGGAGTGTTAAAGTTTTTCTCTATATCCAAGGTTACCGAGATATTAAAAAATCTACACAGTATGTTGTATTCTGTGGCTCCAGTGTTAATCTTATGGAGGATAAGGAAAAATTCATATTTCACTCATCAATCAATATTTTTGGATAAAACTTGATATTTAGCATCATGTGGTTGAGATCCATCCATTTATGCTTAAAAACCATAGTTTATGTGTTCATTATGGCAGCTAACCTGCATACTCTTTTCCCATGTTAATCATATAGAGAATAGGTAAACTCCTTTATTTATGGACAGATGTTGATGAAACTTGGTATAATTGGTCAAATTAAAAATTGTTTATTCTAGAAATTCCTACTTTCAGTTTTCCTCCCAGCAGCTAACCTGCATACTCTTTTCCCATATTAATCATATGGAAAATAGGAAAACTCCTTTATTTATGGACATATGTTGATGAAAATTTGTACAGATTGTCAAAATAAAAATTGTTTATGCTATAAATGCCTACTTTCAGTGTTTCTCACAGCGGCAAAGCTACATACTCTTTCCCATTTTAATCTTATGAAGAATAGGCAAATAACTAACTCATATATTTATCAACAGATATTGATAAAACTTGACATATAATATTATTATTACATTATTGATTTGGAAATTCGCTGACTCCGCAGGTCTGTTGCGATGAGGGTATTTTAGACATTATTACTTTCACAAATCACTACTAAAGTATCATTTTCCTTTAAGTTTTCTTCTTCAATATATTTCTGGCATTAACAATTTGTTTGGTGAGCCCACCAGGCTTAACGAAACCCACTTCTTTATGGGTTTCCCACACTGTGTTTATATGCCAGGCTAAGTAGCAACCATGCTGACTAGAGGAACAGCTTTCTTCATATGGGAAATTTGCTAATACACATGTACCTACAAAAGCATAATATTAGAGCAAGGCTGGTTTTATTAATGGTTGACATTTTATAGTTTATAAACTTAGGAACAATGAATAGAAGCTTTTGTAGACTTTTTATTACCATTCATTATTTCAATTTTTTGCTTCAGAATCAAACTAAGATCTAGAATAGCAAGTTTTGATAATTACTAGTATGTATTTACGAACACAATGATAATTTCATTTAATGTGTGTAGAAAAATCTACCTCCATTAATGTTTATGTTATTAAAACAATTTAACTATATATAGGACAAAATAAATTATTACAGTATCAGTTTGTCATAAATTATTCTGCATAAATAAAATGTTTTAATCAATGTTTATTTGTAGCCTTTCTGGCAAGTTCTGAAATGCTTACTAACAAAAATTCTAATAAAAAACGATATTAGGGAGAATGTAAGTTTTGTTATGAGTCATGTTACTAAGGAGGATAAATGTTGTCAACACTACACTAAAGCACCTACTGTGGTGAAGCGTGACTGTCACCCCGTTATCTTATCTGTGTGCTTAGTGATTGATAACAGTCCTCCCAATACTGGCAACATTGCCTCATTGATTTGAATTTACAGGTAAATAATTAAAATTATAACCATTTTTGTTATTACAACACATTTGTTTATCTATTTATTATCTACAACATTTATTATTACAGCATACTTACAAACACATAATATATATTTATTTATTACAACATTTATTGATCTATATTCAATATTATTACGAAAAATTATCTGTAATATTCTTATTTATTATTTCAGTAAAAAATACCTCATGTACTTATATTTGTTTTTTACAATCCATTTTGATTTGTAATAATTCTAAATTAGAAATATATAATCCAGTTAATTTTTCTAAATGTATAAATTCAAATTTTTGTTCTCCTCCTATAAATTCAATGGTTTGAACTTTTTGGACTAAAGAAATAATCCAGAGAAGAAGAGACTCAGAATTTGAGAGATGTCAGGTGTTTTCATACACATTCCACCAGTTATTAAATTGTTATTCTAAGCTCTGGTACAGCTTGTTACTATAGTGTTTTTTTATTATTGAATTAGAAACAGAGCCCGTCGTGGTTAAATACAACGGTCTCTAGAAACAGGGTGCATGTATGCTATTTGTGGTGAAATAAATAAAAAATAATAATATTCATTTTCAGTATCGAAATTGTATTGGAAAAAGAAAATTATTTTCTATTAGATACAAAAATTTAAAAACATACAATCGTACTGGTTACATATTTATTTACAACATTTCTTTATAAACAACATTCTTTGTAAATACTCTATCAGAGTCATTCAACAATCTCCCTTGATCTTTGCTAGAGATAGTTTTAATTTTAATGTCATCAAACCTTTTAACCCTAGACAGTGCAACATACAATTGTCCGTGGCTAAACACTAGTGCTGGTTGGTAGACACCAACTTTCTCCAAAGTCTGACCTTGTGCTTTATTTATGGTTATAGCAAATGCTAATTTTATATGGAATTGTCGTCTTTTCAAAACAAATGGCAAATCTGTGTCCGTCTGTGCTAAATCATTCCTTGGAATGAATACAATTTCACCTGAATATCCAGTTAAAACCTCAACAATTATTAAATTAGGCTTTAGTTCTTTAACAATTATACATGTGCCATTACATAACCCACTTTCCATGTTAAGATTTTTTAGTAACACTATAACAGCTCCAATCTTTCAATTAATTTATGTATTGGCATTCCTGATGGTTATAGGGCGATTTAAAAACTCTATAGGGTAATGTATATCTGCAAGTGAAATATCATCCGCTTCAATATAATCCGAACTTAAGTATGTTTCTGATGTTCCTTACAGTAAGTTGTGTACACTTTCGTTTAAAAAATCCACATCTGTGTTTTTTGAACATAAAATAGCCTTTTAGGCGAATTCATGAGAGTGTGCAATGTCCAATTTATCTCCAAATATATCGGTGGCTATGTTACCTTAGCTTAAAATATTGGGTGGTATCACTTAGGTCTTCTGGTAAATCATATATTCTATCAGTCAGACCATTTCATACGCTTAATAAATAAATTATCCACTGATCGTACATTTTTACTCAATCGTCTTAAAGGATTGCTACAGTTAGTGAAATTGTATACTTTTTCTATTATTTTTAGTTCTGTTACCATGTCTGACAACTGGAAGAGTTTGTCTGAAATCCCTATCCAATAACATAACTTTTCCACCGAAAGAATTTCAATATTTCTGGTGGTTCATTATTTCATTTAGTACTCTTGTCAATGGCAGTCAAAGCAATTCCTGGTGCCATAGTTGCTTCATCTCAAATTATGATTTTTGCTGATCTGTGATGGTGGCTTCGAGAGAATTCAATCTTATATTTGTTACGGATGTTTCATTCAAAGGAGGTACTAACTTGAATTGGTTAAAATATGTTTTACCTCCTTCCAATAAGTTTGCAGCAATTCCAGTAGACGCAATAGGTAATGCAATGTTTTGTCACCACGCACCGTACACAGAATAGTCTTATACAAATAAGATTTTCCTGTGCCTCCTGGCCTGTCCAGAAAAAAAGTCTCTTGGGACTTCATGATTTAATGATACAATTATATAGTCATAACACTGTCTTTGTTCAGTATTCAAATTATTTATCATTTCTTTGCTTTTTTCTTTCTCTAACTCATGATCATAGATATCAGTATGTTTTCTTTGGTAGGATATCATTTGCTGGCATCGGGAGATTGTATTTAAGGTACGAGCTATGGCTTGCTTCTAAAGTGTGGTTAATTTCAATTAGAGTCAAATCTTTACAACGTTCACAGTTATCTGTATGGCCTATTTTGTGGCTGTGTGCAAAGTCTTCCCAAAGATGAAGTAGGTATTTTTAAATAATTCCTTAGCATTAGATCAGGAAGCAAATATTACAATATATGAGAATAAGTCCCTTAAATGTTCAGGCATGCTGAAATTGATTGCTTCGGCTAAAGTTTTATCCCAAATTTTGTTATTTTTATCAATCCTTTTTGTACAGCTGCTTCATGAAACGTATAATATCTAGTACCATCAATGGTTTTTAAATCATCATAAGATGTAGCACCAGTTACATGAAGCAGAAGAAGTCTTAAACAATACCTTTCAGGATCAGAACCCAGATTTACAAAATACACTCTACCCATTATATTATGTCTAGTTTAATTATATTATGTATTATATTTTGTCTAGCTGTCAGCGAATCCACTTTCTTGTTTTGTTATTTAAAACATAATTTTTAGGTATATTACTATAGTTAATTAGTCTATCATTTTCATCTTCCGTGTTTAACTTAAACCATGCTGTCAACATTGTATCTTTTCCAGCAGTTTGTAACAGATTGTCTCTATTTCTGTTTTGTATATTTGAATTTGTATATTTTTTATTGTATATTGAGTTTTGTATATTGAAGACAATGCTTTGAGGTTTAGGAAGGTGAACAGATAATCGGATTATAGTGTGCAATTGTTTGTGCATGTAATTTCCAAGTATTCGCCACATGGCTTCTGGTGCACTCACATATCTAAGTGCTTTTGTATTTAATCAGAATTTGAGTTTCTTTCTGTGATACGTACGTTTGGACAATCATGCCCTTTATACACATATGTAAAAATATATTTCACACTTTTGATAGTAGTGCAAACTTCTACATTGATATGACAGTTGTTTTTAACAAAAGATATGGATTATAAGGAACCACCCATGTATTATCAATTATTTTGTTTCTCACAGACACATCATTACCATTATTTCTTCGGCGATATAGAGTGTATCCATCTTTGTTAGCTAAAGTTTCATTTTGAGAGGATTTAGTATAGTTCTTGGTACCTTTATTTTTCTTCATACACGGCGAGTTCAAATTACACTCACCACAGGGTCCATGAATCATGTGTTTTGTAACAGCTGCATGTAAATTAGTAAATTTATCGTATATCTGGCAATTCAGCTGATACAATTTGGTCTTTATGTTCTGGAATGTTGGAGTATCTTGTTCTTTTAAAATCAGTAGGATTTTAGCATGGGCTAGTCCCCTTTTTTGAAACTCAATTACATGTATATTGCCTATTGGGATGCCAAAGACATGTTTTTTGTTTATGTCATCCATAAGTTCTGTTAGCAATTGAAAAACTCTAGAAACTAAAACTGGCCGATTTTCAACAAACTGTCCATTTAAATTTTGTATTATTTCTTCCCATTTTGGATTACAGGTCATTGTAATAAAAATATCAGGTTTACCATAGTTCCTCACTATTGACATAGCGTCTTGGTAGTTTTGCATCATATTTCGTGGACTCCCTTTAAATGTTGATGGCAAAATGAATGGCTTTCCAGGAAGAAATAATTCATTGTCTTCTGACAAACAAATCTGGTCCATTAAACCTTTGTACTGTTCAATTCTCAGTTGAGATTGATTCTGTCAAATAAAATTTAATCTATTTGGCTCAATTTTGGTGTAGACATCAACAATATATTGCTGTGTGAGTTTTCTCAATTGAATAAAGGATTAAATTCATCACATACAGGAAGTCGATATTGATAATATTGCATCTGAATTTTGTTCTTGGATTTGAAGCTTTATTTTTAAATTTTGGAGACATGATGGCTTATCTTTCACTGGAATGTCAATTACCCAACTTTGATCGTCGTATGGGAAGAATATAGGAAATACCATTGGTTTCAAATTTGGTTCCAAAATGTTAATTGAGTTCTCCTCTTATTGATTGTGTTGTTAGGACGACAATGAGTCAGTAAATCACGGTGCAGAGGTGGTTCGCCATGCATATTCTCAAAATAACAGCAACCTCATTACATTTTGCATTACATTTTTGAGTTATATCTTCTTTCATCATTTTTTCCATCTTGAATGATAGCCATTGTCACATCAGATGAAACAGTGTTACCGGTATTCATTAATGTGTCATGTATGCATTCTTGCTCAACTTTATACATTATTTCACATTGCAAATGGATTATACTTTGACATGAATTAGCCCAATATTTGTAGAAAATGTGCATTGCATCCAGAGGTTTCTTTGATTTTCATTCTTTTAGCTGTAGCCTCATCAGGATCAAGTATATACATCTGAGCATATTTATGCTGATCTCCATTTTCCGGATTTAATGGTGAATAATGCTTTTAATTCTAAAAAAATAAGGTTCATGACTTGAAGGAGAAACTATTTGCACTCCCATTAAAGCAAAGATAGCGAGCTGTTAATAGAACGAATATTGGACATAAAGTTATCGGAATAAATATGGTTATTAGTCATTAGCTGTTCAATTAATAATGCATTTTGAATCCGTTTTAATATAACTTTTCCTTTTGAGCAGCATTTAGAAAACATTTTATCAGCAGGCCGTTCTCCAACAAAGTGTTTAGCACACAAAGTTCACAAACCTTTGCCACACAAAGACTGCCACATGATTGTAATTTTATTTCGATTTCATTGTTTATAACTTTTAAGGCCTCAGGCACTGAAATGATGGGTTGTAAAAATTTATTTACGTAACTATCCTTTTTCCCCTTTACAGTCCGATGATCTTTTGATTCACGTCTGCCAGTTAATGTTTTTTTTAATGATTTACTGGAAGACCACATTTGCAGGTTGAGGAATTGCATCCTCTTTGATTGATTTGTTAGTCACACTATTTTGTTGTGTTTTATTTTCATTTTTTGTATCTCCATCCTTGTGGTTAAATGTTACCTGTGTTAAGTGTTTTTTATGAGATTTTGATTCATGTCTGCCAGAATGATTTTCTTTTCCTATTTTTTTGTTGGACGGCCAAGTTTTGTGGGTGTAAGAGGTTGCGTCCTTTTTAATTGGAGAATGAGTCTCACTATCTTCTTTTGATTCATAATCATTTTGTATGTCTCCATACTTGTGGTTACACCTGGAGCAAATAATTATTAGAAGAATTTTGTTCTATTGATTTATGTTTTTCAGATGTTGTTTTGTGTTTGCCAGAAAGTATTGTTCTTTTCCTATTGATTGATGGACGGCCGAGTTTGGGTTTTTGTAAGTTTACATCATCTTGATTATCAGCACCTGTACTATCAATAAAAACACCGTAATGCCCAGCATATACAATACCTGAGAATAGTAGTTTGTATACTGTTGCGCCTTCACCAACTGTTACATAAGTATACAGGTTCTCAGCATATATTTTGAATTGACTGTTAAAAAGTCTTGCTGCAGCTTCAATTTCAACGTTACCGGCGTATTCCCCATCTTTAGTCATTAGATTTCTGTAATCTGCTGCATTTTGTACCGGTAATCTATATGTGTTATCACCTACTATAAAAGGGTAATAGTAGTCCCAGTTATTTACACCAGTTATTTACAACTTCATCTGTACTACTTTGTATCATATTTCACTGTATCTAGATTGAGATTTATGACATAAAAATGAGATACTGCTAAACAAACAGTTTCCATCACCAACAATATAATAAATGGTAAAATTATTCATTTTCAGACTAAAATAAAATATATACTCTTAAGTACTTAATCTATAATTCACATTCAAGGGGCGGTGTGGATAAAAACGAGTACGACGAGTATTTACTCACAAGTAAAGTTTAACGAGTATTTAAACCTCAAGTAAACTGATGTGAATAGAGCGTCGAGTTTACTTGTGACCGTGTACTCGCCAACCCGAGGGTATACTAGCAAGTATTTACTCGCGATACAGCTGATTCACAAGAAAGGCAAGTAAATACTTGTAGCGCCACACATATCACGCATCGTTTCCTTTTGTGACTTTTGTTCTTTTTTCGCCGGTAAAGTAACTTGACTCCCCGACATTACTCACAAGTCGGTTGTCGTTCACGTTTGTTTTTGTCCTTTTGCAGCTATGGATGAAAGTAGTGTGACTTCCTGTTGTGACACTAAATCTAAATCTAAATTATATAGAGGTACATTTTCTTCAACCATACCACCTTTGATTCCGTCTTCCACTTCCCAAGCATCATTCAAATGTTTTGCTACATTGTGAAGCACTGCACAACTTATTAATAAATTGGGAACATTTTTGACTGCTATTCTAACTTGGCTCAAGAGTATGGGAAAACGACGTTTCATCTGGCCAAAAACTCATTCGATTATTACTCTACCTGAGCATGGGTCGAATTGTAACTCCGCTCACGAGCATTTCTTGGTTCGTCAAAAGGAGCCAGTACCCAAGGAATAATTCCATATCTGCTATCACCGAGGAGACAAACATCACCATCATATCGGCGCACCACGTCCTGAATTCCACTCAATCACCAAATCCTGGCATCATGTACACTCCCTGGCCACTGAGCGTCTATTTTTCATTAGCGTCACAAGTCATCTGAATTTTTGTTGTTGTTTTTCCTTTTCTGTTCACACACTCGTCGCCGAATTCCGAAGGTTTCATAATATGCACATGAGTGCAATCTATAGCACCAATGACAGTCGGAATGCGAAATTTTGGAGCCCAATCTGCCTTTGCCTGATCCATATCTTCAATAGTGCGTGGAAATTTAATCCAATCTTCAGACTTCGACACTATTTTATCCAATACACTTGAAAATGTTCTGCTGACGATACATCTTTCAACTCCCATGTCGTTGGCAACATCACTTTGGAATTCTGGAATCACTAACGTATCTCAGAAAAATTTCCATCTTTTTCCGTGCAGTTAATCCTCCACCCCTTGCATCAGTGGTTTCGTCAAGAAAGTGTGAAGTGAGAAAATCTACGTTTTCGCTCTCAAACCGTAATAGTCCCTTAGATAGATCGGGACTTATATCACGCCGGTCTCTATAACGTTTCACACCACACAGGTTCATAAATGCAGTCATCTTTCGTGTACAAGCACGACTGCAAGTCTGGGGTCGGGTTGACTTGCGAATGGACGAGTATTTACTTGCTACAGAAGTATTTACTTGCGTTTATTCACGCCAAAATTGGCATTTTCGGGGGTTTACTAGCCTCTCAAGTATTTACTCGCGAGTAAGAGAAAAAATACTTGTTTTATTCACTTCAATTTTGGCGTTTACTTGTCACTTAAGTATTTACTTGTTTGACTCGTTTTTATTCACACCGCTCAATGTAAACATCAAAATGTAAACAAAGAAAAGTCAAGGATATAACAAAACAACAATCAGCTGTTAAATAAATAACACGTGTTCCATACGATCAGACAAAGAATACCAGCAAACCCACTTAACTGTTTTAAAGATGTAAATGTTTTTTCTTTTTCTCTATAACTCCTAAAATAGTTAAATTTCACATTTATGAAAATCAACATGGACAAAGCTTTCTTACTACACATTAATTATTAAAATCGAAACGACGATGCGAACTTGGCCGACGCCATAGCTCAGTTAGTAGCGCTCACATCTCACGTACGCAAGGTCGATCCCCACCCGAGGGCTATATTTTGTTCAGTATTTATGCCATATTAATTATGGGGTATGAAAACGGTTTTATTTAAACCACATAAATGTTTTCATTGAGCAGTAAATTTGTTTTAATTTAGCTAATTAACTTGTAAAAAACATGTCTTATTCTATCCGAGCAAAGCTCGATCACCAGGTACTTATTAAAATCGGTCTAGTATAACTCTACATTAATTTAGTTGTACAAAGTTGAACAAAAATATCTCTAACCCAGTATTTTTCAACACAATTAAATTGGTAGTATGTTTGGATTTTTGTACATAACTTTTAAACGGTGAGGAAATTGACCAAAGTGGAAGATGATATTCTGAAAGAGAATTAAATTTCCTACAAATTACTAATTTTGTATCTTTTTAGAAACTTAAAAAAAACAGCAAAAATCGCCTCCAAATAAGAATTTTTTAAAACCTGTTTTCAATGTATTTCTTATAGAAAACATTTTTTTTTTACATTTCACCATAAATACTAAAACACATCAAACATTCATATTTTTTGGATAATCTATATGGATTAAGCTTTCCAACAACACATTAACGATTAAAATCGATCTAGTAGAGCTCTAGATTTAGTTGTACAAAGTTGAACAAAAATATCTTTAACTCAGTATTTTTTCAACACAAAGAAATTGGTAGTAGCTTTGTTTTTTTGAAAATAACTTTTAAACGGAGAGGAAATCAACCAAAGTGGATGGTGATTTTCTGAAAGAGAATTAAATTTGCAACAAATTACTGTTATGCATTCCTTGAAAAACCTCACAAAGGCTGCCAAACATTGCCTTCAATTAAGAAATTCGTAAAACTCCATTTTCGATGTATTTCTTATGGAAAACATGTTCTTTTACTTTTTCACCATAAATACTAAAAACATTAAACTTTCATATTTTTTGGCAAATCTACAGGATGAAAGCTGACATATTAATTAATGAAATTGGTCCAGTGGAACTCTAGATTTAGTTGTACAAAGATTTTTTAGACTGAATTATTATTATAAGAATAGATAGATATTTTAAACATAATCAAGCCTTTTTCAATGTATGTTTTTATGATTATCCTTTTTATAGAAACATGAAAAATACATTACTTACTAATAAAAAAGTTTGAAACTATTTACAATATCTGATCACTAAACAATATAAAAATGAAATAGTATTTGTTTTTTGCAACTTTCAACTCTCAAAACTGAATTAATTATGGTAGTTGTTTCCATTTTGATCTAGTTATCTAGAACAAATGAAGAGCAGTGTACCGGTTTTTACCTCTATCAAAGATAATTTAGAATGTGAAAGATAACGTTTTACGTCGTTACTTGTCTCATTTCACTTCCTTAAATTCCTAGTTGGTTGTTTTGTTATTCTGCAGAGCTATTTTACACATAAAGAGACATAATGTACTATATTTCAGAACTGTATGACACAAAAGTTTGCATTGCAATTTGTCTATCAATAGTTTCTGTCTATTTGCTGTTACTCACTATAATATAACATATTTAAAATATTAATCACTAATGTGTGCCTTGTGGAACTTTCCCTCTAGAACTTCATTGAATTGCTTTAATTGATTTGTGTTAATATTTGTAGAAGATTGTGTGGTAAGAAGTTTGACCCATTTATAACATAAGTTAATTCTACATAAAACAAATAAACGGTATCAGTGGACTGAGACATACTTTCTCCCTTAAGTAAATTTATAAAAGACAATCTGTAATAAAACTATCATGTTCTTCAAAGTCTATCCAACTATCATTTAATAATTTATTTTTTTCAAAAATAATCTTTCCATTTCTGAAAATAAAAACAAGAGAGACAAAGTTAAATTAATTGTTCGAATTTTATGGGGGGAACCCCCAGATTGATACAAACATAACCATAAACAAAGAAATATTGGCAGATGATGGTAACATTAACAAAGTAATAAATGCTAATTAAGTATTATAACATTCTTATAATATTTACAATTTGGCGCAGGAGGAGTCTAAAGGTTCAGGAGCTCGTGCTAAACCTCTTATGGATACAGTCTTTTCCTGTCCATCTGCAAACCTTACATGAGCATAGCCAGAATTAGCATGTATCAGTTCAACTTCATCCTCTAGCGAATCATACTTACTTCTTCTGTTATGATTTTGAAGTAACACTGGACCAGGTTGAATCAGCCAGGTTGGAACAGAACGATCATACTATGGTCGGACCTGCTAGGATGTTAAAACATCAGTTCATGAGGGGTGACATTTGTTGAGGTGCATATTATTATTAGATCCTTATGGATCTAATTGAATGAAGTGCTTCAGATAGAACTGTTTCCCAGTGTTGTACAGGTAAGCCTTTAGTTCGGAGAGCAAGATTTACTGTTTTCCAAAAAGTTCTGTTGAATCTTTCTACATGACCATTTCCGTGTGGATTGTATGCAGATGAGTGACTTGATGCAGTTCCATGCTCATGAAGGAAATATTTAAGCTCTGACGACTTGAGAGATGTTCCTTGATCTGATTGAATGACAGAGGGCATGCAAAAAGAGTAAAAAGTTCTTTAAATTTTTTAATTATTGTTCTTACAATCAAATCTCGACAGGAAAAAGCAAACGGGAAGTCTGTGGTGTGGAGTCTTCATCCACTATAGTTAATAAATATTTGTTTTAACTTATACAGTATATAGTAGTATATAGTATATAGTATTCTAATAGTTATATAGTACTTGGAATTAGTCCTTTAAAATCAACATTTAATCACTCAAAAGGAGCAGTTGCTTTTATCAGCTTACCCTGATACTTATAAACCTTGGTTTCAGTTCAGCACAAATTCTGCACTGGTGCGTCGAACCTCCTCCAGTGAAAATGGCAGGTTCTTTGATTGAATGTAGTGAAAGAACCTTGTAACTCCAGGATGACATAGACTCCTGTGGATTTCATCTAAATTTAGATGAGCATTTACGGATCCACACAGTCTAGACATTGTATCAGCAACTCCATTCTCCCTCCCTGGGCGATAAATAATGTCATTCTTAAAACATGATAACTCCAATCGCCAATGTTGTATCTTTTCATTTTTCACTTTACTAAACCTTTTTATTGTCGAACATGAAAGAAACTGATCTGTGATCCGTTATCAGTTGAAATGGCCAGCCAATGAGGTAGTGTCTCCACTTTCTGACTGATTCAACAATTGCTTGGGACTTTTCAACTGAGGAATGATTCTTCTCGGACGTATATAGTGTCTTAGAATAAAATGCTACTGGTCTTCCTGATAGGGAAAGAGTTGAACCGATTGCGAACTCAGAAGCATCAGTCTCCACCATGAATGGTACATCATCTTGGATTGGTGCTTTGGTTGCTAACACAATCTTATTTTTCAACATCTGAAAAGACTTCTTCGCTTCATTGGATAATGGGAAGCATTTGGTGGATGAAAGGGACTGTATCTTTTCTGAAAAATTCTTTATTAAATCAGGCAAACATCCCTAATGTTCATCGCAGAGAGGGAACGTCATGGGGTAAAGGGAGTTTTAAAAGAGGTAATGCTAAAGTTTAGTTCAGTCCTTCCTCTTCTATTATGGAGTTGATCTGTTGTTGAAAACAGGCTACACCATTTGTGACCCCGAAAGGAATGCAACAGAATTGATAAAGACGTCCACAGCCTTTAAAGCAGTATAAGGTCGTTTTGTCTGTTCAATAGGTATTTGATGATATGCACTCTTAAGATCTCTGCTGGAAACATTGTATTCTTTGTATTTTGTGAAAACTTTGTACCTTTTTAATCACATCCGCAACTCTAGGTAATGGGTAAGAATCGAGTTAGGTAAATCAATTAGTAATTGTCTGTGAATAATCAATACACAAATGTTCATCAATGTTTCTTCTTTATTTCACCATATCCAACTGGAAATAACCAACTGGTGAAATTTTAGCTGATGAAAACCCACATACTTTCAAAGGAGGTTTGCTACCTCCAAAAGTCACTTCAACATGCCCTTCAATGAATGCTCTTTGAATATATCATGTCCTAGAAAGACATCAGCACATAGTCCATCTAAAACGAGTATTTTGATTGATTTGTATCAATGACCCTGGATTTTCATATCGACCACACAAAACCCTGTAGTTACTGGTTGATAAGAATTCGAGGCCATTGCAACATTCACTTTAGTTGGATAAACTTGAATGCCTCTTCTGTTTACAAGAAACTTGCTGATAAATGTTTCTGAATTGCCAGTGTCAACTAGCGCATCACTTTTAATTCCATTAATATCAACAACTATAGTTGATTTAGATTAAGATTTAGGAGATGCTGCATAAGCTAAATTCAAATTTTTGGATCTAGTTTGAGAGAGGGATTTATTAGTAGTTAATGATTTACTACCAGATCTGCAAACCTTCATGAAATGTCCCTTTTTGCACAACTATGACAAAAAGAACTAGATGCTGGACATTCACTTCGAACATGTTTTTCAATAGAAACAAACCACAGAAATAACATTTCCAAATTGCTGATTTTTATAAGATTCAGATTGAGATTGAGCTAGCTCCAAAACCCTAGCTTTTTCAAAAGCCTCGTTAAGACAATAATTTATTTTCTAACAGTCTTTTCCTTATTTCTGGAGAAAGTAATACCCTGATGAAAGCGTCACGAATGTAGTAATTTTTGTTTTGTTCAGGCGTTACTTGTGGAAAACTACAATGCTTACTTAAAATTTTTAAGGCTTGCAGGTACTGGTCAACTGATTCTCCCGATATCTGACATTGTGTCGCAAGAATGTGTCTCAAATAAATTTCATTTTTAGGGTGTACATGAAGATCTTTAAGAGTAAGAGTTACTTCCTGAAAAGAGGTAATTCCAGAAATATGTTTATAGACAGATAGACTAATATGATTGACAAGAAGACGTAATTTTACCTTATAATCCAAAGTTTTGGAATTACATTCCTCCAAGAAATTTGAAAAAGTCTGATACCAGTATAGCCAATTATCTTCTGCATTTTCACTTTCTGGGTCATCAATATCGAATCTGTCTGTTCTAAGATGCTTATCCATAATTTATTCTCGAGCTTATTAAATTGTAATATAAATGAATCCAAGAATATACCTAAAGATAGGTTTTAATAAACTCAAACTCATAAATTGTACTACAAGTGTAATGCCAAAATAGTTAAAGATTGATACAAACATTAACATAAACAAAAAAGATTGACATCACCTTAAATTGATGGTAACAATAAAAAAGTAATATATGATAATTAAATACTATAACAAACAGTAAACAGTGCTGTTGGATGTTTGTTCATTTTTTAAATTATTAACATTTTATATTGAGTAATTCTGTATTAATTCAATGGCTCTAGTTGGTCCAAAGAGATGACAATTAAGTTTTTGGAACTTCATAAGGACCGGTCTTGTTTATGGGACCAGTTTTCTGAGCTGTACAAGAAGCAGCTCTGTTAATAACTGGACATATGCACCACGGGTATCTCTTCTGTTATGCCATTCTTGCCCATAGTTTTTTCTTTTCCAGTTCTTCCAATAATATTTCACTTGATTCACTTACAAATTCCAGTATAAGATTTCACATAATTTCTTGTACGTCATCATAAGATAACAAAGAAGATGCAATTTCTGCCATATTCCACATCAAACACTGGCTCGCTCACAACCCAAGTCAAGTGGACAGAATCATCGGCCAGTCCACGGTATATTAACTTGCCTCTGGTTACCTGCTGAGGTAACCTGCCCGCCCACTGACCTTGTGTAAATATAGCTTGAAGTACATATTTTCTCTGTAATATTTGTATATTTAAATTGATACTATCTTTGAACCAACATAAAAATTGTCTGATTGCTATACTATGTCTGTTAGTTGAAGATATACACGACAGGTTGAAGCACTTGCATTTGTTTATGTTTTTTTATTTGGTTTACATTGGTTTTTTTGGTTATGCGAGTGACTAAACAGTTTACATTTTTAACTGTGACTTCTTATTGCACATTTTGATGCTGTGTTACGTTATTTTAGTTTATAATGGTATGGACTTTTGCACGCACTTTCCCTACACTGCCATTAACTCTATTCTAAATACTAAGGACTGCGACAACAACCACGGGGGCCTGGGGGGCCCCAGTTAGCAAAGCTATGATTAGAGAGACAAATTAATGAGTAGTAAAATAATTTGTTTTTGTTTATATTTTTGTTTTAAGGTTATGCGAGTGACTAAACAGTTTAACTGTACATTTTAACTGTATACACTTGGTCTGGTGATCTGTATTTCTTATTATTGATTTTGACCTTATTGCCTCGGTAGTTAAAATATTTAGGGAAACGTAAAAATAAATTGATAATAAATAATTTATTTTGCACAATACTTTTTATGGCATGCCTCCTAAAAAAGCCAATATTGGTAGAAGAACCAAAAACGCTCGATGTATTTCAGCACTTAGAACTGCTGAAACATCTGGAGGAACAGAAGCACGCTTGGAAGCTGTCCGAATAAGGGCCGTCTTCAAGAGCTGTCGAGCCCCCTACAGAGCAAGAAAACGACTTGAAGATCGGCGAGAACAAGCTTCGATCTCAAGATGTGCGGAAACACCTGCTCGACTTGAAGACCAGCGAATACGAGTTTCGACATCAAGAGATGCCGAAACCCCTGCAGAGCGGAAAGCACGACCTGATGACCTGCGTGGACGAAATTCGACGTTAAGAGCTACAGAAACACATGCAGAGCGAGAAGCACTACTCAGAGTCCTGAGTGGACGAGCTTCGACGTCAAGAGCTACAGAAACACCTGCAGAACGAGAAGCACGTCTTGGAGACCTGCGTGGACGAGCTTCGACGTCAAAAGCTACATAAACACCCGAAGAGCGAGAAGCACGACTCGGAGATCTGCGTGGACGAGCTTCGACGTCAAGAGCTACAGAAACACCTGAAGAGCGAGAAGCACGACTCGGAGATCTACGTGGACGAGCTTCGACGTCAAGAGCTACAGAAACACCCGAAGAGCGAGAAGCACGACTCGGAGATCTGCGTGGACGAACTTTGACGTCAAGAGCTACAGAAACACCTGCAGAGCGAGAAGCACGACTCGGAGACCTACGTGGACGAGCTTCGACGTCAAGAGCTACAGAAACACCTGCAGAGCGAGAAGCACGACTCGGAGACCTACGTGGACGAGCTTCAACGTCAAGAGCTACAGAAACACATGCAGAGTGAAATGCTTGACGTGACGTTGAACACATCCTTTTTTTTCTACAAATGTTTTTTTCCGTTACCTATTATGTATTTGAAAAATTGTATGTATATTTTTTTGAAAATAAAATGTATTAGATTTGATTTGATTTTTATTACTTTATTTTGGTATATGAATGAAAAATTAAAAGCGAGACAACGTCCGCCGGGTTAAGCTTGTACAATATATAAATTCTTTATACTCAACCACTATATTCTAGTTTTAATCTAATATCGAAAAAAATTGTTGTGAACAAAATTCCTGTGATTTAGTTTAAAAGGTTGCTTGCTATTAGGTTTAAATTTTAGGGGAGATATTTGTTGACATCCCATTATTTTATGAAGCAACGCATTTTACTAGGTCCTGTTGGGCGAACATAAGCTTCAAACCAAGTTTCATTCAATCGGTTAAGATATATGATTGTGAAATTGTTGTATTCCCCATAAAAAGAACATTAAACACCTTTAGACAATGAGCTGTGTCATTGGTGATTGCTGTTGACAGTAAATTTAGTTTCCACAACAACTACTTGTTGAAATCTAATTAGTAGAAATTAAGTATTTTTTAATGTCTTGAGTTAATTGATAAGGATATTTAATCTATTGATTGTAATATTTCAGAGGAAAACCAGGAAATCTTAATTTATATTTAAACGACCATTACTTTTTACCACAGTACTCTCAGATATCCAGGAGGTAAAGAACAAAATTCAGCCTTTTAATCTCAATAGCTTAACCCTAGAAGTGGTAAAGTCGTAATTCACGACAAATTCAATAAGAAGTGGCGGGTGGAGGCATATGACGTCAAAATCAATTTAATGAACTTATCACCTTTGTGACTTTATTTCCCTCTGGGGGCAAGCAACCAAAACTGTTTACGCAGTTCACTAAACTGCCAATAGTGCATGTCTTATAGCCAAGTAAGCGCTTTCTATTCCTAAGCACGGTGGCTGTATTGGTTAAAGTGCTACACTGACAAGTGTAACGTTTTAGCCATTCGGAAGTGCTTGGGTTCGAATCCCGACCATGAGAAATCCCAATTTGGCTTGCAAATGTGTGGTATAGCGGAGTGGGGGGCCCACCTTAAATAAACGAAGGCCGGTTTGGGTGGAAGTTGATGGCATTTGTAGGCTTAATTGGGATTGCAGTGGACACCCGTTTTGCTTTTGTGGTTAGTGGTTATAAGGGGGGGCATGTTTTATGCTTTTAGCGAATTTCCCATAGGGAATAAGCTATTACCGTAGGTCTCATGGCAGGACTTAAACCCGGGACCATGTTATTTTTTTGTATTTAGGTGCCCAGCCCAGAGACCAAAAAAAGTCATTATAATTTATATATACATAAAGTTACATATAAGTAAAGTATACATAAAGTAAAGTATACAGTATACAAGTATACATAAGTAAAGTTAAAATAATTAACTGAGTATCCTTGACAAACATTATTTTATATATATATATATACATATATATATACATGTATATATGTATATATATATATATATATATATATATATATACATATATATATATATATATATATACATGTATATATGTATATATATATGTGTCTGTTAACACGATAACTCTCGTAAAAATGGTCCGATCGAGACCAAATTTGGTAGAGATGTGTACTCCTACAAATGCTCGGACGAGTTCGTAAACCAGACATATCGGTCAATGGGAACGGATAGTTTGGGGGGTTTTACCCCAAAATCAGGTTTTTTGCGCTTTTCACATGTAATTTTTAAAAATTTCTAATTTTATATTTCACCATCAGAATCAGCTTAAAAAATTACACAGTTAAGTTTCTTAAAGTTTTTCTCTATCTCCAACGGTTACCGAGATATTATAAAATCTAAACACAGTACGTTGTATTGTGGGGCTCCAATGTTAATCTTATGGAGGATAGGGAAAAATTAATATTTCCCAAATTAATCAATATTTTTGGATAAAACTTGATATTTAGCTTCATGTGGTTGAGATCTATTCATTTATGCTTAAAAATCATAGTTTATGTGTTTATCATGGCAGAAAACCTGCATACTCTTTTCCCATGTTAATCATATAGGGAATAGGCAAAGTCCTTTATTTATGGACAGATGTTGATGAAAGTTGGTATAAATATTAAGATAAAAATTATTTATGGCAGAAATGACTTCTTTCAGTGTTCCTCACAGCAGCTAACCTGCACACTCTTTCCTATGTTAATCGTATGGAGAATAGGCAAATAATTCTCATGTTTATGGACATATTTTTATAAAACGTCATATATTAAATTATTGATTTTGAAATTCGCTGAGTACGCAGGTCTGCTGCGACGGGGGTATTTTATGTTTTTCCATGTAATTTTTAAAATTTTCAAATTTTATCTTTTACCATTAGAATCAGCTCAAAAACTACACAATTTAGTTCCCTATAGCTTTTCTCTATCTCCAACAGTTACCGAGATATTAAAAAATTCTAAACACAGTATATTGTATTTAGGGGCTCCAATGCTAATCTTATTGAGGATAAGGAAAAACTAATATTTCCCTTATCAACCAATAGTGTTGGATGAAACTTTGTATTTAGCTTCATGAGGTTGGGATTAATACATTTATATGAACAAATCATAGTTTATGTGTTCCTCACAACAGCAAACCTGCATACTCTTTCCCATGTTAATGTTATGGAGAATAGGCAAATACTCTAATTTATCAACAGGTATTGATTGATCAATCTTGTCACATACTTGTACTATTATTGTCATATTATTGATTTGGAAACTCGCTGAGTAGGCAGGTCTGCTGCGATGGGGGTATTTTTGTTTATACTTAATATTTCAGGAAGATATAAGTAATTATTTTATGTTACAGTTAAAAGTAAAAAGCTTGCCACTTCTAGGGTTAAAAACCGCTGCTTTCAAATCCATGTTATATGAGGTATCCTAAATTTTAATGAGTGCTTACGTAAACAAAAATTAAGAAAAATAAATAAATAAATAAAATAGGGGTTTTAGGCCACCAAATGGTATGTGGTGAAAGGAGGATTTCCAGTCCTCATTTTTTATCATCATAGATAAAATGAATATTTACTTTAATTTTTATTTTTGTGTATTTCTACCCAAAAATTTCTACCCCAGAGGCATTTTTTCACATTTTGATGGGGAACGGTCCAAACCCTGTTTTGTTACTAACTTACGTCGACCTGTTGTTGGGAAGCATAATTAATTAATAGCTTAATGACAAATGGAGACTGGGCCCAGATTCAACCCTTGCGGGATTCGATCCGGCTTATCAGTCAGTATCTGTATATTTTGCAAATTTCTGCCACAGATAGTTCCTTGTTGAGATGAACCAAGAAAATGAGCAAACGTCGCCTGCTGCAGGCGAGTTGATAGTCTTAAACATTAAAAAAGCACAAAAAAATCCTGTCACTTCATCAAACTTAAAAGAGGAAAACAGAAGAAAACTTGAATTTCATACAGAATTGCAAGACAGGATGCAACATAGATTCATAGGTTAAATTATTTATAAAGAAAAATGTAGAAGAGAAGAAATAAAAGACACCTGTCTTTTATTTCTTTTATTCTCTTATTTGATGCCAATCTCTCAGGATAAATATTATATTTTGAAAGTTATGAATTTATTTACGTCAAGCATTTATAACAGCGTGAATTATGGTAATTATGAAGTTAACATCTGTAATTTGAGGTTCAACTACATTAATTTTGCAATATCTATGAATTTGTTTAGGTTGAAAATGTTGAAAATACCTGTTGTCTCTCGAGGACCCTTCTCATTGGATCTAGATAAATCAGTAAAATATGTCATCTATGTTTGCAAGGTAAACTATTCAATGTACTCTCTCAATAAAGTATTGTTAAATTTGCATGTTTAAGAACTTTTTATATCTCAAACTATCAAAAGATAAAATCCATTGTTTAGCCCCAGTTCAATGTAGACATTCCTCTACATGTAGGTACTATTTCATAACCTTGATCTTGAAACTATAGAGATACCAATCCAATACAGTTAATAATCCAACTACAATCTAATAAATAACCAATAGAGAACTAAGTATGATGAAACAGACTACTGTGTCCAATAAATACAAATCTTAAAATGATTGATGCATTGTAATTTAAAAACAAACAAAGGAAGCCCAAAACCATTGACACTGAATCACCTAAGAAACAAATCACATGAATTGAATACAGTTATTGAATTCATACTAGCTTGAGTAAACATTTAAAAAACATGACCCATAACCAACTTTCCTTAAATAAATATTGAAGATTACTTCCCCATAATATTGAGGGCTAAGATTATTTTACTCTCGTTTTGATTTTCAAAATATCTTAGGTCATGAACTACACAACTGGTACACCTACCTAGGGCCTGTTTTTATAATCATGTCCATAACATTAGTACAAATTTACAAGTTACAAATCTACAAATTAAAAGCTTGTTTGCAAACTGTTTCATAATAAAAATACTTTTTTTCTCATCTATTGTTGTGAACTTGTAATCGTGTATACCAGGTAAATCCTCTGCCAGGGCCACACTCTTCACGTGGTAAAATATTCCCATAAACACCAACTGGATGATCCCCGAAACGCTTATTATTAGACCACACAGTGACAGTTTAGGACCGCAAACCTTCATTTTAATGATTTAAAAACAGTTTAACCAAACTACAATTTTGATGAAAACTCCAAGAATTCATGCAATCATGTGATTTTCGAGTAGGTGCGTATAACTCTGTCTTCTTCGGCTTGCCCTTCCTGTCATAAACTTTCAGTTCTGAAGTAGCTGATTTGGCAATGTATTTAACGAAGTCATCTACTTCCCGACCACCCTCATATCTGACAGGGTTGGCCTTGCTGTCCTTGGGAGCCCAGTAGATTGTGGGGAACCCCCTCACCTTATACGGACCTGAGACATCATTGTTTGACGCGTCCATCTTCACGATTGCCACATCCTCATCTTTCATCTTCTCTCCCAGTTCATTGTAGACAGGCGCCAGCTTCTTGCAGTATCCGCACCACGGAGCATAGAGCTCAATCAATGTATCTTTTCCATTATTTGTAACCACTTCATCAAAACTCCAACTGCCACCTTGACTGGGCCGCTGTTGTCCTCTGGCACTGCCTCTGACTTGAGGTATGGCTCCAGGCTACTGGCCTTCAGATCCTTCAAGAACTTCTCAAAGTTTTCAATGCTGAATTCATCTTTCATCACATATTTTTTCTTGTCTGCGTCCCTGGCCAGAATGAGGGGTTTCTCAGGTGGCACGTAGTCGAAGCCAAACTTGTTCAGTTCATGCTGGAAATCGTCCTTAGCACTCACAGCAAAAGTGAAGTCCTTGCTGAAGTCCTTGGCAACCTTCAGGATATGGTTCCTCCAGTAGTTTGTCCCTTTAGGATTCTTAACGTAGTCAACCCCGTAGTATGCCACAACCAATGGGGCGTTGAAGTCAGCATTGTTGTCCCTGGTTCTGTGTCCAACCAATCCGTGAATGTTCTTTTGGATCCAGATTTCAATATTGTTCCTGTTGCCGACATCTAGAGTGTTTATTTATTTTAACGTAAATTTATTATGAAACAGGCCCCTGGTCGCTCTAAGAGTACCTTTAAATTTATGTATGTTATATTTTTTAGGGCATCAGTTGTGGTGTTGTTATTTCTACACTCTTGGCAATGATATTGATTGAGGCTTCTATCATGGAAGAGGATACCACCTCTGAAGAAGTCACTTCTATGAATCGTAAGTAGATTAAATGTTAAATTTTATGAATAATGTAATAATGATTAAATTACATTGGAATTTGGCTAATAGTTTTTTTGAATTAGGGTCCCTAAGGTCATCCAGGTTTCACTGAATTAGTGATACAAAATTACCGGGAATTAACAATCATGGAAATATTTCCTTAGAATATTGCCGGCAATATTGTCAGCGATAGTGTTTCTTATTTGTTACGCATTTGTGATTATTCCATGCAAGCTTTCTGAGTGACCTGTTTAAATAACAATTCTGTTTTTGTACATTTTTAGGCCTCCAAATGACAAATTTTAAAAGATTATCGGATAAAAAATATAGCTTTTAAAATTATTTTCTGTTGTACACAAATTTTTTTCTTATTTCAAAAATTCACTTAGGTTACATGAAATAGGTCTGCTATTCGTCCACATTCCCAAAATTTCAGCTCAAAAGCATAAGTAATCTTCCCACACTCCTTACATTAAAACCGCCAATGTTTTGATGGGGAATGGTCCAAACCCAAATCCTAATCTTGACCTGCTTGCTATTAGGCAGCATGATTAAATTATAGCCCAATGACAAAATGGTAACTGAGTCCAGATTCAATCCTTAAGGGATTCAAGCTGGGTGGTGAATGGATGTACAAGTCTAAATCTCGTATATGTGTTAAAGGTTTTTTGAGGGCCAAAAATAGATGGATATATTCATCTACTCAATTTAATTTCCTGTATAACAAGTGTAAAAAAATCACTTCAGCACTAAAGCTGAAAAATTTATTATCTATGTATTATTTTCTAACAAATTACCAACGTATCATGAGAAGAATATGGATAAGAAAGAATAGTTTATTGCTATTACAGGGGATTCAAGCATGGCATTGTTAACAATATAATAAATCTTATAAACTAATTTTTAAATACTTTCACTCCCTCAGCCCACAAACAATATCATGAACTTCATTTTTGACTGATTCTAGTGGTTGTTATCTATACCACAAACCACGAATAGAGTTACCTGTTTGATACTTGTCAATGTTGCCAACTGTCTAGTAACGTCAGTGATTGTTCTAGCCACTGATTAAGCGCCACACACATGCGACGGACAATCATGTAAATGGTGCTTAAAAGATCTAACCTTTAAAATAGACTGTTCTAAAGAAATTTGATATTTAGTATCAAGGAAACTATCGCAGCAGTCTATTTTAATAAGCCTAGCCGCCGCAGATCAGCGGCAGTGAGCTTGGAGTAGAACTCGCCCGCCATAAAATTGCAGCTGCATTCTGTGTTTACAATTTGTTTTTAACATTGTGGTAGCAAACGTATGAAATATTTATTATTTATTTACTCAATGATACCCATTTTGAATATGTTACCTCTAGCTCATACAGAACTGAAAGCCTGAAATAAAAAAAAAATAATTGGTGGCCTATAAAACAAATTTTATTGAGATTTTTAGATCAAAAGATTTGAGAAAAATTGTGGTTCGAAAGATAGGAAGATTGTTTTTGTTTTTTTCCAGAGGTGGAGTAATTTTAAATAACTCTCAATTCAATACAAAATTCAATTAGATAATAGCAATTATTGATTAAATTTTTTTTTTAAAGGAGAAAGTTTTGTCAATTAATTTTCATTGTTTGTGAATTAATTATGTTGACAATTCAATTATTATTTTGTATATAAATCATTCTAAATAGGTCAGTTGCTCCTATGCCTATGTGGATGTGGATTTGCTCTTGCTTACTTCTTTCTCTGCAGTTACTTAAGCAAAGGGATTGAAGAGGTAAGCAGATAAAGATAATGGTAGTGTAGTTTTAAGTTTTAATAGAGGAAAACCTGTAGAAAAGAAAGCTACTAGTACATCTACTGGGATGGTGGCAACGTCCTGTAATCCAGCTACTTGTAGGTCACAAATTGTGGATAGTTGTGAGAGATGGTCGGTGGATGTAGTGTTCTCTTGTGTGGATTAACGTCCGCACTATTGAATACTACGTTAATTCGCAAAGACTATCCTCATAATTGGACCAATTCGTAATTCAGAGGGCAGGGTTCGGATTCCATGTTAAAAGTTTTTTGAATGACCAGTTATCCGGATGTCTGGTGGGTAAAATAATAAAATTGAACAAATCTGTATGCGGTTTTAATGTAAGTTTCCCGCATGGTGTGTTTCTGTGTGCCCTGCTTGCTGGTTCAATAGCTATGAAGTGGCTGGAGCATCAAGCTGAGTGTAACACAATTCAGCTTTGGCCATGAAAAAAGACTAAGCAAGTTAGCCGCAAAAAACCTGTCAGTAGGCTCAGGCAAAAAAAAATAACTAATCTCTTTTGTTAGAATCCTTAAACATTCATAACTACTGTACATCTATAATTTACATATAAGTAAAGTTTTGTGTTAAATTACATTTTTTGATTGCATCCACTGGTCAACTACTGTGCTGTTTTCTGCTATTGCCTTATTTATGTGGTACCTGTCGGTGAATCAAGCTGCTCTACCTTATCTATTCTGTACTTCCACCAGCTAATTAGTGTACTGCAATCAAGGTGCAGAACAATATTGAACTACATAATTATAATTAACTAGCTGACCCGGCGAACTTCGTAACGCCTAAAAGTAAATACGTGTTAACTTTCAGATTGACCATGTTCTGAAGTCGAATAGCATTACGACTTCGTTGTCAAAAATTATATATTCTGGGTTGCGGCATAGTTAATAACAATACTGAAACAATAAGACTTATTATTAACATTACCATAAAACAAATAAATCTGAGTGGATTGATTCATAATTTTTCTAATTCAACCTAAAACCAAACAAAACCTAAATGTAATACGGCTTTATATATATATATATATATATTTATATAAATATTTTAACGACTATTGTTGTTGGACTCTGGGCACCTAAAGAAGAAAAAATACCATGGTCCCAGGCTTAAGTCTCACCATGAGACCTACGGTAATAGCTTCTTCCCTATGGGAAATTCGCTAAAAGCAAAGTGTTTTGTTAAACACAAGTAGTTCCCAGCATTTATTTAATTTTAACCTTGTTAATGACCACAAAGTAATAGAAATATCAACTATCAGTCAACTGGAATACAACTTTTTTAATTTGATTTTAGCGAATTTCCCATATGGAAGAAGCTATTACTGTAGGTCTCATGGTAAGACTTAAGCCCGGGACCATGTTATTTTTTCGTCTTTAGGTGCCTAGAGACCAAAAACAATATTCGTTAAAATCTTTTTATATATACATATATTATTATTATTTTGTAAATGAATAGTTCTGGACGTATTGGTGTTTTCAGAATGCTGGTTGTCGGGGGAGGGGGATTTTGTTGTGTTGGAGGGGTTTGATTTTTACCAGACAGAATCACAACGTAACCAGAATGACGGTGTCATTGTTTACGTCAATAAAAGACTAAATACAACGTGTGAACAAGTTACTTTAGGTGATGTGTATGGATTATCAGTACATTTTACCTTTTCAGACACAGAAATTGAACTACTAGCAGTTTACAGAACTTTTGACAGTGACATTGAAACTTTTATTGATAGACTGGGATTAAATTATAGAAATATTAATAAGAATAAAACGTGTATTTTGATAGGGGACATTAATATTGACTTACTCAAGAATGATAATTTGACTGACACGTACTTAAACACTTTAACTGGAGAGGGAATGGCACAGTGCATCAATAAACCAACAAGAGTAACTGGTAACAGCTTATCTTGTATCGATCATGTGTTTGTTCGGTACCGAGATATGACTGCCGTCAGGTCAGCTGTCCTACGGACCGGCGTCACTGACCACTACTCCACAGGCCTCACTATCACAGCTACACAACAACACGATGACGTCGGTCCTGACACACCGCACCCTCATACTTACACATACATTGACCATACCATTGTCACTGACACACTAGCTACTTCCGATTGGGCACCTGTTTTAAACTGTTTTGATGTTCATAGTTGCGCCGAAGAATTTTTGGCACTGATTGATAGTGCAATAAATAAATCTAAAAAAATATCTTCGGTTCGTTCAATTCGTTTTTTCAAAATTAAGCCATGGATAACTAGTGAATTAATAAAATCTATCAGAAACAGGGATAAATTGAGTAAAAAATTAAAGAGTCAGCCCTTTAATACTAATTTGCTAGAGCAGTATTGTGAATATAGGAGGTCTGTTAGTACAGCAATAAAAACCTCTAAAAGAAATTTTTACAGAGCTAAAATTGAACTGTTGGGAAATGTAACCATCGCCAGCACCGGTGCGAAGTAAACACTGTTATCAACATTAGAACCCATTGTTGTCTTGACTGGCAAGTTGCCACATCTTTGGACCTTGCTCAGTCCCGGCGCATGCGCGGGGAGGGGGGGCTTCGAACGCGAGAGGTAGCGGAAGGGAGTCTGAGAGTGGGGTTTATTGAAGGTAGATCATGGTGGCGGCTATGAGTGATTAAGTTAGGAACTTTTGGGGAAGGAAAAATTCTCGGGGTTATTGGTTCGCAATTTGGATAAAAATAACTAAATTCTAAATTATTTATCGGCAGAGAATTTTTAACATAAAATAATTGCTAACGGCTATTCAGCAGTTGCGGCATTAATAAGATTTTACCTACAGCTGGGCGGGTTGCACGCGGTAAGCAAGCGGCACGCCGGCAGGCCCAACAGCACGCCGCAGAAATGATCCAAAACGGTTCTGGGGTGTCATTAATGAGATTTCGAGTAGAGTCAGGAAAAAAGATCAATTCCCTATACGTAAATTTTTACCTATCAATTCCGTTATTTCAGATAATATCAAAGATCAGGTGGCGAATGATTTTAATGTTTTCTTTGCGAGTGTGGGGGAAAATTTAGCAAACTCCATTGATTCTACAGGAAACCCAATCGTGAATGACTACGACTACTACACTGAAACGACTCTCACATTCAACACAGTCACTGAACTTGACACTGAACGACATATCAAGAGCTTGAGAGGAGGGTCCGCCCCTGGTGACGATGGTGTGCCGGCTGTTATCCTCAAAGAAAACCTATTTATTCTGTCTAGACCTCTTACTCATTTAATTAATTTAAGTTTACATTTTGGCATTTTTCCAGCAAAATTCAAAACGGCTAAAGTAATCCCTCTTTTTAAATCTGATGATGTCAAAAATAAAAATAACTCTCGCCCTATCTCTTTTTTGAGTGTATTTTCTAAGATTTTAGAGCGTGTAGTAAAGGAACAGCTGTCCCGTTATCTGCAGAGTAACAATATCCTATGTGATAATCAGTATGGGTTTCGACAAGACTTAAATATTTCAGATGCTCTTTTTGATGTTTGTAAGGAATTAAAAAATTCAATTACTAATAAATTTCATTCCATGTTAATTTTTCTAGATCTTAAAAAAGCATTTGATTCTATTGACGGCGAAAAATTGTTGTTAAAATTAGAAACTGTGGGGATCCGTGGTACCGCTCTTGCGTGGTTCGGAAGTTACCTATCTGACCGCTATCAGAGAGTCAGCATTTGTAATGTCAGCGGTAATGTCTTCCCTATTAACTTTGGCGTAGTTCAAGGAAGTACCCTTGGGCCAATTCTTTTTTTGATTTATATAAATAATATCTCAAAATTAAATTTAAGGAGCAAGTTGTTTTTATTTGCCGATGACACTTTAGTTGTGTCACGTGGGATGTCGTGGGATGATGTAAAATCAAATGCACAGTACGATTTAATGCAGATAAAGGGATGGTTAAATCAGAACACTTTGTCGTTGAATATATCCAAAACTAAGTTTATGCCTATTTCTTTCGCAATAAAATCTGATTATAATCTGGAAAGTTTAAAAATCCACACTTGTGGTTTTCATCTGAACAATAACTGTTCATGCGAAGCAATAGAGAAAGTTCTGTCTTATAAGTATTTAGGCATTGTTTTTGATTCAAGGTTAAAATGGGCAGAACACATTGATTTTCTAAAGAAAAGAATAAGGAAGTATGTTTATGCTTTTAAACAACTGAGAGAAGTGTTGGATGATAAACATATTAAACTAGCTTATCTTTCTTATGTTCAGTCTCTTCTATCATTTGGTATTATCGCCTGGGGTGGTGCTCTGAATTCACATCTTCAACCATTAAATGTATTGCAGAAAACGATTCTAAAAATAGGGTTTAAAAAATGTAAAAGGTATCCATCAGTTGATCTTTATCAAGACAGTGGTGTTTTTCAATAAGGCAGCTTTACATTAGATGTATTTCAATTCACATTTATAAAAGAATGAATTCCATTTTTACACCAGTTCCTCATTTATACAACACACGCTATTCAAGAATCGTAGGCATTGTCCCCTTACAACTAACGAAGTCAATTGAAATCACAAATTCTTTTTATATTGCACATGTTTTGTTTAGTAATATTAACCTGCACTTCCCAGAGTTACTTCTTTATAATAGTCGTTCAATGGCTAACTTTAAGAAACAAATAGTAAAGTTTCTACTAATGATAGGTATTGAGGAGTCCGAGCTTATCGTTAGACCAGGGTATAAGCGGACCTGACCCTCGGCCGGACTGTCACTCCCACTATACTGATCAACACCTGCGCTGCTAATGACACGTACATAAAATTAACACATGCACAATAATACATATGATTATAACAATACTTACATAAATACAATGCATTACACACAGTAAATAACAGCTGACAATCATTTTTATAGGTATTTGCGGATGTTCAAGAGAGAGATTCTGTCATCGTAGTGATAATGTCCTTCTTTTTTCTATTAATTCAGATATTGTATTTTTGTTATTAATTTTCCTATGCAGAAGAATAAAATGGACTATATTTATATAGCTATGAAACGCCATATTTAGTATATTTGCGACTCAGGTCTGCGCACAGGCCCATGCCCATGCAGCAATTTTTGTTTTTAATTAAATGTAATTAATAGTACATTGTGCCAAATATTTATATAGATGTATGTACAACAACAACTATATTTCAAGCTCAATCTCTTATGTTAAACTGTATATATTTTTTGGAAATAAATAAATCATTCATTCATTCATTCACCATATGTAATATATATATATATATATGTGTGTGTGTGTCTGTGAACACGATAACTCTCGTAAAAATAGTCCGATCGCGACCATATTTGGTAGACATGTATTCTCACATTTGCTCGGACGAGTTTGTAAACCAGACATATCGGTCAATGGGAACGGGTAGTTTGGGGGGATTTGTACTCAAAAGTTGGGTTTTTGCATTTTTCATATGTAATTTAAAAAATTTTATCTTTCACCGTTAGAATCAGCTTAAAAAGCTAAACAATTTAGTTCCTTAAAGTTTTTCTCTATCTCCAACGGTTACCGAGATATCAAAAAATCTGAAGACATTACGTTGTATTTTGGGGCTCCAATGTTAATCTTAAGGAGGATAAAGAAAAATTAATATTTCACTTATAAATCAATATTATTGGATTAAACTTGGTATTTACCTTTATGTGGTTGAGATTTTATGGTTCCAATGCTTAAAAATCATAGTTTATGTGTTTATCATGGCAGCAAACCTGCATACTCTTTTCCCATGTTAATAATATAGGGAGTAGGCAAACTCCTTTATTTGTGGACAGATGTTGATGAAAGTTGGTATGATTGTTAAAAATAAAACTTTTTATGGTAGAAATGCCTACTTTCAGTTTTCCTCACAGCAGCAAACCTGGATACTCTTTCCCATGTTAATTTTATCTATGTTAATCTTTTTGAATAGGCAAATAATTCTCATCTTTATCGACAGATTTTGATAAAACTTGTCATAAATTATTAATATTATATTATTGATTTGGAAATTCACTGAGTAGGCAGGTCTGCTGCGATGGGGGTACTGTTTTTATATTATTAAAATAAAAAACTATTATTGGATTGTGTAAAACAAAACAAGCCAAAACCAACTTTAACATCAATGAGAATTGGAAGAATTAAAAATAAAGTGGTCACTAAATTGATTTTTTTGTTGAAAGTTTAGTTTATTAATAATTTATAGGTAAAAACCCTCCCTAATGTCTCCCTTTGGATACAAATTTGGCTGGATTTTGAAGTTGATCAAATAATTGTAATTATACGTCTATACCAAATTTCATAAAGATCAAAGGTTTTTTTACTCAAGTTCTTTTCTTTATCAGACTTTTGTTTTTGTCATCTAGGGACCTCAAAAAAATTCATAGTCCGGGGTATAAGTCATAACGACCACAATAGTTTTTTCCTGTGGAAAATTCGCTAAAATCTAAATAATTCTGTTCGCTGTACTAGCAAACATACTCATACACGTTTCCCATGTTATGTTTTTATGTAGATCTAGCAGTACGTGCGTACTGTGTATGTGTTGTAGGATTCTATGTTAGGGGAAAAGGTACTTATTAACAGGATAAAATTAATTAGATTAGATCAAAAAAATTTTATAATTATAAAAATTCATTATACGTCAAGATAGCATTTTAATTTTAAAGTTGATTTTCAATAAATCTAACGCCATCTAAGGGTGAAGGAGATGAGATACAATAAAAAGTTATGAGACCAAAGTTGTAGATCTTGTAAGATTTGTGGCACAAGAAGCCCTCTGTTTTTCGATAGGACCTTTCGTTAGCCAAAAAACAAATATTTTTTTCCAAAAATATTTTAATTTTTTCAGGGTTGTAAAAATTCAAAATTGAGAAATCCGATAATTCCATTAGTCAGAGTAACCTCTTAGAAACAAAATTTCAAGTCTTTAGCTCATCAGGAAGTCATATTTTTGGGCAAAAAAGTGGAACCCTGCGTTTCATTAAATAAACCCAATGTATTTGACATGGTAAAATTTTAAAATCGTTATAAAACATTTAAAATTGTTATATCTGGCAATTTTTTTGTCGGTTATGGACTAAAAGGAAAGTCCGTGCAAAATTTAGCTTTCTCTCAAACTATGCTATGATTACCACATCATCAGCATAATATTTGGCTTATCTTGTTCAATACTGTATTGGCTTGATCCACCTCTTTGACTGAAAGTTGAATAGTGTTGCAGAGAGCCCATCTCCTTGTTTACATCCAATTAAAGCCAAAGTTTCTTGTTTTGTGTCCAACTTTCACTTTAGCTTCTGTACCCTCCATTGTCATCTCTACTAATTTTCTTAATTTTCTTGGAGCTCTTAATTCTTCCAGGGCTTGTAATAGCCTTCTTTTTATGCTGTCAAACGCATAAAAATGCATTCAAATGTTTGAAATCAATCAATAGAAGGTGTAAGTCAAAGTAATTTTAGTGTAGATTCATTTTTAAAGAATTATAAATATTATCATTTATTTGCTAGGATCATCTCCCTGTAAACAAAGGCATAAGGTTAACGGTGGCGTGTCCTAAAATCCAGCTTCTTAGAGGTCACGAATTGTAGATAGATATAAGCGATGGCCTGTGGATGCAATATTGCCTGACGTGAATTAACGTCCACACTATAGAATACTATGTTCTTCCGCAAAGACCACCGCACAATTAAACCAGTTTGTAAATCAGAGGCAAAATTGTGGTTTGCATTCCACGTTAAACCGTAGGTCCTATAGATGTCATTGGCTGATGAGCTGTTAATTAATAGTCCTGCCGTGTCAGCCTTAATCAGTAACAAGACTACACGATTGCACCACAATCATCTTACACATTGCCATTTGAGTGAGAAGTATCAAAGTAGTACTTAAAGATAAGAGTTATAAGATAAAAATTAATTAATACCTGTTTGTGTAAACAGCCATTCTACTCTATGAAAGAATTACTGAATTAATGAATACTCTCATTGACTTGTATGATGATTAATGTAATTAATAGTGTTGCTTGATGTGCCAATATATCTATATAGAATAAGAGGATTTATTGGCTGAATAAGCTCTTACTCTAAAAAAAAACAAACATAGAATTCATAAGTTAAAAAAGAATTGCATGATAGCTGACAAATTTGAACTAAAAATGGTTGAAATGAAAGAAAATTACACTTGATAAAATGCTGAAGAGTCCTAGCCAACAGCCACCCCTCTCTCCATGGTCTAATATAGACGCCCATTCCAGCTTTTTTGTAGTAACTGTTTCAAAAATATTTTAAAAGTATACAGCTTTCAGTGTATTGATGTTTGTTCCAGAGAAACCGGTCTTGGATATTTCCGTGGTTTATGGTAACAACAGTGGTCGGTCTATGCTTGGTCTTTGTATTTTTCATTTCATTCACTATTGGTTTAGGAATGATTCAACTTGTTCTTCCTTTCATAATTAGTAAGTTGTTTCGTAAGTGTACTTATAATTTATAAAATGTATTATTTTCTAGTGTAAAAGTTTCTTGTGTTTAGTCAAGTAAAAATGAAATTTTATTACATTTTTCCTAGTGTAAGTCATTAGTCTGACTAAAACCAACAAATGTTATTCAGGGACATAAGCCACAAGATTTTCATCTCCAGCAGATATTCTATTGAATACATTGGATTTGTCAGGTTACAATGAAACTTTATCAACAAGATCAAACTACAAATACAAGAATAAAACTAAGTAAAGAGTTTGCCTATAATCTCTGTATAAAAATGATTTTAAGTCAATTTTTCATTCATGTGCTAAATAAAATGAATTTTGAAGCAAAATGCAGGTTACAATAGTTTTAATTTTGGTTCTGCTCTTGTCAATAACTGTAAGGGATAACAAACTTATTTAATAATCTAAATCTAGTACAACTGGGGATTTGCATTATTTTACTTAATCTAACAGTAAGAAAAATAATTATAAATATTTTATTCTGGTATGGTAGACATGCCCATCATTATTATAAAATAGGTATGGTTGATCTTTTTTTTAAATTAAAAGTTGCAATTTTAAGGGCAGAGTAAAGACTCATAAACAAACCATGGTATGAAATAAGCTTTGTAATGAATTACTGAAATTGATTATCTGTAAATCTCAGGGTTGCTTTTGAAAGTCATCAGAGATATCCACAAGTACAACATATTTAAGGAGTCATGATTTTAGTGAATTTAACATAGGGAAAAAGCTAATACCATAGGTTTCATTTTAACCCTTACCATGATTTTAACCTTACCCTTACTGAAAATCACACTCCCTGCTCATTTAGGTTGAAAAAATCAAAATATTAATTTCACAATGTTCTTTTTGGATTTAGGTAGCTTGAATAAAATAGAAAACAGAAATATGCTAATTTTTTTAATTAAAATTTTTTTAGGTATCTAAAAAAGTGATCTTTTAAAAATTCAGAGTGTTTGGATATAAAACTCTTAGGCTATTACAAAAATGGTAGAATACATAAAAAGGACTGTTTACTCCTAAAACACAAAACAAATTATCACGATGGATGTCAAAAAATAATGTTTTGGAAACTAAAAATAGCAGTTCTGAACAGCAGTTTGTAATGACTCACGTCTGTAGGCATAAGCCACAGTACGGGAGCGAACGAATACTGGCCGAAGTTGCAAAAAACAAATTTTAGTCACTACATATCTTCATATTTCAACAAAGCCACCATATTGGTTTTGTGAGTGCATAGAGGCTAAAGCAACATCACCACACACTATCGGTTGTTTCACGAAATACAGCAAAGTAAATGTGGCGAAATGACTGATTGGGCCTAAAGGCGTTAGCCTCACTGTGTGACCCTACTGCGCTGCGTCTAAATACGCTAGCCGCACGGTAAGGGTTAATGTAAGATGTAACCCGTCCGGGGATACATCTTGCATTAACCCTTACCGTTACATGTTATTTTTTAGCTGCCCAGAAGCCAATAACAATAGTCATTAAAATGATATATATATGTGTGTGTGTGTGTCTGTGAACTCGATAACTCTCGTAAAAATGGTCCGATCAAGACATTTACATCTACTCTAATGAGTTCGTAATCCAAGCATATCAGTCAACCGGAACACCTGTTCCAGTTGACCACCCGGTTTAGGAGGATTTATTTTGTACTCAAAATTAGATTTTTTTTTGCATTTTTCATTTGTAATTAAAAAAAATGTTTTAATTTTCTCTTTTACCATTGGAATCAGCTTAAAAATTACACAATTTAATTCCTTTAAGTTTTGCTCTATTTCTAACAGTTACCGAGTTTAAAAAAAATCTAAACACAGTAAAATTTATTTTGGTGCTCTAGTGTTAATCTTAGGGAGGATAAGCAAAAATTAATATTTCACATATCAATCAATATTTTTGGATTAAACTTAGTATTTACCTTCATGTGGTTGAGATCTATCCATTTATGCTTAAAAATCATATTTCATGTGTTTATCATGGCAGCTAACCTCCTTACTCTTTTCCCATGTTTATCATAAAGAGAATAGGCAAACTCTTTTATTTATGGACAGATACTGATGAAACTCTTTAAATGGTCAAAATAAAAACTGTTTATGTTAGAAATGCCTACTTTCAATGTTCCTCACAGCAGCAAACTCTTGCATACTCTTTCACATGTTAATTTTATGAAGAATAGGCAAATAACTCTCATATTTATCGACAGATATTGATAAAACTTGTCATATAATATTATTATTGTATTGTTGACTTGAGTCTGCTGTGACAGGGATATTTTTCTTTTACAGTAAAAAATATCAAGCTAAATTATCAAGGTGTCTTATGGCACCAAAAGGTGCTACTTTTTTTTTTTTTTACTGAAAGGGGCGGATTTCTCCCAAGGCACTTCAGCCGTAGCGGCTTTTTGCGCACCCCTGTGTGGGTTGCGGCATTATCACGTAGCGAAAAGCCATTGGTGATTGGCGGGATTTGAACCCGGGACCTTGGGCACCAAAGCCCCGCGCTCTACCCCTAGACCAGCGCGCTCCCTCAAAAGGTGCTATCTGTTGAAATAAATAAATAAATAATTTTATATTGTAGATGTAAACTTACAAGTAGTTGTTATTAAATGACTAAATTGATATCCAAATTAGCAAGCTTGATTTTGCTATATTCAAAAACCAAATGAAATACGTTGCAATATAAATGTCAGCCTTAGTCAGTAACAAGACTACAAGATCGCACCACAATCCACTTACATTCAATCCTTATTCATATTTGGCTTAAAATACCTAGCTTACCTATCATATGGCCGTCATTTCAATGTAATCTAATTTCCATTGTCTACAGATCTCAGTATTTTTTTAAACATCTTCCTAGCTTACTGCCAACATGGAAAACCCAAGGTGGAAGGAGAACTTATCAAAATAGGGAACATTATTAGGGTATGGGGAGAGTAATGAATCTCAGTTGGAGAGATTAGCAAAAAGTGTACTGTATAGATTGTGGATGGTCAAATTTAGTTAATGACTTTCAGATCGCAGTGTCACCTTTTGAGACAATTGGGTACAAGAACACACACCTGTGTTAACACACACAAATTGGAATGAAAGAATGACTTACCATTGTTCCATTGGGTGTTTGGGTTGAGTTAGATGACCTCCAACATAGACCCATAGGCTATCAGCGTCTCAAAGACCTAATTGCGTTAGTGGAGCTGGCGGCCACATCCAATGTTGAGGAGGTACAGGGGGGGAATGTGTGCACACACTAAGGAAAATAACTTTATTGGTGGGGCTACTGACAGGACATGGCCCACTGAGGAAACACCTCATGAACATCGGACTCCAGCAGATTATGCGAGGAGGAGGCTGAGTCTGCTAATCACTTCTGGCTTGAATGTTCAGCTCTGAGCCAGAGAAGGCTGAAATTCTTCGGTCGGATCTTTGGGTACCCCGAAGAATTTAAACAGCTGAGTGTCGCACAACTTCTAGGCTTTGTCAAGGGATTAGAGTTGTGGGACTAATTTCAACTAATCAGTGTCTTACTCGCCACTGGCAAGTCCGATTGGTAGAGGGGGTAACGATACGTCTATATTATCTTAGACGGGTACGGTATCTTTAATTGAGGATGGATATAGATCACGCCACATTTTTTGGTCAATCAGATCGAAGTATCACCCCACCACTCTGTTGTATGTGTATGTAAATATTACATCTGTCTTTGAATAAGGACGATATGTGAACAATATTGGACTGATTCAAATCTCAGATTATTCTATTATAACTCTACTGAAACAAAGACAGTTTGTTACTAAAATATGCCTTTCAAAGATGAATGATAATTGTAAGAATGTTGCCCATTGTTAATAAACAATAATTAGAGAAAATTGAAATGCTTGAATACTAAACAAAATATTTGATCATTTCATTAAATCTTGCTAGTAAAATATACTGTACAACTTTTAAGTTATTTGTAAATAGATGAAAAATACAACATTTATTATGAAGCTCTTTAAATATTTCAGTGTTGGTGTTCTACTGTGATCTCCTGGTATACAGTTTCTACGTTGACCTTGGAACAAACTTCACCCCTGAATTGCCTACTCAGGTTGTTCCATCTTAGCCTCTGTGGACTTCCCCAACTCAAGTGTACATGTTGAGATACAGTACATTGAAAGTGATAAGTTATGAACCTTTGGTAAAACTATAATCTTTGTAGTGAAGGTTTTCTATACTGTATTTATGTTGAATTTTTTATGTTTTTTGAAGATACGTTTTTTGTACTGTGAGATAATGTATAGATTTGCTCAAGAGAAACTTCTATATCTATACTAGTAGTAAAAAATTGATATAAACATTAGTTATCTCTCTTTATTGAAATTTAATAGATTTGTTGATTTCACCAATTCTCACGTTTTGTCTGGCAAAATTTGTTACTTAACTTTCTGTGAATCTATTGTATTCTATTGTGTTGTATCTATTGTATTGTATTTTATTAACTTCATTTAACATATTATAATTTTTTGTTAGCATTTAGTGTATGTTATAGGACTGATTAGGCATTTAAATGTAAACGTTAGTTTATTTGCTTTTACGTGTAACTAGGCTTTTCTCAGTTAGAGATTTCACTTCACAGTTGGAAATTAGTACGGTAGTATCATTGAATGGTGGTTAGGGGTACGTAAAACCATGTCTTGCCATAGATCAGTTTCTTAAAGTTAAAATGTCTAAATATATGTTTTTATATTTTATTTTCATATTAAAATTATTATGAGGAACTGAAAGAATTACTAAATTCCATTGAAACCAACTGGCCTCCATCTTGGGAATGGGCAATGAAGATTAATAGTTTCTTTAAATTAAAGTTATTCCAGTATCATTTTAGTTCAAAACGTATAAATGGGTAAAAGTACTGCTAATTTTTCTATTGGGATTAAGGGTTTATCAAATCCATCATGTGATTTAAAAACAACATTAGAAAATTGCAACAATAAAACAGCTGATTATTGTCTAGCAGCAGAATCATGCATAACACAACACTAACACAAGACATAGAAGTTATGTAATAACTAAGCTACATAGTTTTGAAATAATTTAAGATATTTTTGCTGTGTATATGTATTAGAAATCGAAAAGTTTGTATTTATCTTTTTAATAGTACTTTTATTTCATTGCCTGTAAATGTTGAAACACACATCTTTAATAATAATTTATTATTATAGTGTATTGCAATGAGAATTTCCTAAATTATTAGCGCTACAAGAGGCCAAATTGTGATATTTATAAAAAAGTACCAAGAATAAAGTCTTTAAACTTTATGAAAAATGAAAATCCATATTAAATATAGGGGTTTCCAAAAGAAATTTAAGAAAGAAGTTTAAAATTTGAAAAACTAAATTAATATTTTAATCGCCTCAATAGCTGTCTCTACATCTTATAGTTTCCGATATTCCAATGGTGGCCTCCTTGAGTTGATCACGTAAATTTCTTAAACTTTCAGCACTTCTAGTTGCTAAACGGTCAAGCTTATCAAAATAAGACCAAGAGTAAAAGTCTTAAAATTCCATGCTATGTCCAAATCCATAATAAATAACAGGGGTTCCCATTAAAAACTTCGAAGTTGACCGCCATCGTGGAAAATGCCGGCCATATTTAGAAAAACTAAAATTAATATTTTTTATCACTTTAAAAAATTAAGGAATGTTCCCCATTTAATGTTTTTTTTAAAATCTTACAGTTTCCTATATCCCAATGGTGGCCTCCTTGAGTTGATCACCCTGTACCCTATATATATTTTTTTTTGCAAATTTATATGTTTGTACAAAATTTTATGAAGAGATAATGTCTTTATGGACTCACAAACACAAATATACAGTATAAATGTGCAATCTAAATATATAAAACAAAGTCGTGTTAGTTACACATATTATAACTTGAGAACGGCTGGACCGATTTTAATGATATTTGATTTTTTGGATTCGTCTCTGCTCCAGTCATGCTTTAGGCATATTTATATTTAGGCAATTTCCATAAATTCAATTAGTTTCCATTTTATAGCGTTTTAAAATTTGAATGTTAACCTTATGGGGACTAGATTTGTTTACAAATTATCTACAATCAAAACATTTGATTTCTTAATCCAGCTGTTTGTTTACTGTTCGTTAGCAATATGCTTTACCATCCAATGCCATCTGTATCATTCATTAATGTAAAACTATTAAGTAAATATGTGCTGTGCAAAATGAACAGCATTATTCGTCACGTTAATAGTTTACGGTTTTTGGGAATTATGTACTGTATTTATATTTCTATATTTTCTGTATGATTAAAAGTCACATGTTTATATGTTTGCCAAAAAAAATAATTACAATGTTCATACATATTGAGTTTATTATAATAATCAGCTGTTGTATATTTAAAGCTTTCAAAACAAAGCCACAATGCTAATTGACTTCAGAACATGGCCAATCTTAAAGTTAACATGTACGTACTGTTAGGCGTTACGAAGTTCACCGGGTCAGCTAGTAATATGATAAAGTTTGAAATTCAGTTAAATCAGTCTAATCAGTCTAATATATATATACTGTATATATATATATATATATTTATTTATATATATATATATTTATTTATATATATATATAATTTTTTAGAAGCAACTAAATTTTTATTAGCACCATTGGAATCAACATCAAAAATAATTAGTTGTTCTGAAATTTTATGTAATGTGGTTGGAGGTATAGGGGGAGGGGAAACTAACTTACAATATTTTCAATTGAACTTGAAGGTTTGTTGATATTTTTACACTATTTTCACTAATAATTGACAAAAGACGCCAGTTAACAAGCAGTTTTAATGTAATGATTCTGTCAAGTGATGCACTTCTTTTTTTGATACTTTATGAACTTTGCTAAGCATAAGGTAACAACGATGTCAACGATCCTTCAGATTTCTTTTGTTGCTTTAAAAGTGCATGAACAGTTTACGCACTTTAAAAAAATTATTATGGCTAAGAGCAAATGAAATACAAAAGGTTATTCAATACATTTTATTTATGAATATGTGAAGTTTATTTAGGTCCAAAGTTTGAAATTTTCCACTGATAAACAAAAATAATACAACAGAATTAGTTTCGTTAAATCCTTATGGAATTTTAATTTTCTAATTTCAAAAAAATAAAATATTTCTAAACCTTAGTTTTGGTAGTTTAACACATCAATATGTTGATACAGTACTTTGTTGACGTTCTAGGGTTAATGTCATATTATTGATTTTGAAATTTGCTAAATACGAGTACATAGGTCTGCTATGACGGGGGTTTTGGTTGTGGATAATCTTAAAAATTGTATATGTTTTGTGAGATCTAGCCTCATAATAGACAGTTAAAAAAATAATTAACTATCTAAATCTGGGCTATATGCTGGATGCTTGTAGGTAAGTTGTATGTGACGTACAATCGCAGTCTCCTAATGTTAATGTCCAAAAATACTTCATTAAACCTATAGTTCGGTACTTAGTTGACTTCAATAAAACATAAGTAATTATTTGCTTAGTAGCTTAAATAGTTTTAGAAATTGATTACTGGTGTAATCAATGGGTGTAAAAATAAACTTATTTTTATGCACAATAAAATAAACACCCAGATAAATAAAATACTGTTGTTATAACTGATGACCAATAAATGGAAGATAGATATTGCAAGGCTGAACCAGAGATAAGAGAAGCACTGATAACCTAATCTGGAACTATGAATGATAAGAATTACAAGCCAGGTATGATGAACACACATCGTCTCCAATCTTCTCATTAAGGTAGTAAGCACTAAAATTTCAATACACTTTCATTTGTTGTCATCATTTAATAATTTTGATAAAACATACAATATTTACATTTTTGGAATACCAGGAGATACTTTGTTCTCAAACAAATTTGTTGTTTTAGGTAAAATGTTGTATTTATTTGGTTGATTATGCAGTGTTCACATTTTTATGTAGTATACATAAAAGTGTAGTATATGTAATATGTAGTATACATCAGTGGGTACACCCACTGATTCTCCTGAACTATGAAAGATTCAATTAAGGTTAAACCAAGTCGTACATAAAAAGAAGCCAAATAAAATGCAGGTAAAATTTTTCAATAACCCTGGAAATTTATGTAATATACAGTACAAAATACCATATTTAATTTTGTCAACAAAAATAAGTGTCCATAACTTGCTTACTTGTATATTGAATAAAAAAAAGTTATATGGTCAAAGTTGTATACTGACTATAAACTAATTAAATAAATAAATCTTTATTTTCTGTACATGATTACATTGATTTGAAATACATCGATTTACAAAATTTACAAATAACTAAACACAGACTGACCTCAACAGTAAGGACACCTTGTACAGAAAAATAGGGTCCCCGAGACTTAAGTCTGTTTGGGGATTCCGTTACATATATTTTATACTATAATAAGCTCTAAGGAGCGTGTGCAAGTTTAGTTATATCACGAATAGAGTACAATTATATAAATAAAACCACTATATAAATATCCATTAATACAGACATGATAAATAAATAACAACAAGAAATAGATTAAAATACTAGTACATGTCAACTACAAATAAACAAACATAAAACAATATCCTGTAACTTAAACAAAATAAAATTTTACAATACTTAGGAATACTAATAAACAAATATTAGATAAAGGTAAGGTCAAATAAACCTAATATTAATTATTTTCAATTTAATAGTACAATACATGTAATATGAAATGGCAAACACATAAAATACACATAATTAGAAAACTAAATATCAGTGTATAGCCATTTAATTTATTGAAACAGGAAAATACTACTAAACCACTAAAATAAAGCATTCTAAGGCTTTCAAACCTAGCTATCTATATGTATCTTCTACGTCTTTTAGTGATCTCAACCATTTTTTTAATTCTTTGAGAAATTTTGTATGATGCTGTATAGTTTTAATTATTTTTGGTAGTTGATTATACACTCGGGGTGCAATAAAGTAGTAGGATTTAGTAAAAAAAAGTTAAATTTAGTTTTGGTACATTGCATAAGCTCGCATTTCTCAATCTTGATTTGTAACTATCTACGTCTCTACTAAATAATAAATTTTTGTGAAACATTTTTAGGACCTTAAACAGGAAAATTGGTCTTATTGGAAATATATTCAAATGTTGGAAACATGGATAAGCAGAATCATATCGGGTTTTATCACAATTTACTCTTACGAAAAGTTTCTGCAAAATTAATTGATTTCAAATTGGTTAAATAAGTCCCACCCCACAAGATCAAACCATACTATTTTATAATTAATTGATGACTACAAATTCCATAATAAGTTGCCTCTGGATCGCTTAATAATACTATAAAATGTTTAAATAACCTGAACTGTCAGGTAATCCTGTAGTTATTATAGCAATAAATGCGGGTTTCCAACTACTGTATCTTGAGTTAATTTACAAGCTAAACACCAGCTTTTTAATCGATTATTTATTTGCTCATGTTGGAGCCAATAAATGTAGGCCCTAGATGAAGAGACATAACAACAACATTGAGAAATTAATCTATATACATGTTCATGTTTAGCTTCATGTTTTTCATGTTGTATGCTTCATGTTTAGCTTGAAAATGAACTTAATTTTGTCACGAGGCGAATTTCAGGAACATTTCATTTAAGTCATTTCAGGTGTGCAATCATGTTTTACATCCAGGCAAAGCTGAGTTCTGAAGTGTGATTAAAAGCCAAAAATGTTTTAGCTCTGATTGATGAAAACATTTTACATCTTTCTGCAATCAACATTAAGGTAATGATGCAAAATAAAAATTTAAATTTTATTCTGCTCTAAAATGTAATAGTTGGCTATTATGTTAATTAACTGCACCCCTTGAAATAAATAGCCGATGCAGAAGTATATTGAAATTTCATTCTAAACTTCATATCAAGTTTCAAGCAAAATTGTGTAGATGTAAGTAAGAAATTTACTAATTTGTGTTTTACCCCCAAGAATAAAATTATATACTTCTAGACAACATCCCTACTAAGTATACTGCTTTTCTCTACAATTTGAATTTTCTCTATACAATTGAAATAAAATACCTAATTTTTCAGCTTATTTGGATACTTTGTAAGTAGTCTTCATTCCGTACAATATTATTAGGATCCTGGCATTATTTTTATATTGTACTATACTTGTTTTAGACAACATTATCATAACGGAAGAGTTTCAATTTTGATGGAATTTGGTTAAGAGGAAGATGAAATTTTGGAAGAGAGAGATGAAATTTGGATATGAAATAAGGTATATATTTAGAGGATTTTATGTTCCAAAAATAGAATTTTGGAGCAAACTTAAAACGTTATTCTCAAACGTAAAATGTTTTCAAAAGTAATTTACTTTTGACAACAATATATTGATTATTAATAATAATATGTTAGTAAACTATGAACAGTTTATAAGGAAGACACAAGACAATGACGGTAAGTGTTAACTAATCATCCCACACTACAAAATATATATGGTAAAAGTGTATGACAATTGCCTGGTATTGAAGCGACATCGCACGCAGCACGCAGGCGAGAGTAGTAATTGATTAGTACTGAGTATGCAGGTTATCTCCAATATAATTAATTATCAATTAAGTTATCAAAATACTAAATTATGTGTTTTTTAGCTGAATCCAATGGTAAAAAGAAAAATTTGATTTATATGTATGTATACATATATAAATCAAATTTTAATATATGATATACAATTTTGAATGATCCCCAAAATTTGTTCAGGGGGTTGAGTTATGAACTTATCATGGTTCCGGGCTTAACTGTGACTATGTGTTTCATGTGAATACCTCACTTTTTCTTATAAATTTTTCTAATACTACAGTACTAAACCAGTTTTATTTTTCTTTAATTATAGCTAGTTCGTTATTAATTAGTTTCGTAAATAGTATCTGATTAGTTCTGTCATGGTATAATTATCTCCTATAAACATTTTTCATTAAGTATGACAAATTTGAAGGTGTGCCTAAAGATAACATATGATTCAGAGCAGTATTTCCTTATTAGTGAAATTCCATAAGTGAGCTACATGACCCGCATGGTCACAGTTTAGCCCGGGATCATGATAGAAGTTCATATTTGAACCCTCTGAATACGTTTTGGGGAAACATTCAAAATTTTATATATATATTGGTTATTGAGCTATTCAAAATGGTAAACAAAGTATGTTGTATAATGTTTGTCTTATGGTGAACAACTAAAAGTCAATAACTCTCTTATTTCATTAAATATTCTCCCAAAATTTGGTATGCAGGGCCATCAAGTTAAGTTTTATTAATAAATCCATAAAACCCTAAATGAAATGTTTCTTTCTGGAAAACCTACGTACTCATTGCCCATGTACTCTCCATAAAAATGGTAAGTACATAAATTGGTATAACTTGCTTAATTATTGATATAATTTGATAAAATTTGGAATTTTTTACTTAATTAACAGCTGTAATAGAAGCATAATACCATTAAAAACCAATTATTGCAGCTTACCTGCATATTCAGGACTATTTGATTACTATGATAGCTATACACATAAGTTCTCTGAAACTCGCTCTACTCAAGCCTGTGTTCTGCATGCGATCTTGTCACATTTCGTACATTTAAGACCTAATATTTATTTAAAACATATTTCAGGTCTAATTTTTTGGTTCCAGATGTATATAGAGGTACCTCAAGTATCAAAATGTTGTTGCAAAATACCATTAAAAGTTGGAAGTTTCATTGTAGCCCTCTTGAATGTGGTAAGTTTTTCAATGTGTCTCATAAGAAAATACGTAGGGTGTATGGGACAAACAAGAGAAGAACTATTTTTAAGTAAACGTATATTACTAAGAAAACTATTTCTATTGAATATTTTTGACTAAAGTAATGGAAAAGCTTCATTAGATATAAATATTTAAGTATACTATATCATATGTCCATGCGGTTTTTGTAAGCCACATGGAAGACAAGAAAAATGAAACAGCAAATGGGTCTGGGGTTAAACCAAACTGTATATCTATAAGACTATATCATTTTACACTGGGTACCTTTAATCATTTTACAACCTGGTAAATACACACATTCACATGTGTGCACATGCATACACAAACACACACACACACACACAAAATCAAATATCCGTTAATAATACACAATATCAACCTTTTATACATTACAGATAGTAAAAGAAAAATATACAACAGTTGATTATTATGATAAACGTAGTATGTATAAACATTGTAATTATTTTTTATTTTGACCAATATATAAGCATGTGATTTTTAATCATAATACATAATCCCTAAAACTGTAAATATTAAAATGGCGAATAAATGTTTCATATAGTACAGTACAAATTCACTTTATAATTTTACATTAATAAATGATTAAGGCGGTATTGGATGATAAAAAGCATATTGTTAGTTGTTTACATTTGAACAAAATGACAGTTTACAGAAACTTTCAAATAATTTAATCACAGCTGTTAATTTTTTAGACACTTAATTTATAAAACCTGACACTGCACCCCTTTATGCCCTCTGAGTCAGAGCCCTTTGGATGGATTTGTACCAAACTTCACAGAAATCATGCTTGATAATGCCTGAAAGTTTCATAATGTCTATAGGTAACATACATACAAACATTCATACTTCCTCTTTTATATATTAAGATTGTTTTTGATTATGTTTAGTTGATTAATTGTTTTTACAACAAAATCAACTTTGAAACTATACTAACAGTATTTACATCGTATCTTAAGTTTAACATATTTTTAGAAACCAATACTTTTGTTTATTTTATTTTATCAATAGGAGCTATTGTCACGTAGGCCACTGTTATTTACCATAGACATGGTGGCCCATTCAAATGATGTAAAGTATCAGAATTAAATTAAATGTTATATTTTTTATATTGTTTATGTGGTGGAGATCCGCCACTACCGCCGCGGGAGTACCGCACGTGGACGTTTTACCTCGAGCCAGTCCACACCAAAATTACCTCTACCGCGCGGTAGGGGGGGTATCCAGCTCTCTGCTATCACTTTGAATATCGGTCACTAGTGATTAAAATGTCGTCCGATGTACCTTGGTTGAACCACGACTTGGTGAAAAATAGTGTTCCGTGGGTGGGAGACGACTCGAGTAGTGACGAGAAATACTCTTAAACTCGGTGGCTTGTAAGAGGTCCAAGTGGGTTCATCCCATATATGAGAAGAGAGAGACGTATGGGAAATTCCACTACCTTGTGGCAGATTTGGAACTGGACGAAGAAATGTTCAAACCTACTTCAGTCTAAACCCAAAACAGTTTAGTGAAGTGTTGTCAGTAGTTGGAGAACATATTAAGAAAAATGATAAAAACTACAGGAAGGCAATAACCGCAAAGGAGAGATAGGCTGTTTGCTTATAGGGCAATAGAGCCAGAAACTTCTTTGCGCATGAGCAAGACCATACGCCCGCAGCGGTAGTCTGAAAAATTCGCTCAGCAAGCGGTAGTGGCGGACACTACCGCACGCCCGCGGGCGCGTGGTAGCTCGGTGTGGCTTGGCCCATTTGATAACATGGTGAGCGATTTTTTAAAGTTTGCGTCCGCCGCGGTAGCGAGCTCGGTGTGGCATGGCCTTAAGGTGTTCGGCCTCGGAGACCCCAAGAGTAATCAACCACTCTGTGACCCGTTTAAAAAAGATGCTGACTAAGTTTGAATCAAAAAGACGGATGTTATTAAAGCAAGATTTTAAATTTCTATACAGAACAACAGAAATATAGAATGAATTTGTAGTTGAATATGATTTAGTCAAGTGTGCAGTTGTAATTCCAATATTTTGCGAGTATGAGTCCTGTAAGAATGGTCTACAAAATCAAAGATGTTCTCTAAATTTTTGAAAATATTAATCAATAAATTCTTTATGAAAAGCTGCCTTACACTGAGTAAAGAAACTTCACGAAACAAGCATTCTGTTGGAAAACGAACTGGTTTATTAAAACAACCTTTAATTAATTATTAACTTTTGTAAATTGTATAACGGCTCTAAATTTGATGAATACATTCCGCCCCATACTATTATGCCAAATGAAAGTAATGATTGAACATAAGCAAAATATGCTAATCTTATCTTTTGGTCATTCAAGATTACACGAAGTTGTCTAAAAGCATAAACATACTTTCGCAATTTTGAAATTAAAAATGTAACATGCTCTTGCCACTTTAGACGATTATCAAAAACCACTCCTAAATATTTATAGGAAGAGACTCTTTCAATGGATTCGCAGGAGCAATACATATTATGATTGTTGCCACATGAATGTATGATAAGATTTTGTAGATTATAGTCAGAATTGTTTGTTAAAGATATTGGCATGGATTTTGTTTTTGACACATTTAAGGAAAGAACATTCTGATCAAACCACCTTTTTAAAACCATGAGATCACTCTTAGCTTTAGATTGAACCTCGTCCCAGTTCTTTCCTTTCTGAAAGATTAGTGTATCATCTGCAAGGCGTCCGATATATTTCTATCTTGAATAAAACCATATTGGTTATCACTCAAAATTGAATTGGCTCGAAGATATGAAACTAGTTGTTCTTTTACTATCCGTTCTAGAATTTTAGAAAACACACTTAGCATAGATATAGGGCGGAAGTTGTTAACATCTGTAAAGACGTCTGATTTATGAAGAGGAAATACTTTTGCTATTTTAAAAATGTGTGGAAAAATGCCGGAGGTCAAACTTAGATTTATTAAATGAAGGATTGGTCTTGAAAATATGTAAAAATGCTTATTAAAAAAAAGGGTTTTATCTGTTCTGGAAAATGTGTACACAATTATTCTGATGAAATAAAGCTAGGGAAAATCATTCATTTGTAGTAATAAAAGAATCAGGCTGAGAACTGACCTCTGGGGCACTCCAGTCCACACCCCAACTTCATTGGATCTGCTATCACAAACTCTCTGCATGCAGTAGTTAGATAAATAAGTTTCGAAAACATTATAATGAAATTTCCTTTACACCATAACATTTTCACTTCAAAACTAGTTTCCTGTAGTCAACTCAGTCAAAAGTCCTACTTAGGTCACAAAATGTGGCTTGAGCAAAAACCATGTTCTCATTAATTTATTTACCAGTATATGGTTTGCAATCATGGTGCTTTTACTATTTTGAAACCAAATTGTCTGGTATAAATATTTATTGCTTTCAAAATAATAAATTATAATTATTTGTTTATGAACAATTATTTTGATTATTTTTGAAAAAAAAAACAGTATGACAGAAAATCGGAAATATATCAAATCAAATCATTTATTATCGCAACACACAATATTACAGTCCATGACAACGTCATATTAAGAAAAACAATAGATCACAGTCAAATCAGTTCTTAAAATGTCCAATGAATTCCTTCACAGAATACACACTTAAGTCAATAAGCATAATTTTTAATTGTTTTTTAAGATCTGACACATTAATTTTCTTAAAATTACATGGTAACATATTGTACAGCCTAATACTTAATTCAAAAGAGCTATGAATAGTACTTTGAAAGTTACATTGAGTTACTCTAAGGTTGTCATAATATCTCGTAAAATAATTATGAATTAGGTCATTAGTTGGAATTATATTTAAATTAAGTTTTACATATAATATACATTCTAAAATTAACAGAGAAGGAATAGTAAGCACATTAAATTTCCTGAATAATGGTTTACAATGTTCTCTAGGCTGGACCCCTGCAATTACTCTCATCGCTCTTTTTTGCAGAATTATAAGTTTTTTAACACTACTGTCATTTCCCCAGACAAAAACACCATACATGAGATGACTCTGATCATAAGCATAATAAACAGACATCAGTACATCCATTGTTACAATACATTTTAATTTCCTAAGTAGAAAAATGGCAGAGGAGACCTTTTTGCAAACAGATTCTATATGTACATTCCATTTAACATTTGACTGCAAAAAAACACCAAGAAATTTAACACGATTGACACTATTCTTAAAATTAAAACTAAATTCCAAGGTTTGGGTTTTATCCTTATTTGTACACAAAATATTGGCTGCAGCCCAGCCGTCAACTAAAGAGTCACATTTTGTAACCACACGTTGTGTAGTAAAACTGTATTTTTTCATCTGGGGTCTTAAAAAAACGATCCTTCTCTATGTCTTTTCATGACAGTAAGAGTAATAGTTCCTATAATGTTTTGTTTGTAAATATTTTTAATTTTAGAAATATTTTTCTAGTCCCATAAATTTGTCTGTTAAATTATTTGTAAACTGTATTTAACGACTTCAACTGCTTGATTACTATTTTCCTCCACCATTTCTTTATATCTTTTTACTTTATATAGAAATACAGGGAGTGGCAAAAAAAACTGACCAAATCTTCACTTTTGAAAAATGTCTGAGCAACAGACCCATGCATGATGCTCACTAGACAACTGCTCTATGTTAAAAACTCAAGTGACCTTAAGATCCAGCCCATTCCCATAAACCCTACCACCCGACTGTCCAGTGGCATAGATACGGGGGGGGGGATAAGGGGGATATATCCCCCCCATAACGATCACCTTCGCTAAAAATTTCAAAACAAAAATATTCTGAAATACCGCTACGCAATAACAAATAATACAATAAGTAGTGCGTTGATGTTATTGTATGTTGCATGCCGAAATTCAGTATAGCCTACGAGAGTATTCAAATTAATTAAGCGATCTCCCCCAACTGGTCCCCCGGTCATCCCTCCCGCCATCAAGATCTTTCAGCCGCAAACTCTTATAACTTACACTGTAGATCTAACCTAAACAGTTTATATCTTGACGTTTGCGATTTGTGACATTTAATCTCATATATTATCCGTACCCTCCATGCTTTGAGTTCGGCATTAGTGTTTTTTGCATTTTGAGGGACCTTACTGACAAAATGTTTCGCATTAGGCCCCTAAGAACAATGTTAATTATATAACAGCATTACTAGCTACACGATGGTCGTAAACAGATGGTTGAGGTGTCAAATTTAAGGTAAAGTGGTTATAAAAGGAATTGCATTATTATTTAAAAACATTTTTAAATATAATTACCTCATAATTTTATTCGATAATTAATTGACAAATCGCATCTAGTTAACAAAACAATGAGAGTAAAATAACAAGCTGAAATCTTTTTAGGATAAAAACATAAAATACAGTATAATTCCCTAGATAATCACTTTACCTTTACCTTTATTTTGACACCTCAGCCATTTTTACCACTGTCAATTAATTTGTACCGCTGTCCAAAAATTAACATCGTTCTTAAGGGACCAGAGTCTAAGATGGCAGCGGAGGAATTGCATGATCTTTATATAGTATTTAACTCATCAAAATGTTCCTTATGTACCCTATACTACATCCTCTAGAATAAGTTTTAGTCGGGGGGGGGGGTATTTATATCCCCTCCCATGAAAAAACTGTATCTACGCCACTGCGACTGTCAGACTGTGTGTATGTAAAAGGCCAGTTATTTTTGCCAGTCCCTACATTTCGTATACACTAAAACCTCGTTTATCCGGTTTTGATGGGACCAGGTACATTTAAACGGATACAGTAAACAAATTTTCGGATAAACCGTTTTACCGATTTTTGGAAGAAAAATCCAAAGAACTCCTTCAATTTTCTACATCGGACCCGTAATATGGGAGCGCATTACGGTTGCGTTTCTTTGATTACAGTGTTTATACACAGTTGAATTTTTTCGACCTACAGTATTGTGAACGGTTGGCCGAAAACATCACGCAGTACCGGCCGTAAACGCCGCGCAGAGCCGGCAAAATACAGTCCGCGCCGTTTAGATTGTCGCAAACTACGCTGTACTTTCCAGCAACATTTTTCTCTTGGAACCATTTCGGATAAACCGGAATTTCGGATAAGCGATTACCGGATAAACGAGGTTTTAGTGTATGAGAAAGCTTGAAATTAGGCTATTTTTCTTTAAAAATAAGATATTTTTACTTTAGATACTTGGGATTTTGACCATTGGCACTGCCTTCCTCAACCTTAATTCTGACAGAAACATCATCTTCACAAATGACTTTGCTGCATTCTACCACTACAGTCAGTAAGATCAAAATATTACATTGATAAAAAAACCTTAATTTCTAAATTAAGATGTTATAGAGAATAAGAATTACAAAATCATAATAATTTTGTAATTGCATTAAACATCGTCAAAACTATTCATATCTTTTATTGGACTTTTCAACACATCTGTATTTTAGGGAATTTCCCATAGGGAAGAAGCTATTACCGTAGGTCTCATGGCGAGACTTCAGCCCGGGACCATGTTATTTTTTTCTTCTTTAGGTGCCCAGAGACCAAAAACAATAGTCGTTAAAATTTATATATTTTTGATTTTTAATATATATTTTTTTATTAAATAAAATTTATTTTAACTTTACTTAATATAACAGTAATCCTTAAAAGTGTACAATAGAGATCAAATATATATATATACAGTAGAACCTCGCTAATCCATCACCTGCAGGACCGGGGGTATGGTCGGAACAACAAAAAGGTCGGATTATCAGAGGAACTCGTATATTAACATAAAAACAAACTTAAACTGTTTTTCTAACAAAGAATATTGCATCAAGATTTTATAAAAAGCTACTGTACTGATGAACGCTACAGAAAGCCTAAAAACATTAAATAAATACCCACATATACACACTCACGATGTCACCTGTCGATGCGTCATCGACAGGTTTCAACTTGAACGGAGTTACGAAGTAAACAAATGCTGTAAATTTCCGCTAGCGTGGTCGGACTAAGCGAGGAGAATGCCGCCGAGGACGAATTAGCGAAAATCTGTTGTGCCGACGGGCATGGTCGGACCAACCGAGGAGTCGGACCATTGGAGGTCGGACTATCGAGGTTCTACTGTATATATATAGGGTGTTTCAGAATTCCCTACCAATACTCTAGGGCATTGTTCCTGGGTAACAAAAATATCTAAATATCATACTTATATTGTCCGGAAGTCCTTAATTACTCACACAGCCTCCATTTTGTTTTTTCACTTATTATTTTTTTCTGAATTTCTCAATCCGTTAAACATACGGATTTGAAACTTTGCACGACCATTTATGACAACTAGACAAAGTTACAACAAAATTATGACAATTTCTCAAATTCATAAAACAAAATGTCGGTCATTTAAAATTTTATTTCTCAAATAACTCGTGAACCGTTATTTTAACAGAAAATTTACAAGAATAACTTTTTTAGGTTATTTAATTACAAATAGATTGACACCACATTGGTTTAAATTAGTTAAATTAGTTAAGTTAAATTAGCTTAATATTAACTGAGATATGAAAAAAACTAAAAACTGCACAATTAAGTTCCTTAAAGTTTTTCTCTATCTTCAACGGTTACCGAGATATTAAAAAATCTAAACACAGTACGTTGTATTTTGAGGCTCCAATGTTAATCTTATGGAGGATTAGGAAAAATTAATTTTTCACTTATTACCTAATATTTTTGGATGAAACTTGATATTTAGCTTCATGTGGTTGAGATCCATACATTTGTGCTAAAAAATCATAGTTTTTGTGTTTATCATGGCAGCAAACCTGCATACTCTTTTTCCATGTTAATCATATGGAGATTAGGCAAACTCCTTTATTTATGGACAGATGTTGATGAAAGTTGGTATAAATGTTAAAAATAAAACTTTTGATGGTATAAATGGCTACTTTCAGTGTTCCTCATTGCAGCAAATCTACTCACTCTTTCCCATTTTAATCTTATGGATAATAGGCAAATAATTCTCATGTTTATTGACAGATTTCGACCAAACTTGTCATATATTATTATTATTATATTATTGATTTGGAAATTCGCTGAGTACGCAGGTCTGCTGCGACGGGGGTATTTACGAGAGTTATCGTGTTCACAGAGATATGTATATACATATATATATATATATATATAAATTTTAACGACTATTGTTTTTGTCTCTGGGCACCTAAAGAAGAAAAAATAACATGGTCCCAGGCTTAAGTCTCGCTATGAGACCTATGGTAATAGCTCCTTCCCTATGGGAAATTCGCTAAAAACAATTTTTGGATACAAAATCCCCCCAAACTACCAGTTCCGATTGACTGATATGTCTAGATTACAAACTCGTCCAAGCAAATGTAGGAATACACATCTCTACCAAATTTGGTCTCAATCGGACCATTTTTACGAGAGTTATCGTGTTCACAGACACACACACACACACACACACACACACACACACACACACACACATATATATATATATATATATATATATATCTTGCAGATAATCTCTTGCAGTAACAGATTATCATTTTGAATTAACTTAAAAATGGCCTTAAAGGTTGAAACATGTCGTTAAAATAAAATAATGTTTGTCAAGGATACTCAGTTAATTTTTTTAACTTTAGTTAATATAACAGTAATCCTTAAAAGTGAACTATATAGATCAAATATATATATATCTAATCTAATATATATACGATGCCATGTGTATGTATATACAATGCCAGGCGTAACTCACTCACTGGTGATACAAATTCTAACCCACTTCTAGATGTGCTGGAGACTTGAAATTTTGCACGGACCTTCCTTTAGGTCCACAACCGACAGGAAAATTGCCAAATATAACAATTTTTCATTACGTACCGAGAAAAAAAATGTTAACATTTTCCCATATAAAATGCATTGGGTCGATTTCGTGAAATGCAACGTTTCACTTTTTCGCTCCAAAATACGATTTCCTGATGAGCTAGAGACTTGAAATTTTTTATGGACATTCCTCAGAGGTTACTATAAGTAATCGAATCATCAGAATTCCAAAATTTTAAATTTTACTACCCCAAAAAATATCATAAACTTTTTCAAAATTTTTTTTCATTTTTCGGCTATATAACTTTAAGGAAAGGTCCTATCGGGAAACGGAGGACACTTTGCCCCGTTAACTTTTTAAAACCTACAACTTTGGTTCTTTGACATTTTTTCATATTTTGCCTCCTTAACCCAGAAACTGCGTTTCTTTTCTGAAGAGGTAGGAACTTTCAACTTGGCACGGACCTTATATAGATATCTTAGTTTTAAACCTTTTATGACTTAAAAAAAATTTAAATAAATATAAAATATTTTTGGTTCTTTGATATATTTTTTGAACGAGATGTCTTCAAAAACTAAGATTACCTTACCATACGGATTTTTGAAGATCTTTATTTTGTCGATATTACTTTTTATCGTATATTATTCCCTTCTTTACAAAAAATTTTAAAAATTTTTTTAATCCCTACCATATTACGTAATTATAGTACATAGAGTACTAATATTTTGTAAAAACCCAACTCTAATAACCCCTAAAAGGAAAACGTAATAACTTTACAAGACCTTTAATGAATAAATGAAAACTTATTAAATATGGGAAATTTAGTGGTTTTTCGCCAAGTTCTGGATGGCCCTTTGTATGCCTTGTGCAACTTACTTGGGATGCTACTTCTAATCCATTTCTAGCAGTGCTAGACACTTTAAATTCCGTACGGACCTTCCTTCAGATCCACAACCGACAGGAAAACTGCCAAATATAACAATTACATATTACGACAATGCTTTGAGTTTATTTCGTGAAATGCAGGGTTTCACTTTTTTGCTCATAAATCTAATTATTATTACTCTCCAGAATTTGAAAATATATTTATTACTCACCGCCCACCAATTTTATAACATAATGATCTCTACGACACTAACAATAGGAATATAATTTAAAATTTACACAAAAAATTATTCTTATCGTGCTGCTGTTACCCACAGTTAATCTATAGTATACTTTTCTTTTATTACGTCCACGTTACTACTAATAATACTAATACTACTAACACTAATAATAATCACTATTAGCGATTCTGCCGACACCCATAAGGGGGCTTGGGGGCGGAGCCCCCAGCGAGCGAAGCGAGTATATATATATATATACACATACATATACAGTAGCGCTCAAATTAATTGGAACACCCGGGTAATACCTACTGTTTTTACATGACGAAATCCTTCGACGATGATGTTTGTCCCGCAATTGTTGCACAATGAAAGTCTATTCAATAAACTATTCACTTAAAAATAATCCTTCTACAGCAAGCTCATCCTACGGTGCTAAGCTCAAAGTCCATCTGCACCTAACTGTTGTTTGATGTGTCAAGAAGTATATTAAAAAAACAGAATATAATAGGAACCGACAACCAGAGAAAGAATGACTATGACACAATATTCCAGATATTTAGTCAATCAAAAATTCCAAACATTACCATATATGGAGTGGTGGCGTGATCTAGCTATGTATCCAGAGTTACTTGATTGGCCTTTGGTCCAAACGATTCAATTTAAGTTATGTAATTAAAAAATTATTACAAATAAGATGTGCTTATCTATTTTTGACAATTGATAGTTTGAGATAGTCAAAGTTTAACTTATTTGAGGTTATTTAAATAATCAATTGATTATCTATAACACATAGGCCCACCACATACATTACTGAATATAACAGTGACAACCTTTGGAAGTACAGTACCTTTGATGCATTCCTCTAATTTTGCTGAGCAGGTTAATTCATACATGTTGTTGTTGTATGTTTTTTATAATAATTATAACAATCTTATGAAAGTTTTATGGTTTCAGTTGGCCTGGTATTCATTCTGCTCATTGGAGTTGGTCTGCTAGTAACATCATGTCTTTTGGTTACAGCGCTGCTGAAGGTTTGTTTGAGTAAACGTGTTTGCATGTAGCACAGCTGTTAAATTTACTTTTGTGGTAAACACAGAATGTCGTCTAAGAGTGCTCAGTGTCATTCTTACGTAGAAAAGAAAAAAGCAATTATATCCTTATTTTTCAATAATTTTCATGATATTTGATATGCTGTGTTTGGTCTCATCACCCAATAAAACTTAATTACATAAAGTTTTATATTACCTTGTGTCGGTGGAAGTAGGAAGGGGATGAGCTTAAGAAATAGAATTATCATTTGAAACAGTAACTTACATTTTAAAATGGTATTTAATTTAATTTTAAGAATATTATAGTTTAAGCAAATGTATGTACTTTTTCAAAAGCTGCCTTAAGGAAAAGGTATGTTCATTTCAATTGTTTTTAATATCCGTATTACAGGGAAATACTAAGATTGGTATACTAGATACTACATCTAGATACTCATTGGATACCTGATTTTTTGTAACCCTATTTGTTGCTAATGGCAATTAGTTTTGGTTCCTATGAAACCATTATCAGGCCTGACAAAGATAGTTTTCTTCATTTGAAGATCGACATGACTAAAAAATACATTTAATAGACCCTGAAACAGATGAAAAGAACACAAAATATTAGAATAACAAAGAATTTAAACCGCAACACGCACACATTGATTGCAAGAGAGGTCTAGACTATTCCGGAATTCTCTTGTCCCTGCGGTAAACGTCACAATGTGAATTCCCCATTCTTTCAGTATTCTGTGTTTTTGTAGTCTGTATGTTCTTGTACATTTCCACATGTCCTGTGTGTCCCATATGATTCCGTATGAGTCCTACTTATATAAGTTTATTAAATCTATTTTTATAACGGCGACGACCTCCAAATGAAGAGAACTACATCCTTGACAAGCCTTATGATGGTTTGTTTTATTTTGTACTTATGACAGGAAGTAAAATGAGGGTATAGGACAGTATTGAAGATTGCTATTGTTCATACCAATTCACATTCAAATGCAATGATAAAATCTTTATATTTTAGAATTTGAAATAAATCAATTTTTTCAGGAAAAGCACAACTACACTCTACCGTTCTTCCTTGTTGAAATACTGATGGTGCTGATGAGTGCATCTGGTGTTTTTGTATTTTTCACTAAAATGTTTTCAAATCTATCTCCCAATGCCTTCTACATGGTGTTCTTATTGATAACTGGTGGTATGTTTAGTGATTGTTTTAAATAAGTGAAACAAAGATAGATTTACTTTCTTTTAAAAAGATTTCTGAGACATTTTAGAAAGTTGCAAGTTAAGCTGACCATAGTATAGGCTGAAGCACAAAATATAGCTGTAAGTATCGATAAATAAATAGCCTGTAATAATGAAATCAAATCAAAACAATCTTTATTCATAAAGTACTGTACATAAATTTGTACACTGAATGGTGTCACCCTTCTGGCCCAGTATTAAGACTCCACTTTTTTCCTGAACTGCTCCTTAAAGTTTTCAACACCCGTCTTGTGGAGGGTATCTTCTTCACTTCTTGGAAGGTCGCTCGACTCATCCTCATCTTAAAGGGAGAAGGCGATCTTGGAGCCCCTTCAACTTTCCATCCCCTTTAGATGCTTGATACGGCAGACAAGGTCCTCGAGAAGATGCTCATGTCTAGGCTCAAGGATGTTATTGTGGCTGCTGGTGACTTATCACCATAGCAACATGATTTCAGGTCTGGTCATTCGACTATTGACGCCATCCAGGAGGTTGTCGAGGCAATACGGAGGGCGGAGAGCCACAACCACTGGTCACGTTGTGTGGTTCTCCTTGTGACGCTTGACGTCAAGAATGCATTTAACTCCGCCATGTGAATTGATATGCTGTGGGTGCTTGAGCATACATTCCACGTCCCAGCGTACCTTCTGTGAATGATTAGTTCATACCTTTCAAATCGTGCTCTGTTGTACGACACACTCGAGGGTCAGCGTAGAGTCGCCGTCACATCTGGTGCAACACAGGGATCAATCCTTGGACTTGATCTCTGAAACGTGTCATACGACAGTCTGTTGAGGCTCGATATACCTGATGAAACCCTCCTTGTTGGCATTGTGGACAATTTTGCTGCCCCGATTTCAAAAAGAAGCATTGAGCTTGCACAACTCAAGCTGGATCTGGTGATGCAAATGGTCAACAATTGGATGCGGGATCACGGCTTATCGCTTTCACTCAACAAGCCAGATCTTGGTCCTAACGAAGAAACACATCAAGTCCGTCATCCCGATGCGTGTCGGAGACCCCTACATCTAAACAAAACCCACTGTGTAGTACTTAGGAGTGGTGATTGAATGCAAGCTGAGTTTCAATGTGCAGATCAGACGCACCGCCAAAAAATCCGCCAAGGGAGTCAACCACGTTCCAGCAGGAGTCGGCTACTTATGTCTTCGGTCAATTCCGCCCTCTTGTACGAAGCTGATGTTTGGGTTCACGCCCTCAGCAAGAAGTGTTACCGCAACAAGCTTTTACATGTTCAGCAAACCGAAGCATTGTAAGCATTGTGAAGCATTGTCGCTCCTGCGTATCGCACAGTCTCCGAGCTGGCTGCTTTTGTGATTGCTCAAGGTCACAAGTGCTGTCACAAGTGCGTTTTATGAACAAAACAAAATGACTGGAGTGCCACTGCACTCCGCGTGAGCACCGGAGTGTTAAAGTTTTTCTCTATCTCCAACAGTTACCAAGATATTAAAAAATCTACACAGTATGTTGTATTCTGTGGCACCAGAGTTAATCTTATGGAGGATAAGGAAAAATTCATATTTCACTCATCAATCAATATTTTTGGATAAAACTTGATATTTAGCTTCATGTGGTTGAGATCCATCTGTTTATGCTTAAAAATCATAGTTTATGTATTTCTCATGGCAGCTAACCTGCATACTATTTTCCCATGTTAATAATATAGGGAATAGGTAAACTCCTTTATTTATGGACAGATGTTGATGAAACTTGGTATAAATGGTAAAAACAAAAATTTGTTATGCTATAAATGCATAATTTCAGTGTTCCTCACAGCAGCAAACCTGCATACTCTTTCCCATGTTAATCTTAAGGAGAATAGGCAAATAAGTAACTCATATATTTATCGACGGATATTGATAAAACTAGACATATAATATTATTATTATATTACTGATTTGGAAATTCACTGAGTACGCAGGTCTGCTGCGACGGGGGTATTTTTCTTCAACAATCATATTGGAGATAAAATCTGGTACTTCCACCCGCTTCCAATTCAAACCCTTATGGCCTAGTATTAAGACTCCACTTTTTCCTGAACTGAGTACGCAGATCCTGGTGAGTACGCAGGACTGCTGCAAGGGGGTATTATATTTTTCCAACTCTTCTTTCAGTTGTAGATTCCAACTTTTTATGTTTGTAATTTTCCCTTTTAGTTTACCTGTACTTCTAACATATTTGAACGTTATTCCTACTAACAATCTATGATCCTCTTCCATGTTGTGTTGACACTTAGTACCACCTTTACATCTAACAATTTATCTCCCCAAATCTTATATCTACCATTATGTAGGCAACAACAGTTCTCAGATTTTCATCCCAACTATATCTAGTGACTACATGACTCTCTCTTTTATGGAATTTATTATTTCCAAGGCCATATAATTTCTTCAACACAGATCCAACAACCGTAAGCCTCCCCTATTTTGTAGTTCATATCTCCCATCAAGATGTTCACACTCTCTACATGTTCATACAACTAAAGTTTCAAAAAAAGTGAAAACTCTACAAACTCCACAGAAGCACTAACGACCAACTTTCCAGCACAAAATCCACGTTGTTATTTATTTAAAAGTTAACTTTTTACTAAATATTTTATCAGATTTATATTCATATCTTTTTAAAATATATTTGAAAAAGTTGGTAGTAATGAAGCCGGTAAGTTGATACTTCTAAGTGATATCCATTTTTAAATAGTGGCTTAATTTTTGCTATTTTTAATTTTTCAGGAAAATTTCCTGTGATAAACGATAAATTAATGAAATGAACTGAAGGTTTTTTTTTTAATATTACATCACAAGTTTGACGATTGGCATCGGCACCCTTATCACCATATCCAGAGGAAAACTTAATTACTTAAAATTTAATGTGTTAATTACTTAACTATATTAAGAGGTATATCACGTAATTCCCAGCATGTAAATACAAATAATAATAATAAATTATTATTCTTATTCTTAAATTTTCAATCAAAATTTAGAATTTTAATGTGAGAAATACATTTTAATCTTATATTTCATAAGTGAAATAAATTTATTACCCCGGTAGTGCAACAAAATTGACCAGAATGTCAAATTATCAAGAACTGTATTTCCTTTGCAGTACTACCTCAAAAGAGTATAGTCCCAGTATTTCATGGGTGAGGGAATTACATCATACTTGAACCATCCTAGGAACTATTGGATATTTCAGCCATGAGTAAGGTTATTCCAATCACATTCCTAATCACTATTATGGTACCATATTGAAACATTTTTGTATTTTACTTGACATATTTATTACCGTAAGAAAAGCATGACATGTCTATACTATTTAAGACAATATACTCCACAATATTGCAAGATAACTCATTGGATGTGTATGTTTTCTAGGACTTTGTTTCTACTGTTTCATCGTAGTTTACAGCTACTACAGAGAAGTAACTTGGAGCTCTACAATAACATGAGAAAGGAGAGACAGCTACAATTGTGAAATCCTTCTTTATCTGAACAAAAACTTAAATGATAAGGGCATGTTAGCTTTGTGATAGATTGTAATTAATTGTTAAATTTACAACACTTTATTCAATTGCTGACTCTAAGGTAGATTAAAAAAACAAATGTTTTACCCAACACTATTAAGAATTCTCACTTGCACCCAAAACATAGGATTAGATAATAGAACCAATAATTAACAAAACAAAAATCAGCTGACAACTTTGGAGTTACGTCCTCAAAAAATTCTAAGAATTTACTTCAACTTTTTGTTAATTTAAGAAATTGGATGATTATTTTTGAAATAATGAATCTAGTATAAAGGATATTTAAATAAATCACAAAGCATTATGTAGTTGTATTAAATGTTGTTTTTTTATTTGAAAGGGAGAAAGTATGTGTCAGTCCACTGATACTTTTTAATATTAGTACTTAATTGATTATAGTAATCTATTAAAACATCTAAAAATTTAACAATAAAAGTTCATGGCACTAAACTCCTAATTTTAATTTTTATCAGTAGAAAATGTGTATAATAGGTTACATTTTTAAACCAAAATACATAAAAAGTAATAAATTAACTAATGTATAATCTTGAAGTTTGGCTCTAAAAAGTAGATGCTAAAAGGTAGAGTAGTATGCTGATGGAAAATTAATTGTTCCCATGAACTCACATAATTTCTTTATTTGAAAGTGATAAAAAAATATTCTGTTGAGTATCAAAATAGTAAAATATCAAATTTTACCTCTATTGATTTTCCTTTTACTTTCTGGAAAAGTATTTTTATCATTACCAAGAGTTTTTTTTTCAACTTTAACCCTATGTTTAAAATTTTTATATATAAATATTTGTATATATTTTTATTAAGTTTTCTTTTTTTTTAAAGTTTCAAAACTTTTAAAAAAAAAAAAATTATTAAAAAACGTGTCCTAAAATTTGATAGTTGTAAACACTTGTTAATTTTTTTTTCAATGTTATTTTTTCAAAACAAAAACTAGATATTTAATTGATTTAATTAAAAAACTAAAACTTAGTATTTTATTATTTGACAAGGTAGAGAAAAAAAAAAAAAAAGTACGTTGTATGAAGCGCCCAATGTTATTCTTATGGAGATTAAAAAAAATATTTAATTTTTCCTTACTTACATTAATGAAACTTGTAAGCGTAGGGTCAAATCATACAGTCAAAAAATCGAGGACTGTATCCCCCCATACTTAAACAAAATACTTTACTTTACGAAATTTATTTTGTACATTGTATGATTGACTTTATGTAAAACAAAAACTATTTAATTAACTTTTTGGTATACTTGTAACAGAGGTTACCAAATTGTCTTTTACTTTTAATACTTAGGGAGAAAGTATGTTAGTCATTCCGTTTATTTTTAAAGTTATCATTTCCAAAATATTTGCCAAACTTATTTCCCAACTTTTTACCAAGATCAGATGGATGTTCAACTTGACCCCCTATCCCTGAGTTTGTAGATAAATATTTTGAGTGGGTTGAATTAACTAATGTGACAATCTGGTGAAATAAGCTTCATACCGAGTTTTTTCAAAACTTTTAAGAAAAAAGAAAAAATTTATTTTTTATTTTTGTCCTTGAGAATGCAATTGAGTGCCCTAAGACACTGTAGTGTATTTTGTTTACCGCTAACTTTGAATTTAAGTTTTTTTCCACACCCAATGGTTGCAGACTTATTCAGTAGTTATTTAGTTTATTGAGATAGATTTAATGGTAATAACTTTATTTATTAAGGTAAACAAGAGGTACCAAAAAAAAGAAAAAAAAGAGGTACCATACTGTAGCGGCGAGAGGTACCATACTGTAGCGGCGAGAGGTACCGTACTGTAGCGGCGAGAGGTACCATACTGTAGCGGCGAGAGGTACTATACTGTAGCGGCGAGAGGTACTGTACTATAACGGCAAGAGGTACCATACTGTAGTGGCCAGAGGTACCGTACTGTGGCGGCGAGAGGTACTGTACTATAACGGCAAGAGGTACCATACTGTAGCGGCGAGAGGTACCGTACTGTAGCGGCGAGAGGTACCATACTGTAGCGGCGAGAGGTACCATACTGTAGCGGCGAGAGGTACTATACTGTAGCGGCGAGAGGTACTGTACTGTAGCGGCAAGAGGTACCATACTGTAGTGGCCAGAGGTACCGTACTGTGGCGGCGAGAGGTACTGTACTATAACGGCAAGAGGTACCATACTGTAGCGGCAAGAGGTACTGTACTGTAGGGGCGAGAAGATAGCCAGAGTACCTGTCACATTATGAGTACCACTCATGTGACAGGAGTCGCCGGCTGCTGTCCCTTTAACTTACTGGGTTAGTGTATTACCCCTGAACTGACATGCTGGTAGCAACCAACTTTCAGTTTTTTTAGTTTTTAGGGATGATAAGCCCTTTAAAATAATTATAAGAATGAAAATGATCCGATCTGGATATTTGGTAGATACTATTTGGTGGGTTTACTGTGAACTACCGTACTGCTCTATTAAAACTGTTTTCTATTGTTAACTTTTACTTCTATATATCTAACTATCCAAAGTACCCGTTCTTCACACGGGCTAAAAAGGCTGAAAGGTGTAGGCTCTACTGATACATTTAAGGTATTGTTAATTAATTCTTCATTGTTTACAAAATGACAAAACAGGAGTGTCTACAACATTTCAAAGTAACAGTCAAATATTGGGAGAGGATAAGGATTAATGTAATAGAAAAAGTCGTCGGAAAAAAACTTAAAATCTACCATTCCGCTATTTCAAATAATTCACTAATTTCGATCCAGCAGTTTATCTGAAAAATCAATTTTATTTCTTCTTCTTCCCGAACCGTCAAAATATAGTGCAAACGGATGTTGTCATTAGAAAATGTAAACATTGAAACCTAGGACGGTCACGGCAGCTCTTTCTTCTTCTTCTCCTTCTTCTCGAACTGTCAAATTTTAGTATTCACAGCTGTTGACATTCAAGTAATTTTATGTTTTCATTCTCTAAAAATGTAAACATTGAAACTTAGGACGTTCACAGGGCGTAGCCCGAGAGGATTTTAAGGAAATGATTATGCCTATGTGTTGCATGAGTTTAATATCTACCTTTGCCTAAAATTTCAAACCGGTCGGTTCAGTATTTTTCGCATTCACTTGCCACAACAAACCCACAAACAAACATACAGAAACCACCTCTTCTTTATAATATTATAGATTAACAAACTATTTATTTTAAAGCCTCAGTAATGCAAATCATTATATGTTATTTTTCAAAAATATGCTTTTGGGTTTCCTGTAGTATATTATGCCTGTTTATAAATGTAAACTTTTTTATGAACAGTCCTTCCATTTTGATGTCCTTTGTCCCTTTTCACATTACCCATGCCCATCACATTGTTACAGTCTACAATAAGCTATTATAATTTATTTATATATACTTCCTGAATTGACCTCCATTCAATCAAACCCACCGTAGTTTGAAACTCATAATAGTCAAAGTTATTTATATTTCTAAGATATTCTGATTATTATTAAAATATGAAGCAATTTCTTTAAGAGTGATGTCTTACTAGTCATAATAATGAAATAATATTTAGATACTTCATTTTTGCTACTTATTTATTTACAGTGTTTTGCTTGTTTTTTATTAAAATTATATTAATGACATACATTGTATTTTTTCTATAAACTCTAACAGTTTACAGTACCTTTGCCAATTAAATTGGATCTCTAGTCCCCTAGAAAAATTTAAAAACTGTAGAATATATTATAACTCTCATAACAAGTACCTAATCTCATGAATCTTATTGAAATCTGAGTATGGATATCATAAAAATATATTTAACTGTGTGTCATCCCTGTAATAAAACATTGATAAGTAATCTATTATTTTGGAATGAAAAACAAAGTTTGTATTCATAAAGGGGTTTGGTAATTGTGATCCAAAAATTCAATTGGATTACTTTGTTAGCAGTGATTGTAGTACATGAATATGTAGTAGTGGGTGAATAAAGTGCTCTTTGGGTATGGTTACTGGTATGGTATATTCACATGTTTGGGGATGTTTTTTTCTGCAAATTTTGATCAAATTTATTTTATTGTTGAGCTAATTAAAAATATACATACTATATGAAACTAAGTTTTATGTGAATCTAATAAGCATTTATAAATTCATATTTGAAATTTAAAAAAGTATTAAAAATCTCTTAAAGCTATGGCTCAGAGATGAATTGAGCTTAACATTTATGGGCTGGTAATGCTGTGTAACAACTGCATAAGATGTATAGAGCGGTAATTGGGAGAGGTTACCCTTTCTCTTCGCCATGAAATAAATGTTCTAAAACATGAAAATTTGATTAAGAAAAGATGCTCTATTTGAGTTAAATTACTATTCACATTAAAAGAGGTATTAACTAATAGTATTTTATATTAAACAATATCTCAAAAATGTATAAACACTAGTTACCTAGAGCTTGACAAAGTACCATCTGTTGTGTAATATCAGAGGTGAACGTGAACGAATCTGTTCCTCTCTGGTAATACTATTGGGAAAGGATACGGAAAAACTTAATAGAGACAGGAATCGGGATAAAACCTAAAACCTACCATTTTCGGATATACAGTATTAATTTTGATCCAGAAGTTTATCTGTAAAACTTCATATTGGATTCTATTCTTCTATTTCTTATGAACTGCATATATTGAGAAAATTTCCCCCATCTTTCTATTTTTTTCAAAATCCCCCCCAATATTTCGTCTGATGTTGCAACTTGTGACACCAAGACATGCTGTGGGTATTACCCCTGGTGGTTATATCAGTTTACTCATTCTTCATAAGAGTGGGAAAAAAGTATGGTAGGTTTGATGCCACAGGGAGGGAACAAAATAAAGGATTTAGATTTTCAAACATACAGTAGTATACATACATTAGCCAGATGAGGTTGGGTAACAAAGTTTGGTCACATTATTAAAAATATTAAGTTAGTTATATCAATTTATTGCTTGTTCTCCATGAGAAAACTATGGTGAACGAGTAAGTAGGTTTGCTGCCACAAGGAACAAATTCAGATTTACCATACTGTATACCTTTTTAAATCTGAACTATCTGAAGCTCTTATATAACAAGTTTTACCACAATACTTCTTCAGCATAAGATTAACATTGTACCTCCAAAACATACTGGTTCTGTGTTTACCATAAAAAATTTAGGAATTGATGAAAATGTTTAAAAATTAGTTCTTAGCAAAGAAATTTTAAAATAAACTTTTAAATAAATTATTTTCAAATAAACTTTTAGTTGCTCTTCCAGGAGCAGAAATTAACATACAGATTTAGCAATATTATTGCAAAAACTTGGATATATTATATCTCTGGCTATGAGTATAAGTACTTTGCAAGTAGCTGTGTTTATGGCTACTTAATGAATGTGTGATGTTTGAAAAGGTGGCAGTAGTAAAGAGCCTAGAGGAGATAAATAAATGCATAAATATGTCCATGGGTAATGCACAAATATTTCCATGGCATAATCAAATTAAACCAGAATTTACCAGTTTGTAGTAATTGCAATTAATTTATTAAAGTAGAAACGAGAGACATTTCCACGATTTAACTTGTCTTGTATTTCTATCAAGTTAGTACGGTAACAAAATTAAAAATTATGAAAATAATATGGGTGAGTGCATTAGAGTGATTCAATAATTAAAGAAATACATTACCCTGGTTGAAAAAATAATTTAATTTTACTAAAATATGATAATGACTGATAATAAAAATGATTTTTTTACTTAATTAGGTATAACTCTTTGGTATTAGTACACTTATTTAGTACACACAGCAACATTTTTAATGGCTACAAATTATTGTTTGTTTGAAACAATTTTCCACAAATTTTTAATGTCCTTGTCTTTGGGAAATCTTTGCCATGTAACCACCCTCATATAACAAAAAATGAAACTAAATAAGTAAATGCTGAATTTGGGATGGAGCTGTACCTCCCAGCCCATTTTGACATGTTTCACTAGTTTGGAAACAGAATTTATTAAAATACTTCCACATAACGTTTTTCAGGATGTATGTCCTAGTCTAGTCTGATAATTCTAAAATATGAGAGTAACCTGATTAATGCTGCAATGTTAGGATTGAGCAGTGTGTAATAACCTGTTAACATTCAATGGTGCAATGGTTTGAGAGTGTGTGACTGAGTAGTGGGGGGAGGCATTACACAGGTCTATTTGTGTCCCACTCCCACATCCTAGTATTGCAAGCCATCTGTTAGCCACTGGTGCGTTTTGGTCTTCATTACTTCCATACTTGTTTTCCTGTATTATATAAATAAAGACTTAACCTTGGAAACAACGTGATATATTTTCTATTAATTACAAGTTGCCTGTGATAGTGTTGATGATTTGAATAATCATCCTGTTCATTAGGAGTTACTTAGTTTACTTATTTATTTCCACTCTATTTCTTGATTTCTATTTGTATTGGTATTTAGTAAGTTCATAATATTGTATATGGGATCTAATTTCAGATTTAAAATATTTAAATATTTCTATGATTACAAATTATTAATTATTAAAAATTTATAAGATTTTAAAGTATTTTATCACACACATAAATTTAATAGGTTTGATTAAGCAGTAATAATAGTGAAAGTTTTTGTCATATGAAAATATTAGCCTATTAAGAATTTATGTGTTGACATCATTTTAAGTTTTCAATAAAAATTATTTTTTAGACACCTTAAAATTTCGAGACAGAAATTTTCACACAAAACACGCAATTAATTATTATTGTATATTATTGTATTCAGGGTTGATTCCACCTCTGAAAATTTGAGTTTTGAAATAATTTACCTAAGGAAAAATTTAACAAATAAAGATTAATCAATATTTATAATCATAATTATTCATTTCAATACGGTATTGTGGAATTGAACTTTTTCTCAGTCTGTAAAATATAATTTCTGTTTGCCTATACAGTATAGAACTCATCTAGGTCCTTGACATTGAGAGGATATGATGATTTAATATGGCCTTAAAGATGCAGTCATGTCTAGTTTTATGCATCAACTCTGTGTCCAATTTTCAAACTTTGTTAAAAGTGGAATAGGCCCCTACCTTCTTTTCTGATAAAGTCAACTTCAAATTTCGAAGAAATTAAAAACGACCTAAAAAATTCTCGGGAATGTTCATTCATAGGTACTCTTAAAACACAACAAATAACAAAATGTCATTAATTTCTGAACTTTTACATGGTTTGTTAGATACCATATTTGTTGAGAAAAAAATTATTATACTGTTGAGAAATGATTGCCCTGTACTCTATTCGATGATTAAATGTATTGATTACACCTCTCCAAGATGCATTTATGTAAGTAAACTCCAGTGACTGTAGACAACAGCTGTGATAGCAGTGAAGATAACAGCAAAATGACTTCATCAGCTACACCTGCTCCTATTTTGAAGGTATATTATTCAATTTATTCCTTATAGTGTTTCAGTAACTTCTATTCTCATAGATGTAGAATAGTTTTATAACTAATTGTTACATCATGTATTTTTAAACAGGTTGTTTATCATGTTATTTTGTGTACTTATACACCTTTCTACAGTTTGACATGGATATGTTATAGCTCTGGGTGGGGGGGTGTTGGCGATTTGTAAGATGAAAAACATGTAACAGGTTTCCATAGAAACTACTAGCTATTGCATTAAATCTTTATTATAAAAGAATAAGAACAGCAGTTTAAATGAACTGAAACCATTCCCTTTAGACATATCCATGATCTAACCTATTTCCTACCCCTGTGGAAAATAGGTAATCTGTAGTTGTAATTTAAATGTTCATATTTACTTCCCTAAGTGAATACAAACATTTTTAAACCTTTTTATGGGGAATAATTCAAAACCTTGTCTTGTTACTACCTAAAATTGACTTTTAATTAGGAGGTGCAATAAACTTATGAAGTACTTCCCTGTTAATTTTCCACAAATTATATTTAAAGTGATTTTTAAAGAGCTCTGTAGCTAACCTGAACATGATTGATCTGTGCTTTCAAAATATTTAAGATTATCAAATCGCCCGCCACATTCAATCTGTGGTTTTGTCACACACTGTTTGGTGACCCAAGAGGAGCAATGTTTCTATATATATATATATATATATATATATATATATATATATATATATATATATATATATATATATATATATATATATATATATATATTCAGCCATAACAGGTGTTGAGAAACACTTTTATAAAAACACTGATCGCGACACATTAGGGAATTTATTTGATATACCTGTTATTATGAAGTGTCTGTTCTCGATAATCCTCGCTTCAGCCAAAGCTAACAAATCGTCTGTAATCAAAGGATGTTGTCATCATCGACCACCTTTAAAGTCTCACACTAAAAAATACACTTATGCTTTCACTATTAACATTTAAACCGAACTCTTCCCAAATCTGTAAATGTAATTTTGCAACAGACTGGTACCTTGCTGACTAAACCTGTATCACTGAGTGAATCTCACAGGCAGCGGGTGATTTGATAATCTTAAACATTTTGAGAGCATGGAACGTACAGGTTAGCCACAGAGCTGAAGTTTAGTATAGTGTTCCCGAAGCATGCCGATATTCGACACACCCGCTCATTGCGGTATGCGAACTATTGGTGTCTATAACAAAATAGAACTTACTTTAAAAACAACCCTCGTCTCAACCCTGACTCATGAAATTAATATGAAAGCAATAAAATTACTAGAGGTAGAGGAGCAGATATAGTTAATAATATATCTGAGATCTTAATAATAACGTGAGGAATTAGTATGTAGATTTGGTGCAGTAAGTCATTATTTTGTATTTTAACATTGAACATGGACATTAACAAGGCTAATCCACATTCCGTTCAAAGTTTTGAGAGAGTATTAATGATTAACACTTTACAAATTACTGTAATGATGATTTCAGATGAGCCAGAGAGGTTTTTGTGGCTGCTGCTCACTTCAAGCAGGTGCTATTTTCACAGGAGTGCTCTCTTCTGTAAGTTACCCATTTAAGATTTATTGGGTAGGATTAGATTAGATTAGATTATTTGAAATGGGGACCATTCCACAAGGTAGGTATTTTAAGCCAAGTATGAATGAGGAGTGAATTTAAGATTATTGTGGCGCGATCTTCTAGTCTTGTTACTGATTAAGGCTGACATGTTCCTTAGACAGGACTGTTAATTTAATAGCCCAACAGCCGATGGCAACTAAGGGACCTACAGTTTAACGTGGAATCCGAACCACGGCCTCTGAATTACGAATTGGTCTAATTATGAGGATGGTCTTTGCGGATTAACGTAGTATTCAATAGTGCGGACGTTAATCCACACAACAGAACACCACAACCACCGACCATCACTCACAACTATCCACAATTCGTGACCTCCAAGTAGCTGGATTACAGGAAGACGCCACCATCCCAGTCCCATTCCAGGATATATGAAGTAACAACAAATCTTTATTTCCTTCTTGCTTTTAATATTTTACTATGGCAGATTTAATAAGAGCTGGTGGTGACAATTTATGTACAGAGCTACAAAGTTTTTAGTGCAAGATACTTCAACTAAATTAAATAAAATAGGTAACTTAAGAACTGAATTAAAATATTATTAATTTTAACACTGTCATATTAATTCTCATTCTTATTGTAATTTTTTGTTAACATATGATTTTATTTATGTTTATGTTTTTGTTTACATTCAAACTGTTAATACCTAAAATAATGCAGTAGTTTTATGTTTAATAAAACCTCATATAGGTGTAGATCAGAATCTGTCTAGTTATTTCAAACACTAAGCCTGTTTTTTGTACGGGTTGTAAGATTCAGTTTAAAGAAGAATGATTATCATACCAAAAAGTAAACCTGAAATCCTATACAAATCAGTATAAAGAAAGTAAATCAATACCCAGTTTTATTATTTAGCATTACTTTATAGTTAAATAAATTAGAACCTATATACCATTATTTAAATTAGTTATACTTTAAAATATAACTAAGAGAATGCATAAAATAAGTTTCGTTGTTATCAGTTCTCCCGTTTTTCAGAGAAGACAGCGTAAAATGCCTGGAGCATGACAAACAGACAGACAGACAGTCACAAATTGAAATGAGACTTGTTTCGCCTTCTCTAGTGCACAAAACTTAAAAATTACTAAAAAATTAATAACTCTGAGAAATGTACAGACAGAACTCTAATTTTATTTATATAGATAATCAAACAGTGATAGTTAGTTGTTAAAAAGGTACATGATTATTTTATTTTCAGGCCTGACTTAAAAGAAAATACCATGCACTAATTTTTACTTCTTCCCCTTATACTTAGTATATGCAGAAGGTATTGTTTTTGTACAAAAGAGTCCTAAAAAGTGGTTTTTGGACTGATGTCTATCTGTCGGTGTACAAACCCATACTGAACATAAGATTTTTATGAAATTTGGTACAAAGGTGGACTTGGGTAAAAACTCCAGACCATTTTTCTAATTTTTAATTTTTAAGGGTAGTTTACCCCTAAAAAAACTCTTAAAAATGTGAAAAACACATATTTCTCAAAATTTGCTCTTACGATTTTTATTAGGATTCTATGGTGTATAAGTATTTAAGTCCCAAATAATATGAGACCACCTGTTTTTCTGTAGAACTATTGGTTCAAAAGGTATTGGCATTTAATGTAACAAAATAATATTTAAAATTATTTTGGCAAAAAAATAATATGATTATCACCATTAAAACCAGATTAAAAACCAAACAAATGAAAACATACTTTTAATAATTAGACACGACTAATAGTTCCAGAGAAAAGTGGAATTTCATGTCTGTGGAGAACACGGTATGTTGTCTGATAGTGCCCAATGTTATCATTAAGGAGAATATATAATTCAGTTTCTTATTTTTAACCGTTTTCTATAAAAAATTTGTATGCAGTGTAGGGTCACATCGCCCAATAAAACCCACTCAAAAAAGTTAGGCATTACAGTAGAACCTCGATTAACCGTCACCCTTTAACCGTCAGTCTCTATTAACCGCCACCCCACTAGCGCAAAAAAAATTATGCGTCAGCGCCGAGCCAGAACGTCTGTTGAGGCTCTATGATGAGTTGAGACAACTGTACTGCACACCTGCAATGTGCGTGAATCATTGGCGGCAAGGGTAGTGAGTGACCCAGCTGGTTAATCCCTTACACTGTCTTATGCATTCCACTGCTACTGTATTATTTCAGTTTAGTGTGGTGCGTGGCTTACTACAGTGAACTGGAATTATTGCCGATTTCGAGTGCAATGCCTACTAGCGTTTTACATGCTTTATTGTTGACAGTGCTGTTTATACGTAGTGCATGCTCTTCTGTTATGGCTGAGAAACAGAAACGTGTAGTTTTGGGACTCGACAATAAACAATTAATTATTAAACGCTGGTGCTTCTTCTCGGGAACATTAGAAACTTTACCGCCTGAAAAGCTCGACGGGGAAAGAAAACAAAAGAAAATGACGGATTATTTTAAAAACTAAATACCGGTAACGAACGTTTTGAGATTAAAAGTATGTACATGTACAGTCCATATTTCATTGTTTTCTTAATAAAGTATTTTTCCCTTAAACTCACGTAGTTTTGTTTTTTCTCATTTAAAATAAATTCACATTAAGTACTACGCAGCAATCATGAAAATTAATTAGGACTTTCAATGGCGCCGTTATAAAATGCAAGGCAGTGAATTGCGATATTGCCACGCCAAACACTGTCTAGGTGCTTAGTTGTATCGGCGCTATTATTATTTCTGTTATCCGTCTATTCGGTTATCCGTCATGGTCCCGGTCCCGAGGGTGACGGTTAATCGAGATTCTACTGTACCTTTAAGGGGGTGATTATGTCTCCAAAAATTCCTAGCAAACATTTTAACTTTAACTAGTGATAATGTTTGTAATAATTTTGTTGTTTTAATTTTTTTGTGAAATTAGATGACCACCTCTTTAATCAGTTCTTGTCTAATATCATCGTATTTTTATTTCAAACAAAAAAATTATTGTTTTCAAGTATACTGAACAAGTTGGAGAAAAAACTGAAATTGTCAATATATATATTTTTTTGCTACAGTTATGAAGTTTAACATTATACTCATATTACACAGATTAAATGCTGTGTAGCAAATATCTGGGAAACAAAAATATCTGTGCAATTAATTTTAATCAGTGTAACATGAGTCAGTTTTTGACTGCAGTTAAAGTAATATGGGTAGGCCATACCTATACCAGGACCCTTTTCAAAATAATGTCATATTACCTTGTTTTAACTACATGTGATGGAAAAATAATTTAACAACTTATGTTGTAAAGTCTAGACTAAATTATATAAATACACCAATCTTGTTGCAGCATTGACAATTTTTATATGAAGAACACGATGGATAGCGACTAAACCTAACCATAATTTTACCGAGCATTTAAAATTTATTTTAGCTTATAATAACTGCAAAAATGACAATGTATACGTGTTTCTAATGTAAAAACTAGCTATGAGATTATTTTCAAGCAATGGCTTACACACCTATGAGTTGGAAAATGAAAATAAATTGATGGCACTTTCAGCTGTACAATGGACTGCTTATATTCTGGTTCATCACTTCCATAGACAGAGTTCATTCAAGTGACGATTTCTTTCTTGGTATGTATAGAGATTGAATACCATATATAAAAACATAGAAATAAATATGTTTAGCATTTGCTTTTATGCTAGATTATCCCATAACTTAACTAAAGATTCAGTAAGATAGTTTGTTTGGGTTTTGCTCACACAATGAGATGAGGAGCACAGCATTATTGTGATATTTTTCACTTCCCTTAGAGTCACCATATGACATGCGAGGTGTGAGTCAGGTAGCATTGCTGTTGAGGAAAGCATTGCTGTCATGGACAGGATTTTAAATTAGGTACTACCTATATATTTAAGCTTTAGATATTAGATTCTGGAGGATTAGGGCACCTTAGCTATGCACGTCTTCCTGTGGAATATAGTATATCATCCGAAAATAAGGGATCAATAAGAATGTAAAAGGTAGAACATAGTCAATCTACCTGATTCCCAAAGAAGAAAAAATAACCTCCAAACCAATCCAGATCCAGGTTTGTGCCAAGCAACACCCTAAGAGGGTTCACCTTACAACCTAACAATTCCTGAGTCTCCTATGCTAGGAACGAGTCTAACTGTTAGAATATTTCTAATAATCAAACTTCATTTTATAAATGATAAATTTAATTAAAGGAAAAATAAAATAAATACATAACTAGCATAAACCAAAATAATACACAACTTAAACCTTGAGTTAAAATGTAAACAAAAACATAATAATAATAATGTGTCAGCTGTTTAAGTCAAATTCAAATTAACTTTCCCCTGACACTCCCTCAAAGTTCATTTGAGAAACATCATTTATCCAGCTGGTCAACATTTCAAATCGAGGACCTGGCAGGCTCTTCGTTAGAATGTCAGCTAGCTGTTGTCTACCTTTAATGTGAATGACTTCCAGTTCACCTACATTCACTTTTTCTCTAACGAAATGGTGCGTACATCGATGTGCTTACTCTTGAAATGAAACAACGGGTTCTTAGCTAGGTGCACAGCAGTACAAGTTGTCAATGAACAATTTAGGCTTCACAACTCCCTCTTTAATTTCACCCAACAACTGCTTGAGCCACACAAGCTGCTTGGCTGCCTCACTTTCTGCCACATATTCAGCTATTCATAGTAGAGCTAGATACACACTTCTGCTTCTGACTCAGCCATGTCAGTGTACAGCCCGAGTAAGCACAAATTACGCCTGTTCGAGAATGTCTTGATTTTTCAGCTGCATAATCTGCATCGCTGAAACCCAAAAGCTTCTTCTTCTGACCACTTCTGTATGTCAAACTAAAGTCCAAGGTCCTTTATGGTATCAGAAGATCCTCTTAACTTTCTTTCAAGATACTTCAGCTGAATGTTCCACATTTTGGGCAGCCATGCTAACAATCGCATATGAGATATCTGGTCTAGTATCAGAAGACAGGTAAATCAAACTCCCGATTGCTTCACGATAAAGTACCTTCTTATATAATGGTGATGGTCACAATCACTTCCACTGATTTCAGTAGGAGTCTTGACAGGATTGGCATCAACCATTCCATATTTTTTCAACAGTGTCTCAACATAGCCACGCTGGCTGAGAACTATGTCTCCATTTTTCTGTTGCTCTATCTTGATACCAAGGTATCAGTCTGGTTTGGATATTTTAATCTTGAATTTAAACTCAAGTTTCTTCAAGAAATTCATTACTTCTTCCAAGTTTTTTCCAACAATTAATCCATCATTGACATAACAAACAATAATCAGTTTTCTTCCATTTTGATTCCGTACATACAATGGATCGGATTTACATTGATGAAATCCTTTTGCCATGATGAATGTATCAAGTCTTTCATTCCAACATTTTGGACTTTGCTTTAAGCCATACAAACTTTTCTTAAGTTTCCATACTCGATCGGTAACTTCCTCAAAATTCTTAGATTGAGTCACATACACCTCTTCCTTTAGGTTACCATATAAGAACGTCGTTTTCACGTCAAATTATCAGATCTGCAGTTTTTTGTTAACAGCTACACTTAGGACAGTGCGGACAGTTTTAAGCCGTGCCACAGGACTGAAAGTTTCTTTGTAATCTCCTTTTCTCTGCGAGAATCCTCTTGCTACAAGCCTTGGTTTCAAACGATCAATTGTACCATCTGACCATAACTTTTCCTTCATCACCCACTTGGTACCTATAATTTTCTTTCTTTTAGGATGATTGACAACTTCAAATACATTGTTTTACTGGAGGAAATGCATTTCTTCCTTCATTTCATCGCTCCAATCAATATTTTCAAAAGCACAACAAACATATTGTTTCAGATACTCTGAAGTTTTCTTTACTCTTTCAGATCTCCTGCTCCTGGTGACGTTTTCATCAACAGATACATTTTCAGAGCTATCTTGAGAATTGCCTCCATCTTCTGTGATTTCTCCCTCATCATGTGCATTATCTCCTTCACAATTCTCTCCCTCCAAATCGGATTCATGTAGAGTTCGTAGAGATCAGGATACAGTTGACTCTTGGGATTCACTCTGAGACCAGGATACCGTTGTCTCCTTGGTGTTACCCCGCACTTCGTCATTGTCTTTTACGAAAACGACATCAGCTGAGCCTAACACAGTTCACCCATTGTAAATGTGATATCCATCTCGCTCACCACAATGACCAACCAGAATCCCTTCCTCAGACTTTGGAGACCACTTCTTTCTCTTTTGTTTGGGGACATGAACAAAACATTTTTCTTCAAACGCTCTGAAGTGATTGATATATGGTGGGTTTGAGTTCAACCACAGTTCTATTGGAGCCTTACCAGCTACAACTGTATGGACCTTATATGGAACCTGTATGGAACTGATGGACCTGTCCAATCGATCACATGGCAAGCAGTATTCATCGCCTCTGCCCACAGAGTCTTGTGTAGATTCCTGGCATGAATCATTGTGTGAGCACTTTCAACTAAAGTTCTCATCTCCCGCTCAACTCCCTCTGTCTTTTCCAGAATATAGGGCATGACAGTTCTGAGTGTAACTACATGATTATTTAAAAAATCCCTCATCTTTTCATTTCAAAACTCAGTTCCTCCATCACTCATGAAGGTCTTAACTACATTACCTGCAGTCTTAGCTTCAGCAAGAAATGTCTCAATACATTCAGATACTTCTGTTTTCTCTTTCAGAAAGAAAACTCTTCTGAAACGGCTGTAATCGTCCTTCATTGCAAGGCAGTATCTAGAACCCCCAAGTGACTTCACCTCCATAGGACCTCATAAATAAGCTAGGATTATTTCTCCAGAAGATGTCGCCCTCACTGTTCTCGGCTTATAGGACTTCCTTTGCTGCTTTCCCAGTGAACAACCATCACATAACGTGTTATCATTTTGTACATCAATGTTCCTACTCTGAAGCACCTGCTTCACACGCTGCTTGTCCTGGTGTGCCAATCGTTCGTGCCATTGTTGGAGAGTGAGTAGTTTAGTATTTGTGTGAGTAAACAGACAAGTCAGATGTAAGTCAGTAATATCAGTCAGAGTAAACATCTGTCCTCTTTGTCAAGTTTTCCAGCTGAGAAAAATATTCTAGCAGCCTATCAAGACGCTGTCCAGAGGATTGTTCATAAATCGAAAGTAGTTGGCTCCAGATTTCATGTGCTGATTTACAGGTGGCTGTAATATCCACATTGGAATCATTCATGTTACTTAACCCTCCAGTTGCCCATCATTTCACTCTGGAATGCCACCTCATTTTTTGCCATTTTTCAGATTTTGTTTAAAAAACCATAACAATTTTGGAGACTATTCAAAGTATAACATAATATATACTAGCTAACCCGGCGAACTTCGTAACGCCTAACAGAAAATAAAGGTTAATTTTAAGATTGGCCATTTTGTGAAGTCAAATAGCATTGCGGCTTCGTTGTGGGTGCCCCTTCCAGGTGGATAGTAAGGATATATACCACCCCTTCAATTTTCCGGCCATTCTGGGTGTTCAGACTCAGCCAAGAGTCAATAATCATCATGCCTTCAGGAGAGACAAGAAGAAACCAAGGTGGTAGGGAAGACCACATTGAGTAGGTAAAGGTCTTAATAGATATTGGACAGCTTCTTATGAATGTATAACCAATTACAACCTCTGAACTAATAAAACCAATAAGAGAGCTAGGGCTTATTTAATTTAAGCTTTAGTTCTTATTTAATACAAATACTCTTAGCGGATGTAGTTTAATCTTGCATGAGGAGGATTACCCTTTGCTCATTAACTAAGTTTCGTAGAGGGGTTTTTATTTACAGCTTGGTTTATACAGTTTACACTGAAAACTGGGGTAGATAACCCAACACACTAAGAAAACATCAAATGACAATGACAAACAAATTAATTTTATTAAATATAAATCTTACTACCAACCAATTTACTAAAAATATGAACTTAATTGGTTTTGACATGTATATTTTTAAGCTCGGGGGGGGGGTGTTAGTAGTTTGCGAGATGCAAAAAGTGTAACAGAAATGACATCATGGTTATGAGGACAGCTGTTTAGGTTCTCTTAGATATATCTATGATCTAAGCTATTTCCCTTTGGGTTTGGGAAATAGCTTGAATCATAGATGTTGTCCAAACATTTTCAGAAGATAAATACAGTATGCCTACTTTTATTTCATTTATTGATAAAAGATCCTACATTTCTATTAACTTTTCTTCTACTGATAAAAATAAATAAAATATAAGTGGCCCTTTTTAATTCCATGGCTTTTATTATTTTACAGTGGTTACTGTACTCCTGGAGGTATTGATTTTTCTTGCTCTGGTTCATATTGTAGTCAGTATAATTCTCATCTATGGAGTCATCAAAGTAAGTTTACATGATTTCCCTCTTTATCACAATAATATCCATCTATTTAAGATTCCAACATAAATTACAATAGCAAATTTTACAAATACTGTACTGTAAATACAGTGTATTGGATTTTATCGTTTGTATTGTTAGGTTTAGTGTGACCAGTGATGTTGAGATACACAGTTGTATCTGTCTTGGAGTCAAATGATGGGGTGATTCATATTCATAACTTACTTCCCATACTTACTTACTGTGTTCAGGATGTACACAGTACAGAGGGGTTTTTACTAAAATTTCAAAACAATTTTTACTTTCTCCCCTTATACATAGTATATGGAGAAAGTATTGTTTTCGTCAAAATTTTCGAATTTAAGTTGAGGGTGGATATATCCGTTTTGGGGTCCCCTGAATCCAAAAAAGTGGGTTTTGACGTGATGTCTGTCCGTCCGTGTGTCTGTGTGTGTGTGTGTGTGTCTGGATGTGTACAGTGCCACAGCCTACCCCGTTGGTCCGATTTAGATGAAATTTGGCATGTATATATATAGTCACCGTATCTCCAGGCATTTTTTTCATTTTTTTGAATTTTTGTTTTTTAAGGGTAGTTCACCCCTAAAAACCCTTAAAAACGTGAAAAATCCAATTTTCTCAAAAACGGCTCTAACGATTTTGATTAAAATTTGATAGCTTATAGTGCACAGAGTAATAAATAATTTGACACCACCCGCATGTCTGTAAAAACGGTTCAAAAGTTATGGGCTTTTAAATGTCAAAAAAATCAAATTTTTAAATTTTCAACGAAAACAATAAAAGTAATGTATAATTTGACTGGTACCATTGAAACCAGCTTAAAAAACTAAACAAATTAGTATTTTGAATTATTTGTCTACGACTAATGGTTCCAGAGAAAAGTTAAATTTACTGTCCACGATAAACGCAGTACGTTGTCTGAAAGCGCCCAATGTTATTCTTATGGAGAATATAAAAAAATCAATTTCTTCCTTATTCTCCAACCGTTTTCCATGAAACTTGGTATGAAGTGTAAGGTCAAATCACTGAACAAAACCAGCTCAAAAAAGCTTGGTATTACCGGGGGGGGGGGGGGTTTCCCCATGCAATTTGAACAATAAATTATTAAATGATATTTAGAATAACTTTGTAGAACATGATAGTTTTATTACTGATTTTTTTTTAAATTTACTTAAGGGAGAAAGTATGTGTCAGTCCACTGGTGCCGTTTATTAAATTTATGTTGCATAAATTTCTGTTTTATAAAACATGACAACAATATAATTTGTATATTTATTAATTATAATTTTATAAACTCTTATAATAATAATAATAATTTTCATCTATGGTTATCAAATTTATTAGTACCCTCGAGCTAGGCAAGGAACCTGTATAGAGTAGCCATCCCTTTTATACACTTTATTTTTTAAACTTGGCCCTCCCAAACAACAACAACATTGTAATTTTACCAGTCAAGCATTTAAAATTTGGTGTCAGGAACTCCAATTTCATCAGTTTTGTTTTCCATTTTATAACATCTCATTAAAATAGCTTAGGAAGCTACAGTATTTTAACTCTTAACGTCCTGGGTCCGGTCTCACAGACTGCTTGAGTTATTTATTTATTTGAATTTAAGGGTTTCAAAAGACCATGACCCCAGGTAGTTGTCCCTCCCCACCACCCAAACCGATCCCTATTGTCACTTGTCTTACGGTCATAATATTTATAGATTTGTTTGTCGTCAGCGGTCTGTAAGATCGGACCCAGGACGGTATGCGATGTATTCACGACCCGGCCCATTGTGTCGTGTTGTCTGGTTTGGACTCGGATTTCAAAGAGATGTTTAAAAACTGGTATTAGGATGTTTTTTAAGTAAATTGGATTCACTTAGAGATGGTGAGACCACAATTGTAGCGATGTTTGCAGAGCACGAGGCTGACGTATGAACTTTCCAGCATGAATCCGTTGAGTACTAGAAGTTGAAGAGCCTAAACACGACACTGTTGGTGATAGAGTGAATAAAAGAAAGACATACTACATGTGTGATCCGAAAAAGACAAGATAAACTGCCTACATTTGCTATTGATGTAAAAACCATGTTTGCCTTGAGTGTACAAAAAAAATTTGCAATGAATGTAGACGTATGTTATAAGATGAAATTAGCTGTAAAGCAACTGTCTCATTTTTAATGATAAAACATTTTTTATAAGTATCTTTATTTTTTTTATTCATCATATCCTTTAGAATGGAAAAATACAAATAACTAAACATTTTGTCATAGGACTTATCATCACGTTTTCATGTTTAAAAAAATGATTACATTTTTCATCAGACTTTGCCATGTAAAAGATTTTTTAATAAGGTAATATATATCTATTATACTTACTCAATAAACTTAATTTAATATTATTTACATAGTTATCATTTCAAATAACTAAGATTGATAAAACGATTTCCATAAGTAAAAAATAATTTTAAATGTTTTTTTTCAAAAAGGCGGTCTGTGAAACCGCACCCAACTGAGTGTAACAAAAAGTTCACCCAGGACATCAAGGGTTAAATATAAGGTATAATTCTTTTTTTACTATTTGCAGAACAAACCAGACTTGGTCATGCTCTGGGTAGTGGTCTACATTTCATCTTGCTTCGTTGTTGGTGGCCTCTTCACTGTAACTTTAGCATATCTCCTCGGCAGTGCCTTTCTCATTATCATATTATTTAATTGTAAGTGTGCATAAGCTGGGCTGTAGTCTTATGACGATTTAGAATGTGTGGATGATATTTTTTGATTGATTGTATGAAACAATTTATAAAGAGTCTAACTTAGGATGTCACTTTTCATTAGAAGAATGTTGAAACCAAAATTAATATTGTAAAAATATGTTGTTCAACCTCAATTTTCATAAGTTGAAGTTCCCCAATATTCAGTGGTATGAAGATGAAATTTTGTGGGGATTATCTCCGAGCTATGGCACTACTCATTTTCTTTTTGCAATAACCAATCAGTCCAAACCTCCGAGATCAACATTCATTGCTTAAGTACATGTGATCTTATAAGATAGTGGAATCATTTGTACATAGTAAGAGTATATGGATATATACTATGGATAGATATATATATTATACTATGTATGTACTATCCATACTATGTATGGATATATACATTATGTATAGGATTATACATAATGTACTGTTCATCAAAATATATTTTTAATACATGGTAAAATATGTTAGATGCTTCACTATTTTTATAACATAACAAATACAAAAGGTGGGTTAATCTTGTTGCTCAAAAATATAATGCCTATAAAAGTATATTATATATGTATGTATATACTTATATGACAGGGAAAAACACATCCACTACATATAATTATCCAAAATTTGTGATCTCTAAGTAGCTGGATACCTCAAGGGGTAGTAGTCTTAGACTACACGGGAGGTCTCTCTTTGGAGAGGCTGGCAACCCCGAGGTGCCCTAGCCAAATGAGAGTTCCTAATCTTCATGCTCTAATCTTTCTAAGGTCTAAGTTTACTTCCTTTCTGGATTAGCCCTTACCGTTGCCATTTCAATGATCTAATCTAATCTTTCTTCTTTTCTGTCGGTCTTTCTCGACCAACTCTTCTTCTCTTTAACCCCAAATCTTTGGGTGTTTTCCTGTTCCGTCTTCCTTTCCGTACTAGGCCGTATAAAAATGTTCCAGTGGTATTCCCTGCTTGCTGAAGAAGTCGGCTAAAAGGCGAAAAACCTTGGGATGTTTGTGTCGGAAAACAAACTACCCCAGGTGGATCTAGAGATTTCTCTAAATCCCATCTTGTTCAATTGGGCTGCCCCAAGCATTCTGGGGGGGGGGGCAACCAGACATTTTCTTCTGGGGCTTATGTGGTAGGCAACCAGGCCACTGTGTTCGGCAATGCGACTGGAAGGGACGTAGAAGTGATAGAGTTGTAGCTGGAGCGAAATTTGTTTTGTCGAAGCTCCAAGATTGAAAGAACTCCACCTTAGGGTGAAAGGAGACTAGTCGGGGCCATGAAACCACCCCTCCTCCAGTTCCTTACCGAAACCAGGACGAAAAGCCAGAAGGTGTGGCTAAGGCGGATGTCCTGGAGCAATCCTCTTCAGAGCTCAAGATTTCGGGGAGAATTGCTCTGAAGTCAAGTCCCCTGCATCCGATCTTCGAGCTGTCGATGCTGCACAGTAGCAGGACAATGCCAAGGAGCAGGAGAGCCGAGCATTGAAGGAAATCTATGCGGTTCTCTAGGAGATAGAGAAGTTGTTCAAGATGCAGAGGAATGTAAACACCCGCATAAAGGACGGCATTCCAGAAGCGCTGGACCTCCTGAACATGATCGTTGCAATCCCGGCAGGTCAGGGAGAAAGTTAGGAGGCAGAAGCAAACAATGGCTAACCGCTCTCTTGCTGCCAAAGACAGGGTTTTTTCAGGGAGGAAGAGGGCCTGGAACTCGCCGTCTTGTAGCCCCGACCTTGGTAGGGAGCCTACCGGTGTCGGGAAATCCACCAATGTCACAGCAGACCTGTGTACTCAGCGAATTTCCAAATCAATAATATGACAATAATAGTACAATTATGTGACAAGATTAATCAATCCATACTTGTTGACAAAATTAACTACCACCATAAACTATTTTTATTCTGACCATATACCGTTTTATCATTATCTGGACATAAATAAAGGAGTTTGCCTATTCTCCATAAGATTAACATGGGAAAGAGTATGCAGTTTTGCTGCTGTGAGAAAACAAACTATGATTTTTTAGCATAAACATATGGATCCCAACAAAATGAAGCTAAATATAAAGTTTCATACAAAATTGTTGATTAGTAAGGGAAATATAAATTTTTCCTTATCCTCCATAAGATTAGCATTGGAGCCCCTAAATACAATGGACTGTGTTCAGATTTTTTAATATCTCGGTAACCGATGGAGATAGAGAGATACTCTTAGGAACTAAATTGTGTAGTTTTTTTGAGCTGATTCTAATGGTAAAAATAAAATTTGAAATTTTTAAATTCTGCATGGGAAAACACAAAAAACCTGTTTGAACTACCCGTTCCGATTACCCGAGATGTTTGGTTTACGAACTCGTCCGAGAAAATGTAGGAATACATGTTTCTACTTAATTTGGTCTTGATCGGACCATTTTTACGAGAGTTATCGTGTTCACAGACATGTATATATACATTTTAACGACTATTGTTTTTTTGGGACATGGTCCCAGGCTTAAGTCTTGCCATGAGACCTACGGTAATAGCTTCTTCCCTATCGGGAATTCGCTAAAAAGAAAATAAAAATGAAAATGTTGACACCATTCAACATTTGTATTATTATAAGAAATTGTAATTGTACATATAGATGAATTAAGTTGGTTTTGATTTGATTTGATACTCTTGAATGTACTCTCGTATTGTGTAGGTACATAGGAACGAAAAAGAAAATTAATTTAAAACCATCTGAACTTCCTTTAAATTATGTTTGCACTATCTCTGTAAGAAATGTAAGCCACTTTTCAATGTTATGTTAGTCATGGAAACATGTGGATTCATGCTGATTCTCTTGATTTCCAATAATTTTTTTGGGACTTTTCTTTCACTTGCTTAATGAATTATATTTTATATATTATTATAATATATATTAATGAATTATATATTTAATCAGATTGTGATTCATAATTGTCCTCTTTTTACAGTACTTTTCATAGTTAATGTGGTGATGACGCTTCGCCTCTACAAAGAAGCAGTAGGAAATGCCAGAAAAGATCCTGTCTAACATACATAACTTTCATTGAATGATCACAAACAACAGTGTGATAATGACGTTAATTACAAAGCTCATCATTAGGAATACAGTAATCACCAAATTGTATTGTTTTAAACATCACTGTTAGTTTATTTTTTATACTTTTTTCATTTTAAATATCAAATATTTTTCATAGCTTTGTGTGATAATTATTATGTATTAAGAATAGAATTAAGTATTTAATAAATGATCTCAGTAAACATGGTGGTTTTATTACCTACATGTAGATGCTAGCTGCTGCTGAATAGTTGTTTTCATTTAAATTTGGTAGATTTACCTGATTGTGATTGAGTTATACATTGTTCATTCATGTTTTTTTTGGAGGCTAGAGAAAATATAAAATTAATTTAGAAATACTAAAAGTGATTTACTCAGAAAGAAAAGTGAGCAAAGTGTAGAAAATTATTTCTATGTTGATCAATCAATGATGATCCAGGAAGAAGATGATGAAGACTGAAATTATTGATACTCTTAATATATTTTTTTTAATTACAGTTCAACATTTTCACATTTCAACACTCCTAAAGTCCATTAATATTGAAGCTTTTCTGTAATATAGACAAATGGGTTTTTATGAGTGGCCTGATTGTATTTTTATGAATTAATGAAATTATATTTGGCCTATCTCTATCTCCTGAATTTATTTACTAGTGTGAATGGCTAATATCAGTGAATTTTTTTTTCATTAATGTAAATGGAATCAAAGAGTTTTTGGTTTTTTGTAAAAGTGTGGTATTTTTTCAAATAGTTGTTTATAATATTGTTTATAATGTACAAGTATGTCTGTATTTTTATAGTGTACCTACAAGTAATAGTCATCAATCTGGAAATTGTACATGAAATTAAAAAAATATTTTTGTGAATATTTCTCCTGAAAATAAAAGAAAATAAAATATTACAAGTTATGTATACGTATAGTTGTAACTATAAGTACAAAGCCACACCATACACTACTGAGGTAGTTATTACATAAATGTTAAATGTTTTACTATGTAGTTTATATTGTTATCGTAAATATTTTATATTATCTTTTCTTGGATTTCATTATTGTTACAGGTGGATTAATTAGGTATGTTAAAGGTTGTATGGATTATGGCTTCAAGTTAATTATTCTCAATTGAAAGTAGGGGTAGTAAAAACATTCAGTTGAGCAGTTTTTAAAGGAATTTAGAATTCAGTCTTGAATATCTCAGCAGTTAAAAAAGGGATTTTCACTTTTACCCACAATTATAATAATATTTGTTTAGCTCACTTACCTCCCTTTATTCTCTCCCCCCTCACTCTTTAACTCTGGCTTATCTAATGGCCAGTTGTTTAACGTAATGATACTTTGATAAATCTATTGTTAACTATTAGTGATTAACTATCAATACATCAGTACACCAAAGATTCTTTTTATACTTCAAAGATACAAGTTAGTGAGTAAATATGGTACCATGGTACAAAAGGCGAAAAAATTGGATGGATCAAATTCCTCCATGTAAGTATATTAAGTATATGTAAGAAAATAATCAATTAAAAATTATAGCAGTTGAAGTATATACTGTTTATGGTTTGTCAAATTTTAAAGAGGAAGCAGGAAATAAACATGATAAATACCATAGAATGTGCTGATTAACTGTCTTCTCAAACCACAAATATTTAAAGACTAAAAAGAATCTGTTTCTTGTTTGAATTTAATATTAAGTAAGTGTAGTAATATAGTAATAGTAATATTAATAGTAGTAGTAGTAATAGTAGTTATAGTAATATTATCACTGTTATTGATTAAACAGTGTCTGAATCATTATAAACGGGTAGATTAAATTTTAATTAATCTTATACAAAGTTGGTAAAAAAACCCATGTTTGAGTTCATGTATATTAGAGCACAACTATACTCACACACTAGTTACGGCTAGAGTACTTTCAGTTATGGTTGACAGTCATGTGATGTGTGAACAGGATAACGTTGCCATGTGGCAATTAACATGCAACATGAATGAACTTGAACATGCAATGAACATTGTAACTAATAATTTAAAGCTCAGAAACATAAATCAGTTTATAATTATTTTGTTTACAGAGTTATATCCTATATGAACTCATTAATTTATGACAAAGACCCTGTGGATAATACAGGAAAATGTCTCATAAATTCTCAAAAAAGATAAGTTAATTGTGTTGTCAGGTTGGATCGAGCCAACTTTATGGTGAATAGACAGTTTAATCCAATAAAAAAATGATAAAATGGTCTACCATTCTGAAGAAAATATTATAAATATAAAATAAACGGAACTATATCTTTTAGTGGAGGAGGTTGGACCAGTAGTGATCCATAGACAAGGATGGGGAGGTTATGAGTTCATCAAAGCCCACCAAATACTTCACTTTCCAATCATGTTTATCTTCTTCAAAATGATCCAACAAACACCAACTACAAAATTCATTAGAACAAATGCTGAAAAACTTGTTTGGCTTCAAAAAAGACAACGTGAGAGAAACAATAAGTCGGACATAAAATATAAGTAAGACATAATTTTCTATTAATCTAATTAAGTATAGCTAGAATTTAGTTACATTTTTGGTATCTTTCATTTTAAAATTATATTTCAGGGGGGTATCTTAGGTTCCCAGAGTGTATTTTTATGGAATTGATAATTGAGGGCATTGTTTCAATCCACTGTACTATATTAGTAAAAATTTAATTTATTTGAAACAGATTAATAATTTTGTAATTAATACAGTATTACATTATATTACTGTTTAATTAGGGGTATCCAGATCATTCATGAGTCATCACATTGTCATCAGTTCACTCGTAGTTGTGTGTTTTCCAATCACTTTCCTTAAAGTAATGAGAGATTCTTTATTTATTTAATAGTTAGTCATAAAAATGTTAACAGCCGTTTAATATACTACAATACATGGTTTCATCAGGTGCAAATGAATCTTGAATCGATTCATTGAATTTTTTCAACAGAAAGTCTCTTTTGTTAAAAAAAATGACAATATTATAAATATCTCATTCACCAGATCTTTACTTTTATCCACAATTATAATGATAATTGTTAACTCACCTCCCTTTATTCCCCCCACATCACTATAAACAGTGTGTATTTTTACAAGTTAGCCTATAACGTACATCATTTTGTAAAAATACAACATATCCGATTTCTGTCTTTTAAAAAACAAATTATTCTTGATATTCTCCTTATTTTTCACTTATGTAACCTTTTCACAGAGTTTGACACTTTACTTGTGGGACACCCTGTGTTTAATACTACTCTTCATTTTAATTATAAATTTATTTCTGTATGTATGTTTTTAACTGTGGCTCTGTATGGACTTTGTAAAATATACATCTGAAAAAGTTATAATTCAAATGGGGAACGTTCGCCTGGTTTTGAAGTGGTTTAAAAATAGTAATCAGATTTCTTTAAATAGTTAGAATTTCCAAATATGGCAGTCAACTTTATTTTGTTTACGTCCAATTTTTTTAGATGTCCCCCTTTCTTTTTTTGATTCTCTATTTTTTTTAATCTACTAAAATCATTTTGTAAAGGATTTATTAGTTCATTTAATTATTGACAGTTTTATCTTGGGAACCGACGGTTACATTTACGAAGGACGAGGGTGGGAGGTGAGGCCTGACCTGGAGGGCCGAGGATACAAAAACTTCCCGGAGATTGTGGCAGAGGACATTAGAGGACAGCCGTTATGTGCTCGCAGCCTCTTTATCGGCTACTTCCCTGGCATCACTGGTAATAGTTGTCTATATTAACAATTTGTTATTTGAACACTTAATTAATGTTGTAGCAAAAATTTCAAGAAATATTTTATGCTGTTCAATAATTTTATTTTAACCACTACTGCAAATACTTGTAGACTCATTAAAATTGAATTTTGACAAAAGTTGATAACAAATTTCAGGCAAGCTGTTATAGAACAAGTTATAAAATGTTTTTTAATAAGTATAAATCACTTTTTAAAATAATACTTTACCTAATATCTATAAATAGAATAAAAAGTGAAAAATTTATGGAATTTTATGTTTTCCAGATGAAGAAACTGGTACCCTTATGATGAAAGCCAAAGATTCACTGATTCAGTTTGGGATTAGAAATGAATACATACATAAAAAGTATACTACATTCAAATTATGAATGCAGATTTTTTATTATAGTTTCACTCAAAATAAGAGTGTATAAACATATGTTTCATATACTGTATTTAAAATTTTGATGTATCAAGCAAAAGTTATTAAAAAACTTAACAAGTTACTTTGCCTGGTTTAACGTCCTATAGAAAATAGTTTACTTTACAGAATTTTGAGTTTTCGATTTAATTTTTTTTATCAAATTACTCTGACATTCTATTCCACATCACAATAATTATAAACAGGTTTAAATAAACATTTTAAAAATTAGAAGCATTTTTATTTATCATAATTAATTAATACAATTGTTTGGATAGGTATCACATTATTTATAGACTCCTACAAGAGTTATTGTATACATAACTAAAATCCATATCAGCTGTCTGGGTGGTATGGGTTAAATAGAAACATCACTGTATAGGCTGTTTACATATGGTTTACTGTAAATAGTAGTAAGTACAGTACCTGGTGGCCGAGCTTTGCTCGTATAGAATAAGACGTGTATTATAAAAATTAATTAGAAAAATTTTATTAACCAAAATATTTTAACCGTCTACCCATTTGTACATTTCTTGAGTGTATTATGTATGTCAGAACCAATAAATCCAATTTTACAACACATGAACCCATACATAGCTACAACACCAGAAACAACCTACCTCAAGACCTACGGAACTGTGACTGTACGGTGACGGTTTACAAAAAAGAATAACCCAAGCTCTGGTTAACTCAGTGTCCCTGAGGCTGGCTATCCTTGGCCAAAAACTGTTGCCCTAAAGCCATTTGAATGTTATATATTAAAAATATATAACGTTTAAATATATAAAAATATATATTGACACAAAACCTAATTAAAGTCCCTGATTTAATCTTTAGTCACATTGTACCAATTTGGGTAAAAACACTAATCTATCTATATCAAAGTTTTATATTGAAATAAAATTTGACGGTGAAAAGGGTATATGGTATAATCTTATATAGTATGGTGTAACAATATTGATTTTACGTTTCCTTTTAATATAATTTGAGAGTGAAATAATAATATTATCTTTTTTTATTAATTTTCCACTCAATGTTTTATTTGAAATATTATAGTGCACTTTGAAGTACCAGTAATTAATGAATATATACTTCATAATAACTACTTGTTTAATCACCACCTCGATAAAGCTATTTTAACTAAGCTATTAAACAATGGAAATCTATAAATGAGACTTGATCATGATAATTGGTTTATTAGCTGAAAAGGTGTTAAGGACGGAAATCAGGGAGAAGGGTATGCAAATATTAAAAAGTTTTTTTGTATCATCATCATACATTTATTACTAAAGGAAACTCAAAAATCGGTAATTAATACCAAAACAAATACTTTTGCGATGGTCAAAAGATTCAAGCAATGTTAGAAGATAATCCTTTGATCATTTCTTGTGAATAACTGTGAACCACACAAATGAAGTACAGGTTTATAACTGAAACAGAATAAATTCATTTATGCAACAATTTGATTATGTTCTAATCAATTTTCCATTACTGTTCCGTAATGTTCACTTTTTTAATTACATACCTCTTTGTTCCCATATTATTCAGCAACATCATTCACCCTTGTTTTCATTCATTGTTTACCACTTCCTTCATCAATATCATGTTAATGTTATCTCTCAAAATAAAATGTATTATTTTATACTTGCATAAATAAATGTATTATTTTATACTTGCAAAGATCCTCCGCCCCAATTATAATTATTAATCTCACACCACAGTTACTGACCCTTAAGCATTTAATGTTCCTTATAGCCCTTGTTAACTTTGGTGAATTTTATTTTTCAAATAGGGGTGCCAAAGGGGGAGACAATGACACAAAAGTGTTACAAGATTTTTGTGGGGGATTTTATTATTGATAAAAAACACAAATACCCCTGTCGCAGCAGAACTGCGTACTCAGCAAATTCTCATATCAATAATATAATAATAATAATGATATATGACAAGTTTTATCATTATCTGACAATAAAAATGTGTAATATTTGCCTATTCTCAATAAGATTGACACGGGAAAGAGTATACAGGTTTGCTGCTGTGAGGAACATTGAAAGTAGGCATTTCTAGATAAACAATTTTTATTTTGACCATTTATACCAAGTTTCATAAACATCTATCCATAGATAAAGGAGTTTGCCTATTCTCTATATCATGTTTAACATGGGAAAAGAGTAGCAGGTTAGCTGCCATGATAAACACATAAACTATGATTTTTAAACATAAATGGATGGTTATCAACCACATGAAGCTAAATATACAGTTTATCCAAAAATATTGGTTAGTAAGTGAAATATTAATTTGTCCTTATCCTCCTTAAGATTAACATTGGAGCCCAAAATACACATGTACTGTGTTTATATTTTTTTTTTATCTCGGTAACCGTTGGAGATAGAGAAAAACTTTAAGGAACTTAATTTTTGAGTTTTTTTACTTTTAATATTTTTGGCTCATTATAATGAACTAAAAGTTACCAATACCTTTTTCTGAAAGAAAGATATACACAAATACACCTGGACAACCAGGATATAGATCATTAATTGACTATGTTATTGTGAATAAGAAAATGTCTGGTCTGGTTCAAGATACAAGAGTGTATAGAAGACGTGACATTACAAGCGATCATTATCTAGTAGTTTCTAAAATAAATTTTCTGACTAGATGGAAGAAAAATATTATTAAAGTGAACAGAGAGAACAAAGCATTCAAAGTCTACCTCTTGGGGAGCGCGCTGGTCTAGGGGTAGAGCGTAGGGCTTTGGTGCCCAAGGTCCTGGGTTCAAATCCTGCCAATCACCAATGGCTTTTCGCTATGTGATAATGCCGCAACCTACACAGGGGTGAGCAAAAAGCCGCTACGGTTGAAGTGCCATGGGAGTAATCCGCCCCTTTCAATAAATAAATAAAATAAAATAAAGTCTACCTCTTGCAAACAGAAAGTATAAAAAACCTTTATCAGACAAGACTAACCGAGAGATTAGATGCCATACTACAGGCAGCATCAACAGTTGAAGACGAATGGAATATTTTCAAAGACACTATAAAAGAAGTAGCACATGAAACGCTGGGTACGAGGAAAATAATAAAACGTAAAAAAGGATTAAAAATTTGGAACGATGAGATTTCTCAGGCGATTGCTGAAAAGAAAAAAGCTTATAAATCCCTTTTGAAAACTTCAACAGAACAAGCTAAAGAACATTATCGAGTCAAACGTAATAGAGCCAGAGCTGTAGTGAGAAGAGCACATGAGGATTAATGGGACAGATTCATAACACAAATTGAGGATGACATACATGGAAGGCAGGAAGTGGCTTACAAATGGATGAGACACGTCAATAGTAATGTCAGGGAAATGGCTGATATCTCTAATGTGTGTGAATGAATACAAATGGATAGAGCAGTATTCAAACTTGTGGTATGACAAAAATTCACTACCAACGACCAAATGGGAATAAAAATAAATAATGTGGATCTCATAACTATTAACGAGTTGGAAGAAGCCTTACAACAAGCAAAGAACAGAAAGGCAACAGGCATGGATCTTGTAAATATGGAGCTTTTAAAATATGGAGGAATGTTATTGAAATTCCGAGTACTCCACTTGATCAACATGTGTTGGACCTCACGTACGGTGCCTGAAGAATGGAAGAAAGCATTAGTGATATCGCTTTTCAAGAATGGAAATAGTAGAAACCTGAATAATTACAGAGGTATAAGCTTGTTAAGCAATGCACATAAGCTATACAGCCGAATTTTAAGCAATAGGCTCAGGAAAATCTCTGACACATTATTATTAGAAGAACAAGCTGGCTTTAGAAAAGGACGGTCTTGTATGGACAATGTTTTTTCATTGAAACAGATCATAGCAAAAAGAGTAGAGTTTAATTTAGAGACACACCTAGCATTCGTGGACTATGAAAAAGCGTTCGATAAAGTAAATAGGCAGCTGTTTTTAGAAAAGCTTGTAGAATGAGGATTCCCAATTCACTTAGTTGAAGTTATCAGAAGCGTTTATACTGGGACAAAAATAGTTTTAGATTGTGCAGGATCTCGCACTAGAGAAATAATTACAAATGTTGGTTTGAGACAAGGTTGCCCATTATCACCAACTCTTTTCAACATTTATGCTGATGATTTGTGTAGGAAGTGGAAGCAATATATACAACCAGGTATAAAACTAACACAGGATGTTGTCATTAACTCTCTTTGGTTTGCAGACGATCAAGTTATATTGCAAGAGAGTGAAGACAATCTACAGAGAGCACTACACAAACTTGATGTAATAAGTGCTGAATACAACATGAGGATATCCTTTAACAAAACGAAAGTCATGGCTTTTCGGGGGAAATCTCCTGTAAGATCAAAAATAGTTCTATGCAATAAAGTCTTAGAGCAAGTATCTCATTTCCGATACTTAGGATGTGATATTACATACCAGGAAGATCAAGACCCGAATATCAAGTACAATAAATTCCAGGCCATATGTGGAACTATTAATAGAACTTTGAGAAATAAAGCCCGTCGCATGACCAAGCTCAGGTTTTACAAAGTCATGGCAGTACCTGTTTTGTTATATGGCTCTGAAGCCTGGATCCCAAAGAAAAGGGATGTCAGTAGAATGCAAGCTGCTGAAATGCGGTTCCTAAGATCAGTGAAGGGCTGTACAAGGCTGTGAAATGTTGATATTCGAGAAGAACTGGGTATATTCTCCATACCAGATAAAGTTGAGGAAAATAGACAGAACTGGAGAGATCATATTGAGAGAATGGAGAATAGGAGGATCCCCAGAGCAGTTATGAATTACAAGGCAGAAGGAAAAAGAGATATTGGCAGACCAAGAAAAAGATGGCAATAGATGTAATTAAATAATAGTGATTTTCAATAATGAACAAATGTTTAAAACATAGTGCTGTTTGAAGTCGGAACAGGTATTCTTGCCTAATCCTTGTAAGAAGACGATGACGGAAATTTTTGGTACCTGATTTGAACAATGTAATCACTTTAGAAGTTTTTAGAACTCCAGGGAGTCTATGGAGAATAGGCAAATAACTCTCATATATATATTATTCTTATTGATTTCGATATTCGCTGAGTACACAGGTCTGCTGCGACAGGGGTATTCTTTTATTGCAGTTTCAATTTCAATCCATTCATCTTTAATAGTTCTTGTTTTATGATTTAGGTTAATGTTGTATTTAATTGATTTACTAAGTAAAAAAGATTCTTCTGAATCAAAAACAATATTTGTTAGTTTCTGAAGAGATGGCTTAAAACTTTAGTTTAAAAAATCACATGACTGATGTTTATTTATATAATTTTAGATTATAAGTACACTGTAAAAATTAACTGAGTATCTAAACAGGTGTCGTGTATTATGTAAAAATTGAAATGTTTAAAGGGTGCTCAAGATCATTAATTCACTAATAACACTGCTAATACTACATTAGCAGCCCTAAGTTGTGAATTACATATATATATAAAATGACCGGACCACACATATTAATGACCCCCAAAACATGGTCAGAGGATTTATTTATGAACTTCTATCATGGTCAAGGGCTTGATTATCACCATGTGGGTCATTTGAATAACTCACTTTTCCATTGGAAATTCGCTAATAAAGAATTTTTTTCATTATGCAGTGTTATAACTTTAAGTTCCTATGCTCATGTTCCTGTGAATTCGTTAATATTCATGTCATAAATTAATTCATTTATTTTGACACCCAACAGTATTAAAACCCTCCATAATTAAAACGTTATATGATGTTGACAAGTGATTTCCTAGTCCTATATTATACAGTAGACTCCCAAATATCCACAGTAATTGGGTCGCTAGTAATCGTGTAAAAGTAATCAATCGCGGATAAAGCCAAAAAACTGAAAGTAGTCAAAAATGACCTTGAAAGCAAAATAAGTCCTAAATAACCTTAATTGAATGTTATATATTTAGTAATGTGAAAGATTTCAAATACAAAAGGTAGTGATTATATTCACCACTTTGCAGCTCGTGGAAGCTAAAGTCATGGATTAAACTGATTATCCACTAGTGATCCGGTCTGCTTGTGGATAATCGGGAGTCTATTATTCAAATTATTTTTTGTTTAAGTGTGTGTTACAAAAATATGATGGCTTCTATTACTGGAACATTCTAATTGCTCACTAACATTCAGAATTCTCACATATCAATGTAAAATTTAAATTTCTATAACTAGATTGGTCCTGCATCATTTACTAATGAGAATAAAAAATAAGTCCTTGATTAGATTATTTCAATAATAATCAAATCTAATTAGCCATTGAGTGATTAAATATCTTTTTCTGTGTTAATGAGAATTTATAAAACTTACAAACAGCAAATTCGAAGATTACGTAAATATATTCTTCAAAGAGTAGGGTCATTGATAAATTAGATACAAAAGATATCACTAAGAGAAAAATTGCTCCAACCACCCAAGTTCTCAGCATAGATCGATTGTTCTGTATAAAAAATAAAGAAAAATTAGTACATGTAAATAAGACTGTACCAAGGTAAGACAAATATAATACTTAGATATATTTTTAAAAAATCTAGAAAATTATTTTAAACATTATTATTAGCACTAATCAATGTAAAATTAAAAAAATTAAGCAACATAAAAATAGTTTATATCTTATTGTTATATTTGTGATACAAAAATCAGTTTTTATAATGCTATTTTATAAAGTAAGAATAATTTTCACAAAAGTGTAAACAAAAAATTTATATTTACTTCCCTGTGGAAAAAAGGTTAGATCATGGAAATGTCTGAAGGGAATGTTTTCAGTTGATCTAAACAGCTGTTCCTATTTTTATTTCAATACATTTTAGCTCTAGTAGTTTCAATGGAAACCTGTTTCAAATTTTCATCTTACAAATATCCAACACCCCCTCCAGAGTTAAGACATATCCATGTCAAAAAACGTTTTGGATCACAAGCACTAAAGAAAAAGATAAATTAAGATTACTGATTGTTGATTTATTGAAAAGAAACTGACATATTTTTATTTTATAATTCATATAATAACCGTAGTGACTCCTCATTCAGCACCTTAAAGTTGTCCTATTTTAAATATATTATGGTAATAAACTAAAGTTGCAGCTAGTTAAAACACAATATGACTGACATTAAAAAGACTCTGGACGGATTTTTATTCATAAACTAGCAGTAACCCTCTAGTTTTTGTTAAATTCTAAAAAAAATATTCAGCCACAATGCCTTAATAGAAGGCTTTGTAAAGACAAAGGCAACTATTAAGACCTACTGTTCTGGCAGTTCTTTCAATGTCTACAACAAGAAGAAAATGAATTAAGCTATTATATGCAAATATCATTCTTTGATAATTTATTTCAGTTTTCACTATTATTTCTCTGCTTCAAGATTTTTTTATTTAATTCATCAAAATTTTCCACCCAAAATTTGCCAACTTGGGCTACAGCCCCTATTTTTACCCCTTAATTAGTATTGTTACCCACTCAAAGTAGGGCTTATAAGAAGCCATTTTTCTAAGAACACCTAAAATTGTGATATTTATATTTTAATTTGGGGTCATATAACCATAGTGCAGGAAAATTAAATAATATTGATACCCCTGTACAAGTACAATACCATTTAAATTAATGTTTTTAACTCACTGTGAAATATCCTGTGAGCATCACAGTAGCCAGGACAGCTTGGATGCATGTTACAATGAAAGTTGTGAACATGTAAACCTGGACAGCTGAACAAGAAGTTGAGTTATTTAAAATTATAAACGATATAAGTATTTTATATGGTAAGTGGTGAGAGAAATAGTTTTATGTGTTTGTTGTACGTAGTGGGTGCCATTCTTAGTTCTATTTCTAACATCATTAGTAGCCATTATACAATTTAAGAAACTTTACTGTATGTTTAGGGATATAATACTACACAAAATTGTAAAACGCACACACAACACACAAAAAACTGTGCCATTATTCATGTAACGTTTTAATTGATAAAACATTATTTTTCCCTTTTCTAAAAACCTTATGAACGGAGTTATAGAATTAAGAGAGTAAGAATTTTGTTTGTGGAAGGATGAACAAAATACACAAAAGTGTACTTCATTCCCAGAGTTTATGAGTAAGTGGTATGCAGAGAAAGCTTTCACCCCTGGTATGGTGTCCATAGTGTTTCTATTAACAGATGTACCTTATTACTAGATGTGTCACAACAGTTGATTAGTTATCTATTCATTTTATGACATTGCATTGGGTATAAAAACCTGTTCTTACCTCTTCTCTAGTTTGAGTACAAACACACATTGAGGAGATTTTATGCAAGAAGGAAGACCCTAGATGAACCTAGATTTGTTTAACTAAATTAAAAGTTGATTCTAAAAATTACTCTGTAAATTCATTGTAGACTTTTACGAACTTTAGAAACATGAATCTATCCCTATCTATGAATATAATTTTTTTAAATGAATCTTCCATTTTCAAATCCTATTGGAAGATTATAAGATATTAAAAAATATTTATAATTTATTTATGACGATTTTAAGTTTTTAAAATCAGGGAAATGTATTTAAGCATTAATTAAACTCACTGTAACAGTTAAGACCTTTATCCATGAGTTGACCGTTTACCCTATACAATATTATCAAGCAAAGTTAGTTGCTTATTAACCCAAATACATCAAAGCAATGGTGAACCTTTTTGGAACGATACTACAGCGAAGATACTAATAATTAATTGTGAGCTTTACAGTTTGCACTTACCCAAAAAGTGTTCTCTTATTCTGACGATGTCAGGATCTTCCATGTCTGGATGTTCAATCGCTGTTTTGAAATCATTAAAACGGTCCAAAGTGTTAAAAAATGATCCTATAGATCCCACCTGTACAGGAAATTGATGATTACAGAGACGCTAAAAACCAAAAATCCTATCTATACAGGGCTTTCCATCTATACACCTACTATGATTTTTATTGTGGTTTGACTTTGTGAGCCTTCATGATAATTCATTGATCCCTTAGAGAGTTAGTAGTGTTGATCAATATAAATATTGATGTTTTTACACTGTTAAATATTATTTAATTCTAATATAGTCATAAATATAAAATTATTTTGAAAAATATTACGTTTTATTAAAAAACACTTTATTAAGTAATACCAGTGAGTATATAGGGTTACCCATATACTCACCTTAACCCTTTATACTTTATATGAACCCTTTATACTCACTGGTAATACTTAATCTAAATACATAAAACAAAGTCGTGTTAGTTACGCGCATTATAACTCGAGAACTGCTGGACCGATTTTAATGATCTTAGATTTTTTGGATTCGTCTCTGCTCCGGACATGCTTTAGGCATACTCAGTTTCCATAAATTCAATTAGTTTCCATTTTAAAGCATTTTACATTTCTAATGTTAACCTTGTGGGGACTAAGTTTGTTTACAAATGTTCTACAATAAAAACATTTGATTTCTTAAGCTACAGCTGTTGTTTTACTTTCCATTAGCAATATGCTTTATCCAATGCCATCTGAATCATTCATCAATGTAAAACTATGGAGTAAATGTGTACTGTACAAAATGAACAGATTTATTCACCACGTTAATAGTTTACGATTTTTGGGGATTATATATTTTTATTTTTATTTTCTGCCTGATTAAAAGTCACGTGTTTATAATTATGTCGGCCAAATAAAAAATAATTACAGTGTTTATACATATTACGTTTTTTATAATAATCAGCTGTTGTATATCTTTCCTATAAAAGCCATGTTACAGTTATGTGTTGTTTGTTTTTAGGTTGGATTAGAAAAAATGTGAATCAATCCACTCAGATTTATTTGTTTTGTGGTAATATTATTAATATATTTTATCGTTTCAGTATTGTTATTAACTATGCCGCGACCCAGAATATCTAATTTTTTACAACGAAGTCGTAATCCTATTCGACTTCAGAACATGGCCAATCTGAAAGTTAACACGTATTTACTGTTAGGCGTTACGAAGTTCGCCGGGTCAGCTAGTATTAAATAATATTATGTTTAAGTTTTACTAAGTAAGATTACTTACAAAGTCCAAAATCCCAATCAGCAAGGTCCCAAGCTTAAGACTTAAGAGTCCACAACAACAGTAATGCACCGTTGGAACCTTCATTTTTATTCTCTGTAAACAGTTAAGAGTTTAAGAAGGAATAATGTATTATTCATAAAATTCATGAGTCAAAAATGAGTCATTGCATATTTGACATCAAACATTTGAAGTGTGAGTACTTTAAATATGGTCTAGGATATGCAAACCTCTTTTAAAATCAACTGTATTAGCCCCGAACTGTGTCTTATGACTAACGTTTATCAGAGTTCACATGGATATGTTTTCCACTATATGTTTCGCCTGGACGGCATTTTCAAGTGGCGATGCAGGGACATTCTATTCGTTAAGGATTTGTCATTAATTATCTAAGAGAAAAATTATTACCTTAACTCAATTAACTTTATTGAATAAAGTTCGTCCAAACTATTAACGTCAGACAACAAACAACGTTCTTGGGCTACTCATAACACTTTAGGTCGCGGGGGCTACAGTTGTAGCCCAAACAACTTTAACAGCAAACAACACGGACATGCTCAGTCTGTCAAGGCTAACAATACAGTGAGTATGTAGAAGGGATGACAAACGGCAGCTACCTATGACCTACCCCTCATAGAACAATACGTAATGGAATGACAGGAAAAACAAAAACACTGGGCTACAACTAAAACCCGCACGCCTACTGCAGGGTTAAGATTTTATTGGCATTTTGAATGACCAAATGAGTTTAAACCTCAGGAGTTTGGCAGCAAGTTAGGAAGTAGCAGTGGACAGACATTGTATATATTTGCAGCAAATCATTTGCAAGGCCTAAGACAGGAATAAGAGTAAGCATAAGTATTGACATTTGGTTAAATAAAGTCTCCCAGTGCACTACTAAGTACCTGATAAAGATTTCAATAACCAAACTGTGATAAACTGTTTAGTAAAATTGCATTATCCCTAGACCTAAGCTAGAAATATTTCTTAAAAAACCTTTGACAATATAAAAATTTTATATTTATTCATTGGTGGTCTTTAATGGTCTTTTATACAAAATTTTTTATTAAATTTATTTATTATTATTTATTTAGACCTGAGGTGGATTTGTATTTCATTACGAATAATAACAACCTGTTCAGGGCTTTTTTACCCAAAATGTATATTCATGAAGAAGGAAAGCATCTGAACCTGATAAACTTATGTTTATCTGAGCATAAACTTATGTTTATGTAACCACCTTTGAAACATATTAGGATAAACCAATAAATATTAAATTAGTAATGCTAAAAGAAAATTTTGTTTTAAATTTTATTACCTGGTAAAAAGACTCTGTATCTAACTCACAGTGCTCCAAACGACTTAACAGCCCATGCACACCTGATAGTAATTTACACAAATTATTCTCATTTAATTGGAGCACATGTGTTAACTTGATCATTTCTGGAAATTTTTAATGGACACATGTTTTAGAATAGATACTGCATAATTAAGTTTGCTATGCATAACTGAAACAAATTTTGTACAGTAAAAAAAGACGTAATCTATAACACCCCACCGCAGCAGACCTGCGTACTCAGCGAATTTCCAAATCAATAATAATGTATAACAGCTTTAATCAATATCTGTAATAAATAAGAGAGTTTGCCTATTCTCCATAAGATTATTATGGGAAAGAGTATGCAGGTTTGCTGCTGTGTGGAATGCTTAAAGTAGGCATTTTTACAATAAACTATTTTATATTTTGACCATTTACCAAGTTTAATCAATATTTAACCATAAATAAATGAGTTTGCCTATTCTCTATAAGATTAATATGGGAAAGAGTATTCAGGTTTTAGTTGCCATGATAAACACATAAACTATGATTTTTAAGCATGGATGGATGGATTTCAACCACATGAAGCTAAATATCAAGTTTCATCCAAAAATATAGATTGATAAGTAAAATATTATATTTTACTTATCCTCCATTTGGAGCCCCAAAATACAACATACTGTGTTTAGATTTTCTAATATCTCTGCAACCGTGTAAGATAGAGAAAAAGTTTAAGGAACTAAATTGTGTAGTTTTTAAGCTAATTCTAGTGGTCAAATATAAACTTCAATTAAAAAAAATGACATATGAAAAAATCAATAACCCCAATTTTTGAGTAAAAAACCACCCACAAACTACCCGTTCCGATTGACCAATATGTCTGGTTTACGAACACGTCTGAGCAAATATAAGAATACACGTTTCTACCAAATTTTGTCTATATATATATATATATTTATATTTGGCCTCTGGGCATCAAACATGAAAAAAATCATGGTCTCGAGCTTATCATGAGAGTCTTACAATGAGACCTACGGTAATACCTTCTTCCCTATGAGAAATTCACTAAACTAATATATAGACCAAACGTCTATATATTCTGAGTTAGAAGGAGGAAGGATCTTTATGGTTCATAAAGATTTACAAAAGCCAATTTTCAATCACTCGGCTCACCAAAACCAAAACACCCCCGTCTCAGCAGACCTGCGTACTCACCGAATTTCCAAATCAATATCATGGGAAAGAGTGTGCTGGTTTGCTGCTGCGAGGAACACTGAGAGTAGACATTTATACCATTTATTTATTTTTTATTTAAGTATTTATTTTTAAGCATAAATGGATGAACCTCAACAACATGAGGCTAAATATAAAGTTTTATCAACAAATATTGGTTGATAAGTCAAATATTAATTTTTCATTATCCTATAAGATCAACATTGGAGCCTCATAATACAACGTACTGTGTTTAGATTTTTTAATATCTCTGTAACCGTTGGAGATAGAGAAAAACTTTAAGGAACTAAATTGTGTAGGTTTCTAAGCTGATTCTAATGGTGAAAGATAAAATTTGAAATTTTTTTAAATTACATATGAAAAATGCAAAGAACCCAATTTTTTTGTACAAAATCCCCCAAACTACCCGTTCCCATTAACCGATATGTCCGAGCAAATGTAGGAATAACCGTCTCTACCAAATTTGGTCCCGATCAGACCATTGTTATGAGAGTTATCGTGTTCACAGACATATATATATATACATATAAAATTTTAATGACTATTGTTTTGGTATCTTGGCACCTAAAGACTAAAAAATAACATGGCCTCGGATTTAAGTCTTTCCATGAGACCTACCGTAATAGCTTCTTCCCTATGGGAAATTTGCTAAAAGAAACCAACCTATTTTAATAAATTCAGAATTGTTACACCAGTTGGTTCATAAAGATTTACAAAAGCCAATTTTCAATCACTCGGCTCATCTCAACTGCCAAAAACTATATGATTTCAGCAGACCTGCATTGTAAACTTTTCTTTGAATTTATGTTTTTTATCATGGGAAAGAGTGTGCTTTTGCTGCTGCGAAACACTGAGAGTAAAACGAAAATTTATCAAGAAACCATTCATTTATTTTTTATTTAAGTATTTATATATATATAGCATAAATGGATGAACCTCAACAACATGAGGCTATATATATAAAGTTTTATCAACAAATATTGGTTGATAAGTCAAATATTAATTTTTCATTATCCTATAAGGAATCAAACATTGGAGCCTCATAATACAACGTACTGTGTTTAGATTTTTTAATATCTCTGTAACCGTTGGAGATAGAGAAAAACTTTAAGGAACTAAATTGTGTAGGTTTCTAAGCTGATTCTAATGGTGAAAGATAAAATTTGAAATTTTTTTAAATTACATATGAAAAATGCAAAGAACCCAATTTTTTTGTACAAAATCCCCCAAACTACCCGTTCCCATTAACCGATATGTCCGAGCAAATGTAGGAATAACCGTCTCTACCAAATTTGGTCCCGATCAGACCATTGTTATGAGAGTTATCGTGTTCACAGACATATATATATACATATAAAATTTTAATGACTATTGTTTTGGTATCTTGGCACCTAAAGACTAAAAAATAACATGGCCTCGGATTTAAGTCTTTCCATGAGACCTACCGTAATAGCTTCTTCCCTATGGGAAATTTGCTAAAAGAAACCAACCTATTTTAATAAATTCAGAATTGTTACACCAGTTGATTTTAAAATCAAAATTTCCTAAACGATTGAATCTCAGATAGTTTAACAATAATAATTACTTATCTAAATAAATGATTCATCTCAACTGCCAAAAACTATATGATTTCAAAATTTGCATTGTAAACTTTTCTTTGAATTGATTTATGTTTTGTTTTCATGTACACAGTAATTATTTCTTCATTGCTTGAAAACGTTTAGTATTAAAACGAAAATTATCAAATCAAGAAACTCATTCATTCATATGAAGCTTATATTTATATATATATATATACATAGAATCAAGAATCAAGAGCTCTATTGTCATTGACCTTATTACAAGGAATAGACATTGTCAATTAGATCACAACAAGTTGTTTTGGATGTGTCTGCACAATGTTCTTATACTAATCTAGAAATCTATATTCACATCACCTGTCAAAAATTCTCTTAAACAATAAAATGGGTTTTCTACAAGCCATGACTTCAATTTAACTTTATATCTATTTATACTAACTAATTTTGCTGAATGGTGGAGTTTGTTTAAGAACCTTATACTATTGACTTTATGACTATTGCCTGTTTTGGTTAATCTATGAGTAGGAATATCAAGCTTAGATTTAGTTCTGGTGTGATAGTTATGAATATTTTCCCTGCATTTTAGTTCACTCAAATTTGATTTTGTATTTACTAAAACATGATAAATGTATAAATTTATGACTGTCAATATTTTGAGTCTAATAAAAAGAGGGCAGCAGTGATCCAGAGGGCCAGCTCCACACATTGTTCTCACCAACTTCTTTTGTAGTAATAAAATTTTATGTACATGCGGTGAATGTCCCCATAACAAAATTCCATATGATATGTGTGATTGAAAGAATGCAAAATAAGTAACTCTTAAATATTCTTCACTGATAAATTCCTTTAATTTCCAACATATACATACATATACCCTCCTCATATACATACATATACAATATATATATATATATATATAATTAATTAACCCATTCCCGTCTAATGACGTACATTGTACGTCAGCATATTTTGCTAGACAGATGTCTAATGACGTGCGCCGTGCGTCCCGCGGCGCGGGGTGGTTCTGAGCAAACAATGTACGTTGCCTGCTTATATTTCGACGTAGTTCTTTTTTCCGCCGTTAGGGGTTCTAGTTCATATGTCATCCGATAGATGGTGTTGGCGTCCTCTTTTATCATCTTATTTAGTGTCAAATGTTCCGTATTGACAGTAAATTATTTTCTCGTTCGCACAATTCGTTTAGTGATTGTATTTATTGATGATAATACAGTTATAATGATTATTATTTAAAGATTTATAATTAACTATTTATTACTGCAGGTAGCTAGAAGTAGATCTGCCAAGTAAAATAAAGGAATCTTTTGAAAATAAAGTAAAATTTGACGAAACAAAAATACCTACTTGTTTCTATGTCTACAGCTTGGAACTGGTGAAAAAGTACAGTAATAATTTTTTTTCTTGCTAAAAGTGATTGTATACGCAGTTAAAGAGTATAAGGAACAGAGCAAAGAAATCAAAACATATAATTCATGAAGTTACTGTTAATTCTTTCACGCTAATAGTGACGCGCGGTCGTAGTGAACGAGGCTCGATTTTTGTTCAGCCCGGGTGGCCACAAGCGTCGACCGTTCTGCCAGACAGGAATGGGTTAATAATTATAATTATGTCTAGTTTACAAACCCGTCCGAGCAAATGTAGGAATACACCTCTCTACCAAATTTGGTCTCGATCGGACCACATTTACGAGAGTTATCGTGTTCACAGACACATATAATACATATATATATATATATATATATATATATATCAATTTTTGCAACTATTGTTTTTGGACTCTGGGCACCTAAAGACGTAAAAATAGCATGGTCACGGGGGCTTAAGTTTTACCATGAGACCTACAGCTCCCTATGCAAAATTCGCTAAAACTGATCTTTCCACATTTCAGAAATCAAAACAGGAAGACTACTTATACCTTAGTTTTCATGTTTTTATGATTTCATTTCTATAGAAATGTTTTGTTTATAAGGAACCACTATTTAAATTAAAGCTCAATATACAGTGATTGTAAGCCATCCCAGGGATGAACCACAGGCTATTACTGGTCCATATCAGCTATAAAAAGTATACTACACATTGTAATCAGATAAAAAGAGAAGAATTTTAGAGAATTGTTTTTTATTTTCAACAAAAATAAAACACTCTAAGAAAAAGTTGAACATTTTCATATTCTAGGGTTTAAAAGACAAAGATTAATTTAAGGGGTGTTTTATATAGCAGTTTGAGTACTCCATTCACACCTGTTTACCACATATACAGTACTCTCATTTTTTCATAGACTTGACTCAACATACTTAAAATCTAGCCCTAAAAATTAGAGAAACTACAAGTAAATCAGTCTAAAAAAGCAAAAAGTGAAATAAAAACCAAAAAGAGAACTTAAAGAAAGCTGTAGACTAATAATAGTTTTAATTCCATTGAAAATATTCATTTCATATTGTAATTCACCAATTCAAGAAGATAAATAACCACACACAGTAACGGTACAGTATAACACGTAATAAGGTAATATATGAAAATGGTAAAAAGTACTATTTATTGAAAGAGAAATAATTATTTTTGATAGATAATAAAAATAATTAACTTGAAGCTTTAATGGTTCAACCTTTCCTGAAATTTAAGAAGATTAGTGTAGCTCAAAGAAGTAGGCCTGGCCGATAAATGGTATAATATCCCCCATGAACTGCATTTCATATATGTGACAAACCACTAGTTGCATATAGCATACACCATATGCAAGAAAAAACCAAGGCCTGTCCTAAGGGTGGTTAGAAGAAGATAAATCTCTTGAGGGAAATCCTGGCAGCATGACAACCGTTCAAGATAGATAAAGGATTAATAAAACATGAGATTATAAAAATAAAAACATATATTGCATTTGATAGAACATTTGGGATGTAGATTCATAGGGGTCATGAGAAGGAGCAGCAGTTCCTTACGGATACACGGTCTCGGTGGTGAGCAAGATCAAGATCTTGTGCTGTGTCCATCAGGGGCTTTCCTCGAGTCTCAGGCAAGACTAGAGTGAGGACAACGGAGGACAGAGCCAGACCACCACACAGAGTGCTCGGCATGTACCATGCGTACTTCCCCTACAACATACACTTGGTATACACCACTCGTACTCTGTGAATATGCATCATCTCAAAAAAAGGAAAAACTCACTCAATTGTAAAATAAGAATATCCTATGATAATCACAATAATGTATGCTGAACTAAAAGCATTGCCACCTTTGACCCCATAGAATGAAATAAAGGTATTAGTTATTAGAGTTAGCTGCAACAGCGCAATCAGAGCTTTTTTTCAATAGTTAGTTAACCATAATTTTTATACAAAACTCAATTATTATATGTCCAAAGTCTTATTCTTTTTAATAATTGGTTATGTAGTGACTGTTAAAATGTGTTTTAAGAGGTCAACAACCCGAAATAAATTTCAAGTATTTATTAAGTTCACAGTTGACAAATTTTGTTTGTCCTGCTTATAATACGAGGGCTATTTTTTTCAAGTTCCAATTCTCCATCTGAGCAAGTTAGATGTTTAGAGAGGCCAGATCTGCATTTAAGCCGCTCCCCCACCACAACCTCTGTTATCTTCAGCTCCAGTGAGTCAGTCGTAGCTGAGCTACGTCCTTGTAAACATGACCGTTTTGCTCGATGCTCCCGCCAAATGTGAGCAACAGAGTGTATCCCGTTTTCTACGATCAGAAGATCTATTGCTGCGGAAATCGCAGAATGAACAATGTGTTCATTCTGCGATTTTCCAATGTGGTGGAAGTGTTCGAAAATGATGTAAATATTTAAAGAAGGGAGAACAGACATTCATGATGAAGGTGGATAAGGTCGCAAATCTGTCACCTCTTTAGGCCTCGTTGAACGTGTTATTGTGGATAGCCTCTGGATCCTTGAAGAGCAAAATTATGGTTTAAAATACCTTTCTGTCAATGGATCCTAATGTAGTTTTTTTACTATGGCTGTTTCGTGTTGCTTGAACACATCATCAGGTCTCGAGTATTGCTGTCAACTGTTTACATTACACTAAAACACTACTATTTACAATAACACTACACATCAAGAATTTTATGAAGATTCTTATGTTCTTTTTCTTCTGTAAAGCTATTTACAAGAAGGGTGCGCGGTGCACGGCGGTGTTCCGGGGGTGTTGGCCGCACTTTTTCTTCCTGGTGACTCATCCATTGGGCTTTTCCGACGTCCTTTGTTGAGTATTTGCATGGCCGTGTTATATATGATATTTGATTGGAATGATCGTTTTTTGTTGAGTATGTGGTCTGGATTTTGTTTAGACGCTTTGTATATTTCGAATTCTTCTATTGTGTTTAGGTAGTTTCCTTTGGTGCAAAAAAGTAGAATTTTTAGATTATATTGGGAATTGGTGTAGTTGTGGTTGTTGCTAATGAGGTCAGTGGCGGCTCGTCTATAAGGACTCTCGGACGCCGCCCCCCCAAAGATTTGAAAAAGGAAAAAATAATTAAATACTTATTTAATTATAACTATAGATCCAACTAACCAAAATGTTTTAACAGTCGTATACAACGAAATTATAGCGGGAAAACAAACAAAAATAGCACGAAAAGTTCGTATTTGTAGCCCTGGGGCGCTCGACAGAACGTCCGAATCCATCACAATGCATTTATATGAAGAGAGATAGTGGTGGGGGTGGCTGGTGCTATGACGTGTCTAAGCGTATCTCTTATGGAAGTCTTGGGACGCCGTCCGCGCATGCGCAGAGTAACATTTGTGACGAGTTGACAGTTAGATGATTGCCGCGCACCGGTTGTCTGTTTGTTTTTGTGTGTAACAGAGGTTATGTTTGTGTTGATCTAACTAAGTAGTGTAGTTTTAGTACACAGTTAACAGTAAGGTAACTGTGTACCAGAAAACAATGCTTCTACATTAACAAAGCTCGAGAATTCTAGAAGTGTTTGTTGTCTAGACATTGCGAATACATTTTTTGTTAAGAACATCTTATGTTTGCAAAACGAACAACAGTAATGTATTGCAGGTACATCCGCGTAAAAAAATGAAGGCGCTAAAATGTTAAGTTAAGTATTTACGTTTTTATTTACAAAATATCGCAACAAATAAAGGTTTTTTTCAATATAATTTATCCATACAATTGAGAGTCCAAATCCAAATTAAGTTGATCCATAAGACCAAGAGTATAGTATTTATTATTCAAGGTTTATGGGGAAAACTAGATATTTTAGTTAAAAACAAAACACATGCATCACAAATTTAATATCTAGATTGCTTTAAAAAGTCACTAAAATACACCATATTTTCAAAAATTTGCCGCAGAGAGTACACCCGGACCCCCCTCTCCTGGGGGGTAATCCATAACCCCCAAGACCCCTGGTGTGCGCCCCCCCCCCTAGCCGCCACTGAATGAGGTGATTGGCATATGCGGATTTGGTTGATTTTTTTTGTAGGTGCTCTTTGAATCGTGTGGTGAAGGATCTTGATGTTTGGCCGATGTAAAAATCTGGGCAGTCTTCACATGTTAGCTTGTAAACGCTGGTGCGGTTCATGTTTTCTTTGGTGTGCCTTGTTTCGTTAAGTAATGAGTTTATCCATTAGTGTTGTTTCTTTAAGCAATTTAGTTTCAGTATTTTATGAGATTTGAAAATTGGTTTTCAAACATATATATATATATATATATATATATATATATAATATTTTTATCAATTGCAAGTTATTTAACTGTTGTAAATGTAATCAATTTTATTATCATAGATAATTTAGTTACTTTCTATAAAATTGTTATAGTACTGTAATCTGTAAAGTTATGTTTGATTGACTAAAAGTTGATTGGTTATAATGTCGTGTGACGACCTCGTGAAAATTCCACACCTCGCCACTGGGTGAAATGCAAACAAAGGTTTACAGCTAGCGACTCGTCTGATGAATTTCCAGACTTTTCAAGGTCTGCTCTGTACACAATTGTTACTCAAGTCCTAGGCTATCGGAAATTGTGTACACATTGGATCCCAAAAATACTGGTTACCTTCCATAAAACGCAAAGGATTGTATGAGCATTATCGTTTCTCGACAATAATTATCGTTTATGACAATGAGGGAAATGTTTTTTTGAAGTTGATTATTATTGGCTATGAAACATGGGTCCTTTAAGACAATACTGAAACAAAGGAACAATCAAAGCAGTGGATGCACACAGCTGGGAAGACATGGTTAGTTTTGGTTAGGCGGGCAACGCTTAGCAAACTAAGAACTACAGGACGCCGTCAAGACTCACCTATTCTCACTGGTCGCAACATTCTTCTAGGAAGGCATCCAAAAGCTTGTGCCACGATATGAAAAGTGCCTCAATTGTTATGGCGATTACATAGAAAAATAAGGGAAGACTTACTGTACTTTCAGTAGCAAATGTTCTGTGCATTTTTATTTATTTATAGCCAATCAGAACTTGAAAAAATAGCCCTCATATCTTAACTACCTTAAGTTTTAAGATAGGGGTCTGCGGTACAGAAAATTATAGGTAGGTACGGTACGGTACAAATTGTTGTACCTCGGTTCTCAGTATAAATTCGGTGCGGTACGGTACACGAGAATAATGCTGCTAGTAACATTGACTGAGCTCATCCTTTTATTCATAAGTATTTTCCAGATCCTAATTAGTGAAAACATAGAGGAAGGAGTTAAAAAAAGATATACAATGTCAGAAGAAATATTTACTGTACTAATTTTCAAACTGTAATATGATTTTTTTAATCCATTCTTTAAAAAACATATCACATTAAACATATTAATAATTAACTAAACATTATAATTTATGTTGTAACTCATTAATAAGGGAAATAATATTCTCAAGTCTACATGAAACTAAGGATGAACAAAAAAAAACTATAATGTATTTTATTGCAGAACAAAAAATTCAGAAAATATATTGAGTCAATACCCTTAGCCAAGGGTTCATTAGACCTATGTTTTATATTGTCCTGGTTTATTATTTGTAATTCAACCAATCACAATAATTGTTCAAATTAAATCGAACAATTTCATAAAATGTCAACGGGCTCTTTAGACTGAAATAGTTATTTTAGTATAAAGTGGTTAATAGTTTAATATTACAGTGGAACCCCTCAAATCTGAACACGTTCTCAGGAAATCAAAATAAGAAATAGCTGGAAATTTAAATAAAATTTAATCACATAAACTTGTTTTTCAAGGTTTCAAAAAAAAAGTTTCAAGGTTTAAGTCTGTTATCTTTAACTTTTGAAGTGAAGAAAATCTTCACACTAACGTAATTCCAAGCCACGTAGGTTGTTAGCAACACGCACTTACCAGCAGGTAAACGCTCACTAAACTAGACACAGACAGTAGACAGACGCGATACGCATCCCCGTAAGGGTGGGGGTAAGGGGAGAGTGTTTTTTTTAGCACAGGCTCGACTAGAAACAATGGCATGTCATGGGACGTACATCCACCCGCCAAAGTCACCGTCCTTATGAACTTATTGAGTCATACACAGCCTGTTTAACCCCAATCAATGTGTCTCCCATCGCTTACATAAGCTACAGTGCAAAATACAGTGACCAAATGAGTGTGTAATATTATTTCCCAGGAGGAACAGGCTTCAGTCCCAATTAGTTTGGATTTGAGGGGTTCCACTAATGCGGAAAACCAGAACATATTGTTGAAAAATAAAACGGTTTATTTATTGCCTTTATTCAGTCATATTATGATTATGATTAATATTATGATTTTTTGTTTTATTTGAGTGAAAATCCCGAAATAGCGAGATCACTACAGCAAATCACAGTTCTTTATTGGTCATAAAACATCGTCAACAGGCTGTCAGAGCAAAAAGAAAGAATTACTTGAAAGAATCATGAATCACAGTTTAAAAGGTTTTCACTGTGATTGAAAAATCACAGGTAATCCCATCACTATTTGAAACACGACTAATACGAGATTCATACTGGTACGACTATTTTGTTGCGTCAAAAGGAGGTACGGTTCCCTGATCGCGTAGGCTGCTATACGTGGATACGATAATAAGCTGTGAATGCACAATAATTTTAAGCCGGCAGGGAGATGGCTGGTTGCCTGATTTTCCTGAAGTGAACAGTGAGGTTGTTTTCAATGATCATTCACTAACACACTATGAGTCAGTCTTACGTTCAGTATTTGCCGTACATCTGGGCAGTGTTGTAATTCTATATTACTTGTAGAGTATAAAGCCTTTAACGGTCGGATTTTATCCAATGTTTTCGGCAGGAGATGTTCCATAGTTATATTTGATGGTAACCTATACTGGATAGTGACTTAATTTTTACTTATTTGTACCGTACCGAAGTTCGGTACAAGGCTTGGAACCGTACCGTACCAATTTTTTCGGTTCACCGCAGACCCCTATTTTAAGAACAAATGATGATTTCAACTAGCCTCTTGTTCTTATCTTATGCAATTCGCTCCACATAAAAATTCTGTCCTCGGACTTGCTTTACCTCTGTTGTGGTACTTACCAGGATGTCTACAACATATGGAGCTGATATGGAACCCAGTTGTGAGATGGCCAGAGATGTACCGATGGCGGTGTTGCGGCTGGAGGTTGGAAACAACTCTGAGGTGTGTAGGATGATGACGGCAAACACAGCAGAGTCCGCAAATCGACCAAGCAGTGCTACTATCAGGATCATCAGCCCGTTTTCTATAGGCAATACATTTTACTGTACTAGATCTCACTATAATGGTTTATTTTGGACTATATCCGCCCTTGAATAAAATGAACTTAAAAACTTAAAAAATCAAATAAAACCATTAGGAAGATATAAAAAAAACTCAACTACACATCACCAGAGTTTTGTGCAGTGAATTGAAGACAGAGTGAGATACTATAGCGGCGAGAGTCATATGTATTGATCATGTTATGTTTTAAGTTCTAGCTCACCTGAGGAGGGGATCGGTTCCAGTTCCTAAAACATTGTGAAACTTTGTTTAACTTAAAATCGCGATGGAAAATGTCCCTAAATCTAAATAACATAAATCCACCATCACCAATAACGGATTTACAAATAGTCAAATAGGTTAGCTAGAGGTGATCAACTACACATGATCTGTCAAGAATCGCCGGCAACTCACATAGACAAGATTTATTAAAAATAATAAAATTTAAGTGATGGATCCAATAAGATTTAATAGAATAAGTTTTCATTATTTTATTAAAGATAAAGAATCCTTAATGTAAATCTCTCATAGGAGAAAAGTACCTCGTTGAAGGAAAACTACACCATTTGCGTAAGTTATAAAATATAAATATAAAAATATCCTATATAATCATTAAAATATGTTATTTTTGGTATGTTTTACACAAAATTATGATTTATATTACTAACTGATATATCTTTATAAATATATAATACACATAACTAATTGATAATTCTTTATTCCCAAAACAAAACTAACTACTAAGAAAAATGAAAACAATAATATTAAATAACAATAATAATCAGCTGATTATTTAAACATATGACAATCCTCCCCCCTATTGAGCTGCTCTTAGTTGGTCGCAATGCCTCTCAAATAACCGTCCATCTTCTGACTTAATAAGGTACATCACGTTTCCATGCGGTCTTTCGATTGTCCCTACTAACCACTTTTCTTCTGAGGTGTTTGAGTAATTTCTCATCAATACACTTTGCCCTCTTGAAAAACTTCGTTTAGTAATCACTTGATGTTTGTTATGAGGGGTGGGTGTCATCTCAACCATCAAATTTCACTTCTTATGTTTCTCCCAAACATAAGCAAGTATGGAGATTGTCCTGTAGTTTCTTAGCTGTTTCAGTATTGTGTTTATCTTATCCTCTATGTGTCCTCCCCCACAAGCTTTTAGGAGGTTCTTCACAGTTTGAACCACTCTTTCAGCTTGGCCATTAGATTTAGTACAAAAGGGAGCAATGGTTTTATGTATTATTTGATACTTCTTGAGATAGTCTTCAAATATAGTTGATGTTAACTGGGTCCCATTGTCAGAAACCAGTACATGAGGGAAACCAAATGTTGTAAATAGTTTGTCTAGTTGTCGTATACACCAGTCCGTTGTTCTCGATTTAGTTGGAATCACCTTGACCCATTTACTGAAAGCATCGACAACAATGAAGTAACTCCAACCTTTTAGTGGTCCTGCAAAGTCTACATGAACACGTTCCCATGGTCTGCTTGGAGGTTCCCACAGGTGGATCGTTTCTTTAGGTGGACTCTTAAGTTTTTGTTGGCATGAAGTGCAATGTTTCACTAAATTTGCAATCTCTATGTTTTTCCAATAACAGTAACTTCTAGCCAGAAGTTTCATTTTGGTCATGCCCATATGACCAGCATGCAACTCAGAACTTGTTTTCTTAATGTATAAGGTACACAGATTCTATTTCCTCTGAACACACAACCATTCATTAAACAAAATTCATTGTCATTCAATCCAAGTTCTTTTAAGTTCTTGCCTGTGTTTAAATATTGTAATATCACTTTGAAATTTTCATCTTTCTTTGAAGAACTTGTTTTCTTAATGTAAAAGGTACACAGATTCTATTTCCTGTGAACACACAACCATTCATTAAACAAAATTCATTGTCATTCAATCCAAGTAGTTCTTTTAAGTTCTTGCCTGTGTTTAAATATTGTAATATCACTTTGAAATTTTCATCTTTCTTTGTTTCCTCTTCAATTTGTTTTCTAGTCACTGGCATTGCTTCCACTTGATTCATCAGGAACTGCTCATGATCATCAAATACATTTTCTGGGACCTCAGTAACCGGAAAACGAGACAAAAAGTCTGCATTAGCATGTTCTGTTGTATTGCGATATTCAATTGTGTATTCAAATCCTGATAGAAAATGAGCATACCGGTAGTTAAACATTCTCGAGGCTGTCATTGAAGGTAAAGTTTTTGCAGGATCAAAAATTGAAACAAGGGGTTTGTGATCTGTTATTAATACAAATTTTCTTCCATAACAATAAGCAAAAAATTTCTTTAACCCCCAGTAAATACCTGCAGCTTCTTTATCAATTTGGCTGTACTTTCTTTCTGCTTTTGTGAGAGTTCTTGAAGCGAACGCTATTGGTTTCTCTGATCCATCTTTGTATCTGTGTGATAAACAAGCAGCGAAACCAGTCGGACTCGCATCCGTAGCAAGTACCAATATTTCATTCGGATCATAATGAGTTAATGTTCGATCACTGGTGATTTAATTTTTAACCTTCACAAAGGTATCTTCACACTTCTTATTCCATGTGAACTTCTTTCCATTTCTTAATAGATTATTTAATGGTTCCAGCAAAGTTGACATGTTAGGCACAAAACGAGTGTAGTAATTTGCGAGTCCTAGAAAACTTCGTGATTGCAAAACATCTTCGGGGTTTTTAGCGAATTTCCCATAGGGAAGTAGCTATTACCGTAGGTCTCATGGCAAGAGTTAAGCCCGGGACCATGTTATTTTTTCTTCTTTAGGTGCCCAGAGACCAAAAACAATAGTCGTTAAAATTTATATATATATATATATATATATATATATATATATATATATATATATATATATGTGTGTCTGTTAGCACGATAACTCGCGTAAAAATGGTCCGATCGAGACCAAATTTAGTAGAGACGTGTATTCCTACAAATGCTCGAACGAGTTCGTAAACCAGACATATCAGTCAATGGGAACGGGTAGTTTGGGGGGGTTTTGTACACCAAAATGGGGTTTTTTGCGTTTTTCACATGTAATTTTTGAAAATTTCTAATTTTATATTTCACAATTGGAATCAGCTTAAAAAACTACACAATTAAGTTCCTTAAAGTTTTCCTCTATCTCCAACGGTTATCGAGATATTAAAAAATCTAAACACAGTACGTTGTATTGTGGGGCTCCAATGTTAATCTTATGGAGGATAGGGAAACATTAATATATCCCATATTAATCAAGATTTTTGGATAAAACTTGATATTTAGCTTCATGTGGTTGAGATCTATCCATTTATGCTTAAAAAACATAGTTTATGTGTTTATCATGGCAGCAAACCTGCATACTCTTTTCCCATATTAATCATATAGGGAATAGGCAAGCTCCTTTATTTATGGACAGATGTTGATGAAAGTTCGTATAAATGTTAATAAAAAAATTATTTATGGTAGAAATGACTACTTTCAGTGTTCCTCACAGCAGCTAACTTGCACACTCTTTCCCATGTTAATCTTATGGAGAATAGGCAAATAATTCTCACGTTTATGGACACATTTCAATAAATCTTGTTATATATTATTATTATTATATTATTGATTTTGAAATTCGCTGAGTACGCAGGTCTGCTGCGACGGGGGTATTTGCTTTCCTTATTGCTTCAATGGTGTCAGGTGATTTATGAAGGCCATTCTCGTCTATAATATGACCTAAATACTTCACACTTTTATGGAAGAATTTGCATTCAATCGTAAGTTGTACTGTAATTCTTTGAAAAACCTCCTTTAGTCGACTCATTGTTTCTTGGGATGTGCTCCCTTGAATGAGTATGTCGTCAAAGAAACATACAGTACCTTCTAGACCATGGAGAACCTTGTCCATAAATCGTTGCCAAATACTTGGTGCTATCTTTATACCGAACATTAGTCGATTTACTTTGTAGACCCAAATGAGTACTTATAGTTTGTATTTCTTTTGATTCTTCATCCATTGGAAGATGTAAATAGGCTTTACTTATGTCTAGGGTGCAGAAAAATTTTCCTTTATTCATGTGTGTAAAAATGTCTTCTATACGAGGAATAGGGTACTTCTCATCAAGTATTACCTTGTTTGCTGTTACTTTATAGTCAGCGCAGATCCTTACACTTCCGTTAGGCTTTTTTACGGGAACAATGGGTGTTCCCCATTGGGAGTTTTCAACTTTGGAGATTATACCACTACTCTCCAGCCTGTGTAGCTCATCTTCAACAGATTTCTTTAGAGCATATGGTACTTGCCGTGGTTTGAAAAAAATGGGTCTCGCTCCTTCCTTTAGATGTTTATGTCCTTATTCCGAACTTATTTCACCGATTTCTGCCTTGAAAATGTCTTGAAAAGTCGTTAAGAGTTTGTCAAGTTCCTCTGATGTATTACTATCAGCGAGTTTTATATCAGCCCAATCCATCTTAACTTCTCGAAGCCATTCACGACCGAAAATCGGGTCTACATTTTGTTTTAAAACATAGAGCTTTCCATGAAAACTATAATCCTTGTACTTACATTCAACGAAACAGACCCCAACAGGTTTTATAATTTCACCTGTGTATGTTCTCATTTCCACTGCTGTCTTGAAGAGACGTTTGTTAAGTTCAAGTTTACAAAAATCATTGTATGACAATGAGCTCAAAGCCGCTCCGGTATCAAGTTCCATAGTTAAAGGTTTCCCTTCAATAGAAACGTTTATCATGAATTTATCATTTACAGTTGGTGTTCCCACCATGTACACTTCATAAATTTTGTCATTATCGTCTCTCATCAATTATTTTATTTGACTTCAACCCGTTAGCATTCTTACCTACATTGCCAACTCTGTAGCGTGTAAGACAAACACTCGCAATGTGTCCAATCTTATTACACTTCCTAAAAATTCTTAAATTTGCAAGTTTTAGCTTTGTGTTGTGCACTGCCACATCTATAACATTTACCTTTTAAATCCTCAAAAATCATTGGTTGCTTGATTTAATTTCTACACTTTCTTGATAATTCAGATTGTTTACTCACGTATTTGACATCTTTTGTTTGTTCTGCAGCAGCCTGATAGTATTTAGGTTTGATTGCATAACTTTCGAGTTTGGATTGTTCAACAGAAATTGCCAACTCTGCCACTTCTTTAAATGATTTTTTATTTTCTTTTTCTTGAAGAAGCCTAACTCTCACTTCATTATCTCTTAATCCTCGAATGAACTGCATCTTCATGAACATATCACAAACAGAGTGTTCACAATTATTGCACTTAAAATCACAGTCATTTGCTAAACGCTTCAATTCCCGAGCGTACGCAGAAATTCCTTCTTCAGTATCTTGAACCTTACTGATGAACCGATGTTGATTAGCAAGTACACTTGGAGTAGGTTCCAAACAGTTTTGAAGTATATCTGAGAGTTCTTCATATGATTTGTCCCCTGGTACCTCGGGAGCAATGGAATCACATAATGTCTGATGCATTTCGGGTGTAAGAGTACTAACAAATAGTTGAGTTTTAGTTTTTGAGTCTGTGATTTGCTTAAAAGTCCAAGAAGTTTTTAAACCGCATTAGGAAATTCCTTAAAGTTTCATTTTTTGTGTAGGGTGTAAAACTTACATTAGGTATATTCCAAATTTTCTCCTTTCTATCATTTCCTTCACCAGAAAAACACTTTTCGATATCTGTGGGTCGAAAAGGTGGTAAGTAAGGCTGTAACAGAGCCTTTTATTTCAAGGTAAGATTCCTCGACATCTGTCCTGTAATTCTCTTCTCTTTCAATGGCATCTTCATTATCAAATGATTTTAAAACATCTTCATGTAACAATGGTAATCGTTTCCAAGTTTCTTCAGTAAATTTTGTCTTCCAGGAGCATCGTAAATAGACGTGCCTTTTGTTTTCAGTATGTGTAATGTTCTTATGATTTGTGATTTTGTGACCGCTCTTTGTTGTTTTAACATTTTACAATGGTTTTCACTTTTATCACTCATCGCCATTTTGATATATCCTTATAAATATTTAATACACATAACTAATTGATAATTCTTTATTCCCAAAACAAAACTAACAACTAAGAAAAATGTAAACAATAATATTAAATAACAATAATAATCAGCTGATTATTTAAACATATGATACTAACACTAATTAGTAATTACTGTTTGTCGTGGTGTTTCAGTTTTCATTTTGAATTTTATCTTTTTGTGGATTTATGTTGAGATGGTTTAAAAAAAGGGAAGTCTGTCAACCAAAGACAGATCTCCCAGACAAAGACAGACCGACTGCCTTTGTACCACCATTGCACACCTTCAAAAACAGAAATTAGTCTGAGTGATGTAAGTAATTTAAATTACAAACATCAACATAACCAGAACTACCAGAACTAATTCTTTTATAGCGTAAAACTTTGAATTATGTTATTTTCCTCTAATGGGTTCCTCCTCCCACAGAAGATGCCTCAATAGTGTGCAAATTGATGGCTTAACTTCATCATGTTCTTGCATAATGTTGAAGTTGAACTAAGGCTCTAAAAACCTAACAAAATTAATTACCTTAATTCAAACTAGTGAACTTACCAGGACTGTAATGTGGGTCGTGTAATGTTTGTCATATTTGTGAGCACATCATGACTATACCTTTAGTGTCAATGACACACTATTTTTAATGAATTATTTACATTATTTAAGTTATTTATTTCAGTAAATTTATTATTTGAAAATAAGCTATTATGTACAATTATGTAGATATATATATGTATAAATATATGTCGAAAAATCCTTCATATCTCAAGAATTATTTAAGATACAGAAACCAAACTTTGCTCACATATTTATTGGCCAAACCGAAAAATATTATCAAAGTATCATTTAGATTGCTTTTATATTATCAAAATGGCAGCGGTTAAAATTCTTTTAATTAAAATAACAAAAATCCATTAACTTTATAAAATTGGTACAAGGTATAAATAAACGGTACCAGTGGACTGACACATACTTTCTCCCTTTAGTAAATTTAAAAAAGACAATCTGTAATAAAACTATCTTCTATAAAACTAACTATGTTCTACAAAGTTAATCTAAATATCATTTAATAATTTATTGTTTAAAAAATAATCATCCAATTTCTAAAAAAAAACAAGAGAGACAAAGTTGAATTGTTCAAATTTTATGGGACCCCCCCCCCCCCCCCCGGTAATACCAAGCTTTTATGAGCTGGTTTTGTTCAGTGATTTGACCTTACACTTCATACCAAAAAATTTTATAAAAAGGATTGCAATTTTAATTTCAAATCGAACGATTTTTTGGTCAACAAAATCCGTCCACGGATAAGAGATTCTCATGCTGGCACGGCCGTGGCTTAAGAAGCGGAATTCAGCTGGCATAAAGCGGCTTCTTCGCCACGGCCGCGCCGCGGTGTCGCGTGGGCCCTGTAATCTAACATTAAATCTGAGTTTTCTCTCTTATCCGTGGACGGATTTCGTACATCAAAAAATCGTTCGATTTGAAATTAAAATTGCAATCCTTTTTATACCTTGTAAAAATTTTATAAAGTTAATGGATTTTTGTTATTTTAATTTAAAGAATTTTAACCGCCGCCATTTTGATAATATAAAAGCAAACTAAATGATACCTTACTTTGATGATATTTTTCGGTTTGGCCAATAAATATGTGAGCAAAGTTTGGTTTCTGTATCTTAAATAATTCTTGAGATATAACATTTTTTGAACAAAATAAAAAATGGTGAATAGCGGCTAAACGAAGGATTTTTCGACATATATTTTTATAGGAATTTATAGGAAATGTTTTGTTTATTTTGATGAGTACTATCACCCCTCGAAGTTTGTCCCCGACTTTAATGAACACCCTGTACTGAACACCCAGAACTAGACCAAAATTATAATACTTACATCACAATAAAAATAGTATATCTACCTTGAGGTATAAGTAGGATGGAGATAAGAGCTAATCCTGATACCAAGAAGAGGAGAGCAGCTGTGGACTTGCGACCCAGAAACACCATTATGAGGAGAGGTAGAATATATGATGGGGCCTCTACTAGCCCTGTCAATGCGAGGTAAATGTAGCGGTTAGATGAAAAGTTGTCTGCATTCAGGGCTACCGACAATAAAATACGGAAATTATTGATTTTATACCATTGAATCTACTGTATATGGTTATACTATATATTACTATAATAGTGCTGAATTATATAATACAATAATGCTGAATATTACTATACCATAAGTGCAAAACATGAACTTTTGCGGTATAATTTTTTTGTGTATTTCGAACAACAAGATTTTCAAACTTATTTTGGTATAGAATTAAGTATGTGGTTTGTACCTACAGGTCTATTTATATGAATACTTTCATAATACATGACAAGAATGATACTTATGTCATATAAATGAACCCCATGGGGTTTTTACAATCAGCCATTCTAAAGTAGATCATTTTTCAAAATAACCTGTAGATGCCCAGTTGATTTCTATGGTAGGAAGAAAGTAATAATGATAATGTTACAAAGTTGATTAAACCATTAGGATCAAATGATTTTATAAATATCAAATTAATTACCATGGATAGAATTTTAAACACAAAGGTAACAAATACACACAGTAAAAACTTTCTTCAATTTAAGAGAGTTGTGATTTGGATTGATTCTGAAAAATAGTTTACCTTATTTTTTTATGCTCAGCTCACCTTTATAAATAGTATTTAATAAATTGACCAGTCTGACAGCACCTGATGGAAAAATATCCCCTTAGCAACCCCTCAGCATGATTTATGTTCATGCAGTACTGTATTGAGATGGTAAAAATCAAGTTTCATCTTAGATAAAATCTATAAATTTTGACACAATATGTTTGTAAGTAGGAAATTATATAAATTTACTAATTTTTGATAAGAATAACATGGGGAATGAGTAGGTTTGAAAATGAAACATTATTTTATATACTTTCATCTGATGTTGAACAGCAATGTTTTCTACAGTGTAGGGAAAACTGGCTATCAGCACTCATAATGCTGACCATCAATTAAAACAAAAAATAAAATTATAAATAATAAAACTGTGTTATTATTAATAAGTATCCAATATGGTGTGAAATAAATACTTTAAAAATACCACTTGGTCTTGGTTGAAATTTAAAATTCAGTATAGTTCTTCATATTTACCTAAAACGTAGTAAGACAATGCAGCAACGAACCAAGTAAAGTAAGCAATGCAGATTCTTCTGCACAGCTCAGGAGTTGTAAACAGCACAAATAGTTTTCTTATCCCATCCAGAATTCTTTTGATAAGAGGAACATGAGGACCTTCCACACTCTGAAAACAGATACTGGAATTAAACACCCATTTATTTGAACAAATCACATGTATTGTAACATACCAATATTTAAGTGTATACCAACTTTTCAGAACTTTTTTTGAGGGAAAGGCGGAAGAAATGCTTTATGCACACAGGTGGCCAGCCTGTAGTGTGGGACTCCCCTAAGAAGCAGGGTTACACATTAAAAGAATCCACCTCTACTCTTTAGGTTACTAACCTGGAACTATTTGTCACATTACAACAGGCTAGGCCTAAATTTGACTTACACCCTTGGGGCTCACTCCGTGTCCAGGCACTTTTTTAGTTGATCTGGGCCTCTTCATGGTCCAGATCGCTTTTCTTCTCTAGAAGGATGCCTTGGACAAACTGTGACAAACAATCCCAGTTTCCCTCATTCTCAATGATCTTGTGGCAGAACGTGTCCAGAGAAAACACCAAGTTTTCATGCAGGCTCCAGGCAGGGCCTTTTCCAACGGGTGCAGCGGAAGAAAGTGTGCTCAGCATCGTCGGGAACACCCAGGCAGTAAGTGCAATCTGGTGAACCGGTTTTGCCCATCTGATACAGGTACCATTTGAAATAGCCGTGACCTATCAGCAATTGTGTGAGGAAATAATCCACCTCGCCATGCAGCCATTCTACCCATGGTTGGAACTCCTCTATGAGTCGCGCAGTCCATTGTCCTCGGGCATCGTGCTCCCAGCTATGTTGCCACTGCTGGAGGGTTTGGGAACGCTCTTCAGACCTTGCAGTATCCTTGTCGATCCTGCCTTGCCTCTGATAAATCGCCTTCCTCCACCCTGCCAAAAATTTGACAAGAATGACTCCAGCAACAACCAGAATGGCAGGCTCGGATACTGTCCGATATACAGAACACATCCGGAGCGCAGCTTGACGCTGAACCTGGGCAAGTCGCAACCGGTAGATGTCCTTGGTGAGAGAGTCTGCCCAGACCTCCATAAAGTCGGTGCAGTCTAAAGTCTGGCCTGCGGAAATCAAGAGACGTCTTCTGCTCGACTGAGGACCCCCGACATTGGCCATCAGCCTACTAAGGTAAGAAACCACCTTAGAAGCTTTGTCCGCCGTACGGAAGACCTGGCCTCTCTAGCTTAGTCTGTTGTCCACCATGACTCTGAGGTATTTCGCGGCACACGTTGTCTGGACCACCTCTTTCCCTACTCGCAGCGGGACGATGGTGTTGATTCTCTTTTTAGTTAGTATCACGATTTGTCTTTCTCAGAGCAAGCGAAAGACCATGATAGGCCATCCAGGCGTTATGGCGTAGGGGTTGGCGATCCCACCGCCCAGTGGCGCTGTCACTGCAATCAGCCTCCCTGACTCCCTACTCTCCTCTTGAGCAGGGTCTTTTCTATCTACCCACGTTTCTTCTCCCCTCCAATGCGTGGATAGACTGTCTTCATCTATCTGTACAAACCCATTCTTTTCTTCTTCTCCCACCTTCTTCCCTGCTCTTCCGCTTTGTTTCAGGCCAACTCAAGGTGTCACGTGGACCGTGCCGAGGAGTGGATGGCACCAGGCCTTATATATGGTGTCTAGAACAGTACCTGCAGGATACCGGGCGACCTCCTGCAGTAAGTAGCCTTACCAGGACATGCGGGGGCTGGGATATTTCCCTAGATGATCCTGTCAGATAGCCAGGCTGCCATTGGAGCCTTGAGCTCAGCAGCCTTCAGTTCCAAGATGGATCTGAAGGAAATGCTTGGAGTGCATAATATAAGAAGGTCTGAGACCATGATCAGGCTTAAGAAAAACGATCTAAGGATACTGACGGGATTTCTAACCGGACACTGTAGGCTCAGGGGTCATCTGAGCAAGATGGGCATTGTCCAAGAGGGTGAATGCCGCTTCTGCCAATCTGGGGAGGAAACACCTAGACACCTATTGGCTGAGTGTGTATGCGATAGGTCAGAAGAGAGCCAGAAGCTTGGAAACACACCAGGTGGCGGTGGAGGATTTTCCTAAGTTAGAACCCCTCGTTATACTAAACTTATTAAGGCATTAGGACTAGAGCGGGTTCTCTAGGCAAGAACTAGAGACTAGTCTGGGGGGCACAATAGATCTCATAGGTCGCGGTGCAATCTTTCCCCTAGATTTTATCAAGTATCAAGTATCCAGGCGTTAACCATGCGCATGACCTGGTTCAACTTTAGTAAGGCCAGCTCAAAGTTGTGTGCGGCGATAAGAGCCACAACGTCATCGGCGTACCTAACTGAGATAATCTCCTCTGGCATCTCGGATCTCAGAAGGCTGTCGTAAGCCATGTTCCAGAGATTCGGGCCGAGTATTGAACCTTGCACAGCTCCAGAGGTAACCTCCATCATTCACGCTCCTTCACGGTTATCGTAACTCAGGTGTCTGGAGTGGAGATAGTTCTCTAAGAGCCTCAGCAGGTATGATGGAATACGAAAGGTGTTATGAAGCGTATCCAACACATCGACCCACCTCACCGAGTTGAAAGCATTCTTGACATCAAGTATAACAAAAAGCACCACTCGGCTGGAGAAATGGTTATAGCTCTCAGTCCTTCCCACAGCTCTCTGGACTTCGGTGATCGCCTCGATTGTTCATCGCCCCTTTCTGAAACCGTATTGCCAGCAGCTACCAAGATAGAAGTTAGACGGGAGCGAAACAACTTTTCAAACAAATTTCCAGCCGTGTCCAACATACACAGAGGACTGTGGGATGACGGAAGCTCTGGATCACCTTTTCCCTTACTGATAAGCACAAGCCTGGGGTTTTTCCAGGGTGTCGGGAACACCCCTTTGATCAAGCAAGCATTGTACATTCTCAGCAAGAGTCGGGGATTAATTGCGAAAATTTTCTTCAGAGCCATGCTAGGAATCCCATCTGGGCCAGGAGCCTTGTTGCTCTTCAAAGAAAGAACAGAGGTCCTCAACTCCTCAATCGTGAAGAGGGGAATGCCTTCTACGTGTCCGAAGTCAACCAGTGGACGTTGCAGGAAACAGGGCATTGATAATCCTATCCATGTTGCGCCTTCCATGATGGAGGGTGGAGAGCAGGCGCTGAGCTTTTAGGTCACAACTTTGTAACCAAATCCCCACGGATCGACGTCGTCCCGAAGTTTCCTCCAGCTGTTCACCTTGCTCATGTTGATGGCCCGTCGGAGAGCTTTTATCGCAGCCTTGTAGGCCTCCGACTTACAAACTCTATCAGCGGGAATTCTCGCTCTAGTGGTGGCTTGCTTGGCCCTAAAACATGTTCTTCTGAGGTCCATAATCTCTTCAGTCCACCATTAGACGGGTCACTTATCGCGTCAGAGTCTCCTTCGCGGCATAGACTGGTCCCAGGCCAAGACAGTTAGCTCCATCGTGGATACTACTAATTCCTCGGCACCAGCCTTCCTGCACTCCATGTGAAATGACCTGGGTGAACTTGACCACGTCCAACTTGTTGGTAATCCAAAGGCGTGGTTCTCCCCGAGATGTGGATACTCAACAGTGCGTGTCGTGTATCTCAAGAACTATTTACTGGTGGTAACTGCCAGTATAATCCTCTAATACCCTCCAGCCAGAGAGCCTCGGAAGAAGCGACTCAGACGCAAAGGTTACCTTGGAGATCGTGCCTCTCTGCCCAGGGCGCCGGAAAGTAGGCGAGTCACCCTGGTTAAGGACGACCAGTAGGCCCTGGTAATGAAGTCCAGGATGTCCAGGATGGAATTGGTAGAGGGCATCCCCCACTTGACGGCCCTAGCGTTGAAATCAACTCCGACTACGACATGCCCAGTGGTGCCGAGCACACTCTCCTCTAGGCAGTCAATCTTGCCGCGGAAGTCCTGGATGTTGTCCTGAGTTGGGGGTCAGGTAGCAACTTATGTCTCTACACCATACCCAGACAAATCCTAGGCCACATCGGTGACTCCGCAACAGAACCTCCTGTCGGTTAAGCGCCCAGAAGCCGGCAGAACCTAGACTGTCTGGACTCCAAATGCTCTGGTCCCTATCCCGATACTGCTCACTGATCAAGAGAGAGTCAGCACCAAGTTCTTGGGAAAGCTGGTCTAAAAGGTTATCAGCTCCCCATGATCTCTGTATATTGGCCTGGAGAATGCAGATTACTGTCCCCCACCTTTTGCCTGTTCAAGTGCGGCTCTGAAGGCATCGCACTGACCAGATTCGGGCATGTGACTGAGGGCACTCTCCTAGAAGCCTTTTTCCTTACAAATAAAGCAGAAAAGATTGGTGGAGCAGTCCTTCTTCTTGTGGCCTTGGCCTCCGCACTGGAGGCAGTTAGCGCTTCGATCAGGACCCTTGCAGTTACGGGAGGAGTGACTGAACCCAAGACACCGGAAACATTTTTGAACAACCACCCTCCGTTTGATCGTGCTATCTACCCATCAGACTTTCAAGTGCTGAAGGCTGAGCAGCTTGTTTGCATGCTTTTCACCCATTTCAGCAACTACCATCCGCTGCTGCCTCTGGTTCGGTTCGTCAACCAGACCTTCAGCCCCGGAAAATCTCCCTGCAACTCTGGGAACGCCTCCCTTATTGCTCGGGTCACCTCGGCTTCTGTGGAGAGCGTGTCAAGGTCTCGGATCTCCACCGAGTATCACGGCTCTAGGGCACAATAGTGCCCTTGTTACCAAGGGCAGAAGGGAAGTGGCAAACCTGACCTTGTCTTTTGACTTCCCCAGTTCGAGGAGAACATCCCCGTTCTGGGTTCGTCGGATGGACTTGATAACGGTCTTCGTCTCCTCTAGATTTTATCTGGCCCAGTACCTCGGCGAAAGATCGCCCCCCTAAGGGCTTGATTAAAATCGTCTCAGCCCTTGGCTTTTTTGGCCCAATCGGACAGGCTTCCTAGCAGGCTTGCCAGAGGCCTTCCTAGCCGACTTAGAGATGTCAGCCTTCTTCCCTTTCGCTGGAGTTATCTTCAAGGCTCCCCCAGCACTTTTCGGCTTTCTCTTCTCCTTTTTGGTTAGCTATCTCTCCCACTTTCCCGATGGTGTTGTTGGGGTGACAGCCTCCGGAGGATGAGGCATCGGTGGGATTCGGTCATCCTTAGAGGGAGCAGCTGATGGACGGAATCAGCGGCTAGAACTGGACTGGTCTTCAAGGTCGCAGAAGCATAGGTCCGCCTCAGCACCGGCTCCAAGTCCGTCAGGTAATGGTTGCCCGTTGAGGAGCCTCTCTGTCGCTTTGTACGCTTTCTGGCCTGGGTCTGGGACTCAGACAGATGAACTTGTGCTTGGGGCGGGTCAGAGAGGACTCTATTTGTAACATTTCGCTCCTGCCTCACCGCCTGCAGTCTTATCTTCCAGCACTCCGTGATTTCTCCGAGAAAATCCTGGAGTTTCAGAATGCCATCCTTGATCTCCATTTTTACATTCCTTTAATCTAGAAGGGCCTTTTCCATCTCCTTCAAAAGAATGGTCATGTTCTTCAACATCGTCATCTCCTCCTCGTTGGTGTCGTACTGCTGCTGCCGAAGCGTTTGCACTTCGAACGCTGTGCGAAAAGGACTTTCTTTGGGAGGTATTCCCTTGATGTGACCTAGTGATATCTCCATCACCAGGTCAACCTCCACATTCTCTATGCCTGATCCGGCATCATCTACTGCCTTGAATGGTGCTGTTGGAGGCGAGATTCTAATTCCCCCCTTCGGTGTCATGGTCAAAGTTGGAGAACCCAACACTATAGAGCTTCGCCTGAAGGCGGCTAGCTCCGTCTCATCATTTGTGTTTGTAGTGGGTTTTGTACACTCCATATGTTAAAAGCACCAGCGCATCGTGCGGCAAGTGGCAGCCCGGAATAGCCAGGAATGGATATACCCTCGGGGACAAATCCCCTACCCCAGTTCCCCGGTGCCCGACGTCCGTTTACCCAGCACCGGAAACCTGATGTGCCAGGGGTCACTTGTTGCAATGCAGAGCCCGACCTCTGCATCCATACCGCACTCCCTGACTAAGGACCGAAGTAGCTGGCCTCTGACTACACACCGAAGACAGCCATCGGCAGTGCGAGGCACACATCAGCCCCTGCAACACAACAAGAGCACTCCCAGGGGTCCCCAGTACGCGCCGCTCAAAGAGAAAGAGGAAATGATACCCATTTGGGGTCGGAAGAAGGAAGAGGAGGGCAAGTGTAGCCCTGAAAAGACCAAAGACATCGAGCTAGATCCTGAGAGAAAGGAAGAAAGGCCCTAGCTCTAAGAAGAACTCTCAGTGGAGTCCCACAGCTTGGCTCAGATACCCCGAGGTCGCCAGCTCCCCAAAAGGAAGGGGAGGCGTCCCGTGTAGTCGAAAGCCGACTACCCCGGAGGGCAACTTTTCACAACTGCTTCACTGAATTATTAGAATAATAATCTACCATTGAGATACTCATTTCATTGATTTGTTAGCTGGAGAACTGTGGTTTTCCCCGAGTGTTAGAAGTTCTTTTATATTTTTTATTGTTACAACAAATAATTATTATCCCGATAATATGTTTTTCAAAAACAAATATTACACGGTGTAAATGTATAAATATATAATAATAATGATAGCCATGTTATATTAGTACTAATAGTGGGAGATCTTCCGTATAGTACATTTGCATTTGAATGATAGGATTTGGTTGATAGATAACTTGGAAACAGAACATAGGAAACAGTGATGCAAAACATTCATTTTAAATTTATTTATCCTCCCAACCTCTCCTTTGTAAAGGGGGTCTTTCTTTTTTTTATTTAAATTTAATTACTAGTGTTAAAGGACTTCAGAGAAGATTACACGGTTACGCTTTACTAAGCATCTTTCAGGAGAAATAAACTAGGTACGTTCATAATGTATACCACTACTTGAGGTATGCTGAACACCACATCACTGGAAACCAAATTGAATATTCTAATATTTTATTATGAGACTCATTAAAATTTTTCAATATATAGCTGAATACTTATTAAGGGTATCTTGTGGAGATCATTCCTTTTGACAGGCCTACATTATACATGAGTACCTGCACCCTCTTTTAATCCTTCCCCATAAGAACAATGTTAACCCATTCCTGTCTAAGGACGTACATTGCTCTTCCTCGCATTTCACTAGACAAATGATTAAATACATACATTGCACGACCGCAGTGGCTTTGAGCAAACAATGTGCGTTGCCTACTTATACGAGGCTTCAACGTAGTTCTTTTTCCACCGTTAGGTGTGCTAGTTCATTTCTCAATCGATAGAATTGGATTCTCCTTTAAATCATTGTATTTCTAATTTTTCACTAAAGTCCAGCGTTCCGGCGCGGACACCGTGACCAAGGCTTGATTTTAATATGGACTGGAGGGCCCCAAGCGTTGGATGGAAATTCAGACAGGAATGGGTTAAATTTAATAGCTGTGTCGTTTTATACCTGAAAACATTGTAGGCATAGTTGGTGTTAAGTGAAAGGGCATTATGGTTACAGAGCTTGATTTATAATTTGAAGGTTGCCAGTTCAATCCTGGACTGAGTCCGCTGCCTTTGATCAATGGGCAGGTAATTAATGATTCTGAGTCATGAAATGCTGGTATTTGTCAGTAACAACGCGATACAATGCCACCATAATCTTCACACTCAACCATCACTCACATTCAGAACAGTGAATGATTGGGTCCCTGTCTCAAGAATTGATTCTTGATAATTGATTATTATGTCTGGTGCTATCAAAAATATTGTATTGATTATATCTGATGAGAATTATTTTTTTCATTTCCTTAGTGGATGGATGTTAAACTAAAAGTGAAAATCAACACTACAAAAAATAATATTAATAAATTCCAAAATATAATAAACTTTATTTTATCCTATATAGGCCTACATTATCATAAAAAAATCCATAAAAATTCAGGGTTCTTATTTTGGTTTGCCTGATACATAACTGAAAACAAAAATTTATGTTTACAATAACAGAGTACATGCAGTGGTGTGTATGACGAAAAAATTCTTGTTAGTGCAGTATATTCATCAGAAACAAGAAAAAATCTTGATCCAGGTTAGTTTTTTTACAGGTGTTTTCCTGATAGTTATGATATGCAAAAGAAATGGTGTCACATAATTATAATTTAACATATAATATTATATGCAATTTAATCTGAAACTCATTAACTCACACGATGCGAAGTGTTAAACACTTAAACACAAGGATCAAGAACGATTGTCATGATCGTAAACATTACAATAATCATGCCATTATTGTCCCACGTAGGTAGGGATGTGCGAATATTCAAATCTCCAATATCACGATATTCGGTCGGAGATTTCTGACAACGTTCGATGTCAGTCGAATATTCATTCGAAGATGATAATACAGTGGAACTTGGGTATAGCGTCATTGAAGGGACCACAAAATTAATGACGCTATATCAGAGTGACGCTATAAAAGAGGTTACATAGTTTTAATTTAAAACTAATTTATTTAAAAAATTTTTTATTTTTAATTTTAAATTTAATTTTTAAAGGAAAAATAGGGAAACACATTTTTTACATGAAATTAAGACATTTAATGAAGGTAATTTTAAATACAGTAGAACTCCAATTATCCGAACTCCGACTATCCGAATCGCCGATTATCCGAATCACTTTCAGAAAAAAAAATTGTCCAAAAAAAGTCTAATTGAGCTATTATTCTTCCCCCCGTGAAGCCAGTGTTTGCGTGTAAAATGTAAGTACATTTTATTTGTATTTAAAACATGTGAAAATATCATGTTTCTTACATTGAATTCAATAAAAAAATAGTGCAATATCAAAACGTACCTTTTTTTCTCTCTAATGGCAATTTTAAAAAAACTCCGATTATCCGAATATTTGATTATCCGAATGGGTCCCGGTCCCCATTAATTCGGATAATTGGAGTTCTACTGTACACCGTAAGTTTATGTTTATGACTGACTGACTACTCTACTATATAAAAAATCGAATTTTAAAATATTGCAATGAAGTTCGGCTTGGTGAATTCAACTGTTGGTTCGATTTTAAAAAACAAGCCCGAACACACGTCTGCTATCTTACATCCCTCCTCACACGCTCTTATAACTCACACCTTTTCTTCAGCAAAACCTTTCTCTTAACACTTGCATTATTTTTCAATACTGTATTCGTAAATTAAAATAACAAAAAACAAACTGTAAAAGACATACACTGAACTAACGATATCTACACGAACTGTAGGTACGTACGAACGGCATCACAGTGCTTTGATGCGACGGGAGTCACTGACACTGACCTTGATGACCGGCGACAGCGGATATAGGGTAGGGGAGGGGGTTGGGGTGGTTAGCGGTAAGACAGCAATAAAATGCTATCTCTAAAAATAATTGGGGGGTTGGCAACACTGGATTCAATTCAACAGGACGTTTGTAGTATCAGCTCGCAACATTTTTAGTTATAAAACTACATATTACTAATTAAAGTGGACAGATTGTAGTAAACCAGTTTTATTAACCCTACGGATGGGAGCAGTGATAAGAGTGGTGGTTTATATTTGCTGGTTTGCTAGTTATCAGTAGCGAAGTGTTCGTGCACGTGTTCGGTCGTTCGTGTGTAGTCTGGTCGCGTGGTGTCGTGGTTGCGACGGAGCCTTTTACGTCTTTTTATAATTGAAAGGATATATGAGTGAAAGAAAAATTAGTGAGTTCTTCACACCTTCATCGTCACGGATAAATAAACGGTCTCTGAGTTCACCGGAGGGCATTGGAGCTCCTGAGAGAAGACCCCGCCATTGCACGATGGGTAGCGAAAAGGTTGGTGACATGACTCTGGAACAGTTAATGTTTAGTTTAAATAAGCTGTGGGATGACAAACTAATAGCCTTGGCAACAAAAGAAGAGCTTAACTTAGTTTCAAATTCAGTGGAGGAATTAAAAGAGGAGATTACGAAACAAAGAATGGAAATCCATAACCTAAAAGTGCAAAATGATTCAGTTGTAGCGAAACTAGGGGATCTTGAGAGTAGATCTCGCAGGAACAACTTGATTTTTAAAGGGTTGAAGTGGCAGGGCAGTAAAGTAGACTGTAGGGAGGTGGTTCTACGATTTTTGGGGGAGGTATTGGGCATCAATAATAAGCTATGGATCAATAGAGCTCATTTCATTGGCCACGGGCAGAACAAAGCTGTAATAGCACACTTTCCTGATGATGCAGACATTGATCTGATTATGAAACAAACGCGCAATCTACGGGGAACAGGCTATGTCATCCACAGGGACTACACCAAGGAGGTGAGGGCGAAGAGAGGCTACCTAATGGCAGTCAGGGCGGAGCTGGAGAGGGTGACCGGTAGACGACACATGCCGCTCATATTTGATCACTTGATGGTGGACAATCTGCGGTTGACGTGGGAAGATGGGATGCTGATGGCAGGTACAGAAGATGGAAGGACTGCAGTGAAAAGTCTTTTGGGCATAGACATGGCTCCATTCCTCAGTGATCTAGCAGCTAGAGGTCCCTCAAAACGCCATGTCCATAATCAGCAGCAGCAGCACAACGACCAGGAGACGACCAAATCAACAGCGGAGGGCGGAGGCCGACACCGAAGACAGATACCAACATATGCTACCACCGCTGCTACACCCGGCCGGTCTGTGGGGACCGCGAACACCAACACCGAGGGTTGAGGAGGCGACGCCAGTCATCCCGGGGAGAACGACGCTGGAAACGGACATTTTTTTAAAATTCTAGCTTATAATGTGTGTGGACTTAAAACCAAGGTTAGTGAGGATAGTAACCAATTTTTTAAGTTGATACAAAAGTATGATATTATTTTTTTATTTGAAACTTTTATAACTGAATTAGATAGAGAGTATATTATTAGTTTTTTCCCTCAGTTTAAGTTAAAGTTTTATTTTGCTACCAGAAATTCTAATTTTGGAAGAGCCAAAGGAGGCACTATTATTTGTGTTAATTTAGGATCTAAGTTTGTAGATTATTTTAGTTTTGGTTTATTGCATAACATGCATACTATAGAGGTGAAGAGTTCAATAAGTGAGCAAATACTTTTACTTCCAATTTATTTAAATTTTAATAATTGGGAAAATGAATTTCAAAGTTTAAGGGCTGTAATTATGGAAAATTGGCTTAAAAATATAATCGTCATAGGTGATTTAAATGGAAGAATTGGCTCAGAGCAGTCAATAACTGATGTAGATTATTTAGACAATAATTGTTTGGCAAAAAGGGTTTCTAAAGACGTGGTGATAAATACTAAAGGTCGTAGATTATTAGATTTTTTTGAGGATACAGGACATATTATTTTAAACGGTAGAACACCTGGGGATAAAGAAGGAGAATTCACATTTATAAGTACTACAGGTGCATCAGTTATTGATTTGGCGGCAGTTCCCATTAGTTGTATTGATATTATAAATGATTTCAAAGTAGTTTCTCACGCAGGTTCTGACCATATGCCAGTTGAAGTAGTTATTAAAATGAGAGAAGTAGGATATAAAAGAAATGGTGCGAACGTGTTAACAAAGCTCCCACGATTAAAATGGACTAGCCAAGATAAGGAAATTTATAAGCAAAATATTGATAAAAATATTTTGCAAGTTAGTGTTGTGGGAGATAATGAGGATAAGGTAGATAAGATAGTTGCGTGTATAAAGGAATCGGCTTATTCAAATTGCAATAGTAGTAGTAGGGAATTTTTCAGTCGAAGGCAGCCCTGGTTTGATGTTGAATGTTTTTTACTTAGAATTAAGGTTTTCAGGCTATTAAATTTATTTAGGAAAACTAATTTAAATTCAAATAAACTCCTGTATTTAGAAATAAGTAAGAGGTATAAGGGATTGTGTAAAACAAAGAAAACAAAAAGTATTTAAGATTGTAAATTTGTAGCAAATTGTAAATAGCATTTTAGTATTTTTTATAAAATGATGATAATAATAATAATTTTAGTTTTGGAGATAAGGTTGTATATTTATTGAAGTGTTAAAATATTATGGTGTTGTTTGTTTTAAATTTTCAATTATTGCTATTTAATATGATAAATAAATGACAATTTTTTTGTTTTAATTAGAATAATTAAATAAATATTTTGTAAGTTTAAATATTTTGTAAAGAAATGTAAAATATGTGTAATGAAGGAAAAAGTTTTTGTAATAAAAAGGCATAAAATAATTATTATAGTTAATAATTTGTTGTAGAATACATTGTTAAACAAAACAGATATATCTATTATTGAGCCATAAATGAAATGCTTGACAAGGATTACATTTAGTGCAAAATTGTAAAACAAAGCATAAAAAGATAAGGCCCCAGGGTATGATGGCATACCATGAGTTTTTTAAAGCTCCAAAATCTATTATTGTTTTGTTAAGATCTTACAACAGCATATTTAAAGACTTAGTACCTGGAAGTTTTAAAAAATCTGTAATTTATCCATTGCATAAAAAAGGAAATCCTAATATTGTCCAGAACTATAGAGGTTTGTCATTTATTAACTGCATCGCAAAATTATATTCTAGTTTAATTCATTATAGGTTGAGTGAATGGGTAAATCTTCTAGGCATTTTGACAGAATTTCAAGCAGGCTTTCGTAGGGGATACTCAACAACAGATAATTTGTTCAACTTGATTAATATTATAAAAATCCGCCTATCAACAAAAGTAAATAAATTGTATAGCTTTTTCATTGATTTTTCTGCAGCATTTGATACTATAGATAGGAATGCATTGTTTTATAAGCTGTCCGCGATCGGTGTGTCGACACACACGTTGACGGCGTTACGAGCGTTGTATGACCACACGGAGGCGGGAGTGTGGACCAATGGCAGTGTCACGGACACCTTCGCTACTAGAACAGGCCTAAGACAAGGATGCATCTGTTCACCTCTATTGTTTAGTCTTTTTATTACTGATTTAGTGGAGAATGTGTTTGGTGGTTGTATTTTTGAACAAACAAAAGTTAATATGTTGCTGTATGCTGATGACGTTGTTTTATTGGCACCTACGGCGGCAAGCCTGCAGTTTATGATAAAAAATTTGGAAAAATATTGTGATAATTGGAATTTAAAACTTAATTTAGATAAATCCAAGATTGTTGTTTTTAGAAATGGGGGAAAATTAAAGGATAATGAATTCTGGTTTTTTTAAAATACTAGGATTGAGGTAGTAAACAGTTATAAATATCTAGGGGTGGAACTAACTTCTATGTTGTCATGGGAAAAGCATTTAAGTCAAAAAGCCGTAACTGCAAAATTGGCTATTAAACAAGTTTGGCATAAGTTTTTCGGAGATGGAGGTATAGCGTTAGATTCAAAATTCAATTGTTTTTTCTCAGTTATTAGATCAATTCTGTGCTATGGTTGTCAGGTATGGGGTATTTATAAAGGTGACAAAATTGAGGGAGTTCTGCGAATGTTTATTAAGAAGTTATTCCGCCTGCCAAACAATGTACCAAATTACGCTTTGCATTTAGAAATGGGAATTAATTCAATTTTTTTGTACACTTTACATGCACATTTGAAATATTTAGTTAGAGTATTGGCATTAACTGACGATCGGCTGCCTTGTATTCTTGCGAAGTTAGTTATACGGAGAAAACTGTATTGGTCCACAGAGTGGAGTAGATTAGGACGTGTGCACGGCATGTACGTAGTCATGGAGGGCGATGTGGAGCGGGTGCAGGCGTCGCTCATGTCGGTGTTGTCGGCGGTCGAGGCGGCCGAGCACCGGGCCTACGTGGAAGCGGCTCTAGGCGCGCGGTATCACCGGTTGTACGCGACCTTTAACTTAACGTTAGGGAACGGGTCTTATCTTAATGATAAGATACCGATGAAATTGATGAGATGGATTTTCAGGGCGCGGGTAGAGGCAATAAGCCTGAACTACAAGCCTTGGTTGAAAAATCAAAACCTTAGCAGTAATAATTGTAGTTTATGTAATTTGAGGGAAATTGAAGATATTTATCATTTTATTTGTAAATGTCCAATTTTGTCCGAAATTAGAAGACAGTATTTAACAAAAGTAGAATTGACATGGGAGGATTTTGATCTATTGATGAACGGGAGGGACTGGCGTGGCTTGGGATTTTACTTATTAAATGCTTGGAAAATTAGGTGGGGCTTGATTTCGGAATTTAATTTCAACCAAAATTAATAGTTAAAGTTTTTAAATTTTATCTTAGTAAGTATGTATTGTTGTTGATTAGTAATTTTAAGAACCAAGTTGGTATAGATCAAGTATATGTTGTAAAATTTTTCATTCATTAGTTCATATGTTAAGTGAAATATTTTGTATTATTATTATTATTGTAATCAAAGTAAGCAATTTGTAGTTGTAAGCGAAGGTGCCATCCCAGCAGACAGTCCTGTGGACTATTGCTGTAATCAGTGCAGCAAAAAAAATATGCAATGTAAATCGCTGTTGTTTTATAGAATTAGTTTGTAATAAAACGCTGTTTTCTTTCTTTCTTTCTTTTCATTTCTAAAAATAGAATGTAGCTAAACAATAGCCGCAGCCCTCACGTTGCACCACCGACCGAACTTTCTCTATTTAGCTATATGTTGCCTTCATCTCGGCCCGATTTTCTTGACGTTACATACGAGGTTTGAGAATTTACTAACGATATATCCGAGGTTTTTTCCTATGTAAATACATATAGTTTGGCGGGACCTAAAAATAAATGACGTTATATCCGAGTTGACGTTATGGCCGAGGCCGCAATAACCGAGTTGCACTGTAATAATAGACTATAAAAGTGACGTCTGTTAAAGCTATAGAGTTTCCATCTCAAAATTCAGAATTAGCATACCATTATGCAGCTAATTCAGTTGAAAACTAATGATGTAACTAAAACTTAATCATCTGACTACAGACGGATAGAGAATATATGAACGTAGCTGATTCTCGATGCCGATTGATTCTGATTGGCAAACGGCAATACTGTACCACCAGTTGATGGATATTGGTACCACTATTGGTATCAAGATTCGATTGACCAAAGTCGATACTTAAACCAGTCACAGGAAAACAAATACATTATTTCTTGGAAAATTTGTTGGTTTTGAGAAAATCAAATTTCATTAAGAATATATGAAACCCCACTAACATCATTGCTTTGTCTTTACCTTTGCAGACAAACAGCTATAGGTTCACTGAGTTATCTCTACACTCGTATTACATTAGAAAAAGTAGACCCATTTTTCTTAATCTTCTACAATTTAAATTTGTTCTACATTGAAACTAATTTTAATAATATTATTTTTAGGTAGATTTAAGGAAAAATTCAATAAAAGTTGAAAAATAGTTTAACAAACCATTGTTAAGGGGGTGAGGGGGTACCGTAAGGCCCCCAGGCAGAAGTCAATGCCACACGAGCTTCGTGGGGCATACTACTTCTGCAAGACTGCTGTGAAGCAGCGTTTCTGCTGCCCGATTGGCCTTGTTGCCGGTCGTGCTGTGTGCTTGCACACAGCCTACTTGGGGTGCCCCTGTTTTTAGCAGAAGGCAGCGGATCTAGATCCGGGGGTCGACAAACTGCCCGTGAGACGGGGAGCAGCATCTCATGTAGAGTGTTGGGGCGGAGGTGAGGTTCACTGGAACGGCCTAACACTCAGCTAGCGGAGGGGCGGAGTGATTGGTAATTACTCAACGGCCACCGCACTGCCGACTGGGACAGGTAATGTGTGCAGCTCTTTCAGGACTGAGCTGGGGACGATGAGGGGTGCAACTCCGAAAGGGCCCAGTCTTCAGATATTGGCGAGTGGAGCAATATTTGCGGAATGGTCGTCAAACTGCTAACACTAGAATTCTCAATTCTTGAAAAGATGGCTGATGGTAAAACTACAGATTTACTTCAGGTGGGTCGGTGCACTGGCACTCAATCCCACCCCTCTTCGGAGGGCTTGCCCGTGGATACTGGGGAGGGCAAACAGCAGCTTATTTTTTCAGGTGACTCGCAGAGTTCACTGGAAGAGGGGTTGGGTGATTTGGAGAGGTCAGCCTCTCTTCACACCTCAACTCCGGAACCTATGGAGGTGTTGGAGATGGCGCACAGGGCTGTCCAGGCATCTTCCATCGCTAATGATGTTGTTTCAGATACATCGAAGGCTGATGTGTCTGGTACGACGGCATCAGAAGGAAAGCCAGAGCAGGAGTCTGCTCTGGACATCTCAGACGAAGTGATCTGGGCCTTGCTCACCAAGGAACAGCAGAAGGGGCTGCACGCTCGAAGGCTGGAGCTGGTGAGGGAGAGAAAGACCAAGGATGGGACTTGGCTTCCAAGAGAGGAGTACCGCAAGCTGATGAAGAGGAAGCGGCTTGAAACCCCCATCCCCAAATGGGGGCTGAAAGATAATGAAGGTGTGTCACCTATGCGCAGGGCAACCAAGGCGGCAGCTGCTCCTGCGAGAAAGAAATCCCAATGGGATCTCAAACCCCCGGCGGATAGTCAGAACGGTTGCCGGCTCCGATGGCGTCAACGTCTGCAGGTGGTTCCTTCAAGGATCGCCTAGTGATGACGAAGATTGCCACTGTCCCGACATCGTTTCTGGAGGTGAAACTGTCTGCCGAAGATTGTGGTCTGTTGCAGGGTATTATGTTCGATAAGATTATCGAACAGACAGAACCAGTTCAGATCCACAATACTTATCAGGAGCTGGGAGCTCTTGTCATCGCCTGTGGCAGTGATGCGACAGTGTCCTAGGTCAAGAGGTCGTTTGACGGGCTTGAGTTCAAGGAGGGTGCTAAGGTGGTTGTAGGGGATTACAAGGATCTCCTGCGGTCCGCCAAGGTTCTTCTGCGGGCGGAAGGGCGCGCCTACGACCTCGAACCCAAAAAGATCTTGGAGATTGTACGGGTGCAGAATCCTGGAATCCTGACTGGGGGCTGGCGGGTGGTCAGCTGCAGGAAGGACAAAACTCATTAATCGATAGTTTTAATCATTGATGAACGCAGTGCTCTTTTGTTGAAGGAGAGGGACTGGCAGATCTACCTGGGGATCTCGAGAACTACCTTGAGGGTGCTCTCGGGTGTGGGGTTCGTACCATCAGGGGATGACACTAAACCTCCTCCAGGCAAATCTGCAACACAGAAAGGCTGCGACTGCAGTCCTACACAAGGCCACAGCTAGAGGAGTTGTGGATGTTGCTCTCATTCAGGAACCGCCTCTGTGGAGAGGGCCTCTGAAATAGGCCAGGTGAATTACGTGGTCACAACAGAATTTCAGGGATAGTTCAGAGCGACATTTTAGGTATCCCCTCTGATTATCTTCCGAGAACTTTTTCTTTTGGCAGGTCTTTCCGAGTTCTTTTTCCGCAACGGGACGAATGGAAGGATGGAGCCTGCCCACTACCACCCTGTGATCGGGAGTGGTACACTGATGGGTCCAAGAGCAGTCGGGGCACAGGAGCAGGCATCTACAGGGTGCAGGACAACGTACGGTCAGGTATTTCCATGGGGACTTTCCCCACTGTTTTCCAGGCCGAGATCACTGCCATTATGGAATGTGCCAGAGACATCTTGATGCTGGGTCATGAGGGCCTTTCTATCAATATTTTCTCTGACAGTCAGGCGGCTCTTAGAGCTTTGGACTCGGTAGAGTTCAACTCTAGGGATGTGTGGGACTGTTTTAGGCTTGTGTCCTGTGTAGGCAGACACAATGAAGTCACCCTTTGTTCGGTTCCAGGGCACTCAGGGGTGGATGGTAACGAAGTGGCAGACGGGCTGGCCAATAGGGCTGCATCATGCCCCCTTTGTGGTCCTCAACCCTTCTGTGGTGTTTCCCGCGCTGCAGTTATTCAGACTATCAATTCCTGGGCTAGGGATCGTCATAAGAAAAGATGGGCTAAACTTTCCCTGCATAGAGTAAGTAAGCTTAATCTTTGTTCTCCATCTCGTCAAGTTGCAAAGAGGTTCCGGAAATTTGGCAGGAAGGATGCCAAACTTGTCACAGGTATCGTCACTGCTCACGGTAATCTGAGGAAGCACCAACTACGCATGGGGGTCTTCAATGGCGACCCTCTGTGTATGAAATGTCATCTGCAGGAGGAAACTGCAGATCATCTACTCTTTGATTGTATAGACCTGGTAGAGGTAAGGTCCTCCACTCTGGGCAATTTGGTAAGGGGAAGTTTTCTGCCTCCTGACGAGCTCGTCGACAGGCTGCTGCAGTTTTCCAGGTCTCTTCATCTAGAAGACTCCTGATTTTCCAGGAAAGAGAATTTTTTAGGTGTGCGCAAAAAGCCGCTACGGCTGAAGCGCCTTGGGAAAATCCGCCCCTTCGAATGAATGAATAAATGAACCATTGTTAATTAATAGTTTTATTTTTGTTATCAACTGACAGCTTTCGTTTTCTTCCTTGAGCAGCATAAAATTAGTTCCATGTTTTCACTGATAATATCTATTCTAAAAACCCTTGAGATGTTTTGTTTTTTCCTAGGCTTGCTAATACCACGGCCACAGTGATCAAAAATCTAGCTTGCACTGTTAGAGTGAAACATGAATCTATTTTTGTTTCATAAAACATTGTTTCAATATGGTATTAAATTTTTGGAGTGGACTGTTTTTTACAAATAGTAAATTTGTGATTCACAGTCCAATCGGATGTATTTTGGCAACAGCAACAGATAATAGAGGCAGAATGGTAGCCTGGACAGTGTTACAAAAACTATGACCTTGAGATTTGGATAGGTGGAAGAGGGTAGGGGGTTTGTTTATATTTGAACCAGGTTGTTCTAATTCATTTCTCAGTCAAATATTTTCACGCCTCTGCTTATTACTATTTGGTTAATACAAGTTATTATTTGTTTTTATTTATCATATGACGTCCTTACTAAAATGTACTTTTAGCACTTTTAGTACTAATTAAAGGGTTGAAATAGCTACTGTAAAAATAACGACATTAATTTTCTAATGTTGTATTTTACATTAATTTTATAAATAGGAACTTGATAAGAAACTACTCATAAGCATTCTTAAACTATTTACACTTTAGCTTCATAAATTTGAAATAGGTACTCCCGTAGTCAGCGAATTTCCAAATCAATAATATATTAATAATAATAATGATATATGAGAAGTTTTATTTATCAATATCTTTCGATAAATAATGCCTAATAATTTGAGAGTTATTTGCCTATCCTCCATAAGATTAACATAGGTTTGTGGCTGTGATGAAAATTGAAAGTAGGCGTTTCTACCATAAATAATTTTTATTTTGACCAATTATAGCAAGTTTCATAAACATCTCTCCATAAATAAAGGAGTGTGCCTATTCTCTATATTATGATTAACATGGGAAAAGAGTAGCAGGTTAGCTGCCATGATTAATTCATAAACTATGATTTTTATGCATTTGAAGCAGAAAATCTCAGCCACATGAAGGTAAATACCAAGTTTTATCCAACAATATTGATAGATAAGTGAAATATTCTTTATCCTCTATAACATTAACATTGGAGCCCTAAAATACAACGTACTGTACGGTATTTCAATTTTTTCATATCTCGATAACCGTTGGAGATAGAGAAAAGAAACTAAATTGTTGAGTTTTCAAGCTGATTTTAATAATGTAAGATAAAATTTAAAAATTGTTTAAATTACTAATGAAAAAACCCAATTTTTAAGAACAAAACCCCCCAAACTACACGTTAGGATTAACTGATAAGTCAGGTTTACGAACTTGTATGAGCAAATGTAGGAATACGTATCAAACATGTACGTAACTTTTACACGAATACACGTCTCTACCAAATGTGGTCTCAAATCGGACCATTTTTACAAGAGTTATAATGTTCACAGACACATACATTATAACTCTTTTAAAAATGGTCTTGTGACTGGGGTATTTTATAATATTATAAATTATTTAATTAATTAATTATTATAAAATTTACCATTGGTATTATATGGTTGGTATATTAGTATTGGTATTATATGGTATTTAGTATTATGGTATTTTGACCATTTATAAACAAATATATGAAAGTTATCCATATCCATTTTTACGAGAGTTATTGTGTTCACAGACACACACATATATAAAAATTTTAACGACTATTGTTTTTGGTCTCTGGGTACCTAAGGACAAAAAATAACGTGGTTCCGGGCTTAAGTCTTACCATAAGACCTACAGTAATAGCTTCTTCGCTATGGAAAATTCGCTATTATTCAAATTTTGTATCAAAAATAAAATTAATTTATTACATTTACAATTTACAACAGTTATACTTTATGAAACTTAATTTTTAGCCTAATTTGGTTAAGATACATCCATTTATGCTTAAAAATGATAGTTTATTGTGTTTAGCACGGCAGCTAACCTGCATACTCTTTTCCCATGTTAATCATATAGAAATTAGGTAAACTCCTTTATTTGTGGACAGATGTTGATGCAACTTGGTATAAATGGTCAAAATATAAATTGTTTACGCTAGAAACACCTACTTTTAGTGTTCCTCACAGCAGCAAACCTGCATACTCTTTCCATGTTAATCTTATGAAGAAAAGGCAAATAACTCTCATATTTATCGACAGATAATGATAAAACTTGTCATATATTATTATTATGTAATTGATTCGGAAATTCGCTGAGTACGCAGGTCTGCTGCGATGGAGGTATTTATAATTGCTTTTACTTCAGTATATATAATCCAATGTTTATTACTTCCTCAATTTATTATATATATATGTATATATATATATATATATATATATATATGTATATACATATATATATGTATGTATATATATATATATATTTTTTTTTTTGAGCATAATAATAAATTATCTATAAGTAATACTGTATGTAAAATATTACTTAATTTTCAATATAAATTATTTTTTAAAGAGATTGATTTGTGTAATTGTAACAATAATGGTTAAAACAGTTTTTTTTTATTGAGAGAATTGAATAGCAAATCATATATAGAGGTTCTACATAATTAAAGTCATGCAATTACTACATTTTTGAATCAGCATTCAAATCGAAAATATTCAATATACATAATAGTAAATAAATATTCAATTCTGTTCAATTCAAAGCGGAAAATCACTATTCGCACATCCCTACACGTAGGTGCTCATGCAAACTCACAAACATGAACTAAGATTTTTGCTGATGAGGGTGTTAAAGAATTATTCAGATTTTACAATTCGTGAACTGTACACACATTAAATTATAACATTAAAATATTCTATTTTTAATGTAGTAAAACCAGCAAATAGAGAAAAAATCCGCTGCCAAAGCCATGACATGAAAATATAAAAGCAGACAAATACAAAAATGCTCAAAACAAACTTACATCTTCTGCTTTAGGTTTATCCTAAAACACATCAAGGTACATTATTATCCAATTAACTTACAATTAAATATTATTGTGGTAATAAAGTTTCTGAGCTTTATATTCTTATTGGACTACTATACTAAAACATTTAATGAAAACATAGTTTGTTATATAGTGTCCCAGAACTCTCAGGAACTTTTAATTAAAAATTGTTCCTTATTTGGTTATTTGGCTCCAAAATATATATTTTACAATTTAATCGTGGTAAAAATCTCTGAAAATTGAATATTTCTGGTGTCTAAGTTTACTTCTGCCGGTCTGTGTGTTTTTACAAACTATTTTATAACTCAAGATTTAGTTAAGATAGAAACTTCAAATTCTGCTTACAAGTGTAACTTAATAGCTAGAATAAATTTTAAAAATATTGTTGTATTAACTAAATCTGTTTTAAGATGGCGGCCATTTAAAATATCAAAATACAAAATTTCACAAAAAATGTCATAGGTACCAAACAAAAATAAGGGAGATAAAAAATGTAAACTAAAATACACATCAAACGACAACTTATTTGCTAAAATCAAATAAAATACCAAGTTGTGACAATTTTTCCAAATAAATGTAATTTCCACAATAATTAATACTACACTTATGCAGATATGCATACCATTATTAATCAGCTGTTTTCTATCCACGCTATGTCAACATAAGGAATCACCTGTTTATTAGTATTATTGTTGATCGAAGAAAATGAAGACTTTAACTGTTGGATATCAACAATTTGTGTGATGGAGTTATTTCTAATTATATTTAGCAAATAATATTAGTTTAAAAGCATAAATAATTATTATGAGTTGGATGAATACTGTGATATTCATTACTTTTACTAATTTTCCAGTTATCCTTACCCTGCTGTGATAAACTGTAGGCTACAAGTTTTGAAATTAGGGTGCTGTCTGTTGGGAAAATATTCACAGTACATCTCCAAGCTTGAATTGCATTATTTTCAGACATACCATAAAAGTAATGAATATTATATTATTCCTTGAATGCATAGTTACTCTTACTTTTTAACTAATATTATTTATTTAATAATAAGAAAATAGCACTATTATAACAGTACTATTATAATACTTCATTTTTGACACCCAACGGCCAATGTCTATTTTTTATTTGATCAACAATACCTTACTATTAACAGCTGATTCATTGTGTTGACATGAATAGGACGTAAAGTAAAACCGCTTATTAATAGTATGCATGTATGCAGTACTAATATACAGTAATAATATGCAGTAAATTAAAAATTGTTACAACTTGGTTATTTTTTATTCAATTTTAGCAAATTGTTGCTTGATGCCTTTTTAACTTCACATATTTTAACTTTCTTAATTTTTTGTAGCTATGACAATTTTTGTGAAACATACTATAATGTTTTATGTGTTGACTAACCATTTATTTATACCTATCAAACTTGAATAAATTGATATAAAAAGATTTATGGACTGAATTACAAAGTTTTAACAGAGATATATTGATTTCATTAAGTAGCCTAGCAAATAATATTGGCCTCTTAAACCAATTAAAGCAATAAATACTCTTAATGGAAAAAGAAGTTGTATTTTATTGCATGCACGCTTTTTTCCATTGCTTCAAAGTTATTTTATTTTAAGTACCGTGGTGCAAAATGTCAAAATAATTGGATGGGTCTCCAAAAAATGTACTATGTTGACACTAATCTAATATAGAACAAGACAGTTATCTAATTGAAAGTCTATAGAGAGCTCAACATATTTTTAAAGAAAGTTTAGTTAATGACTGAAGGAATAATTGTTGTTAGCTATTTAAGATACTGATATTTTTAATTCAATAAAACATAAATACCCCCGTCGCAGAAGACCTGCGTACTTAGCGAATTTCCAAATCAATAATTTAATATATGACAAGTTTTATAAAAATATGTCCATAAACATGAGAATTATTTGCCTATTCTCCATAAGATTAACATGGGAAAGAGTGTGCAGGTTAGCTGCTGTGAGGAACACTGAAAGAAGTCATTTCTACCATGAATAATTTTCATCTTAACATTTATACCAACTTTCATCAACATCTGTCCATAAATAAAGGAGTTTGTCTATTCCCTATATGATTAACATGGGAAAATAGTATGCAGGTTTGTTGCCATGATAAACACAAACTATGATTTTTAAGCATAAATGGATAGATCTCAACCACATGAAGCTAAATATCAAATTTTACCCAAAAATAATGATTAATATGGTTAATATTAATTTTTCCCTATCCTCGATAAGATTAACATTGGAGCCCCACAATACGTACAAACAACGTACTGTGTTTAGATTTTTTAATATCTCGGTAACCGTTGGAGATAGAGAAAAACTTTAAGAAACTTAATTGTGTAGTTTTTTAAGCTGATTCCAATAGTGAAATATAAAATTAGAAATTTTTTAAAATTACATGTGAAAAACGCAAAAAACTCCATTTTGGGGTACAAAACCCCCCCAAACTACCCGTTCCCATTGACCGATATGTCTGGTTAACAAACTCATCCGAACATTTGTAGGAATACACGTTTCTACCAAATTTGGTCTCGATCGGACCATTTTTACCAGAGTTATCGTGCTAACAGATACATATATACATATATAGATATATACAGGGTGTTCATTAAAGTTGGGGACAAACTTCGAGGGGTGATAGTACTCATCAAAATAAACAAAAAATCTCCCATACACATATGTCGAAAAATCCTTCGTTTAGCCGCTAGCCCCCATTTTGTATTTTATACAAAAAACGTAATATATAAATAATTATTTAAGATACAGAAACCAAACTTCGCACACATATTTAATGGCTAAAGAAAAAAATATTCTCAAATTATCATTAGGTTATCTTTTATATTTTTAAAATTACGGCGGTTAAAAATATTTTAATTGAAATAACAAAAAACCATTCACTTTAAGAACCGCCGCCATTTTGAAAATATAAAAGCAAACTTAATGATACTTTGAGAATATTTTTCTCTTTGGCCAATAAATATGTGTGCGAAGTTTGGTTTCTGTATCTTAAATAATTATTTATATATTACGTTTTTTGTATAAAATACAAAATGGCGGCTAGCGGCTAAACGAAGGATTTTTAGACATATGTTTATTAGAAAGTTTTTGTTTATTTTGATGAGTACTATCACCCCTCGAAGTATGTCCCCAACTTTAATGAACACCCTGTATATATAAATTTTAACGACTATTGTTTTTGGACTTTGGGTACCTAAAGACGAAAAAATAACATGGTCCCGGGCTTAAGTCGTACCATGAGACCTACGGTAATAGCTTCTTCCCTATGGTAAATTCGCTAAAAGAGGCTAATTCGTTACATAGTATGTATTTTTTGAACATAACTCATTAATTAACCCTTTACGGAGTAATAATGTTTTAAAATGTTATTATTGGAGAGCTGTTATGGAGTAAGGGTGAAAACTCAAAACACACCTTAAAAAAGTAAAAATTTATTTTTTTATTTTTACTAAATTACATTGCAACATGGAGTAAATATAGTTAGAAATGTGTTTTAGGTTCGAAATTCCCTAAAATAAACATTTTAGAACTTTTTTCCATTAATTTTTCACATCTTCAATCAAAGTAACTAACAAAAGCACCGAGTGATGTCTAGCAAATGAAAAACTCTCAGCTACTGAGATACAGACGCCAATAATAGGGTGTGTAGAACACTTTCACTTTTATTACCCGCCAAACCTTCAGTGCTAATAAATAACAGGTCTAATAAACTTCATGCCGCGCCGCCACTTTTTCCGCCGAAACTTCCCGCCGCGACCACCCCGCCTAGGAAACCCTCCGCAGATTACCCACAACCTACCGAATACACCAATACACATGTTCCGTATACCTACGTGTCTTTAATTATCGATTTATAGCTTAAGAATCAATCTGTGCCAGGTTATATGTATTTGAACAATTTTCGTCAAATGACGTTTTAAAACGTCGCTACTCCTTTTTGCGGAACCATTATAAAGACGTTTAAATACGTCAATACTATTTTGACACATTCTTTAAAGGGTTAAAATTCATTTGGTTCGGTTTAAAAACAATTTGGTTCATCTGGACAAGTCTAATTCCTGTATGGTGGCGGTTGGCTATAAGGATTCTACACTTTTGCTTATGTGCCAGGATGGTCTTGCTAAATCATATTAATGACAACATGATGATAGATATTCATGATTTAAATTACCCCACTAATTGCAAATGCACAACACTTTAGAAAACACTCACAAACAATAATTTGTCTCTCCTTTTTAGGCTGGATCAAATATTTCCCTGTTTCCCACAAAGTATGCAGCAAAGATAAATTTTCATTTGAGAATTGATGTATTGAGGATTGAAAAAATCATTTTGTAAGAAATAAGATATTATGACAAATCAACTGAAACCATTGTCAGGCACTCATAGAAATACAAATAAATCATTTCCTCAGGAAAGGAAATATTAAAAGTATAGTACTATTTTAAAGTGGACATTTAAAAAACTATTAATAATAGTCATATAAGAGAAATAAGTTCATGCAGTTTGGTTAGTTGCAAACCTGGATGTTAGTGACGTTCTCTAGAAACTGAGGAGGTACGACAGAGTCATCGATGGACTTAACTATGCCCCAAGCTTCAATTTGTCTACCTTGAGTCATCAGCCAACGTGGAGATTCTGGCAACAGCCTGTCCAACATTGCAGCTTCATCAGTGGAATGAGTGAATTCATGGGACTAGGGAGGAATAGGTTGTCTCATAACGACTGAGGTAATTTTTAGGGGTATGACATTCACATTAATGTTCTATCATAAAAATTGCACATATTGTATGTTGCTTGGACTTGATTTTATTTTTATTTTCAGTATATTATACCAAAATAATCATATTTGATTATATTTGAATATTTGATTAAAAAAGAATGAGTTTCAAGATAAAAATATAAATTTATCACTGAACTTCCACGAGTAACTACTGTAAATATATGATAGGACTTATTTGTTATTTGAACTATAAAACTTCATTTAAGTATAACTGTCAAAAATTATATTTAATTACCTATATTTAATCAAAGTTTTCAATAACATGCATGATGGATGATATAAAGTAATGTAACTGTAGAACTACTTACTTATACCAGGTGTTTCACATAAAGTGAACCAATAGCTAACCGTTATATTGATAATAAACTTATGAAGGGGGGACTCCCCTTTATTTTTTAAGAGGAGACTAAAATTGATTTCAAAACTGAAATACGTGGCAGCCATTTTCCAATATGGCCGACAACTTGAAAATTTCTTATGGAACACCCTATATTTTATGGTGTTTTTGTATAGAACAGGTAATTTTAAGACTTTTACTATTAATACTTTTGGCGTAAGTATGTAACCGTATGCGATCTATGGCTCAAAAACATTTTCTGTTTCAATCACCATGTTTCAATGTTTCATTATCACCTAAAGTGAAAGCCATATATTTTGGATTCAAAATGAATTTTAAACGAGCTCAGTCGCGACCATTATGATTTTTATTGCTCCTGTTAACATTTAGTTTTAATTATTGTGTAATACAATAAAAACAACCAGAAAAGGTAACACTTCAATATTTACTAAAGTTTAAAAGTTTAAATATCAAACTTAGCTTTTCTCGATCAATTGACCAGAAAAATTTTAAAATAGCCATTTATCATTCAAACCTAAATCAATGGAAAAAGAAATCCTGTTACTGTGTAAAAATTTAAACATATATATTTTTAACTACCAAAGTAATTTTAATGTGAGTAAACAGGTTTTTAGTAAACAGTCACTGTATTATGAAAATATTATGACAATACAACTTCCTTTGAACCTTTTAATCAGCATAGGAACGAGCAAGTTGCGGCAGTGCAGCCAACTCAGGCATTGTCAGAACGAAATACTCACTCCCATTAACTGTTAATGTTTAAACATGTCAATAAACAGTTAAGAAAATCAATACAATTAATTGATGATAAAGAATCAATTTTAACTTTAACAGAGTAAACAAGATGCCAGTTAAAATAACAACAATATTTTTTATAAAAAGTACAAAAGAATCCAAGCCTTGGGGGGGGGGCGTTTGCGCCCCCTCTGGATCCGCCACTGCCTTTCATACTTAATTAACATTTTTTCAATCATAATTTTTTCATTTAACCTATTTATAAAATAAATGAGCTAGAAACTTCGGATGGTAAGAATGCAAATTTTTTAAAACCAACTTATAAACCTTCACCAAGAAAGCCTATAATATTTTAATTATATCTATGTCATGTTTATGATTAATAAAACTTGTAAGCTGCTGCTAGTTGTTTTATAGCCAAACGAGATCGCACACAGTACACTGGCGTGAGTAGAGCAAATTTTACAGAACTTATATTATCCCATCATAGTAATCGAATGGTACTGAGTATGAAGGTTTGCTGCAATGTAGGTTTTTTACATTGTAATGATCTTGTGTTAAGGCTGTCCACTAAGGAATAACACATACAGCATTTGATCACATTATGTCAATAACTAAGCGAGTTATAACAATTTATCTAGTGTTTTTATGGATGTATTTATACCAATTAACTAGATGAATATTTAAGTAAATAATAATAATATTTTTACTGCCATCAAAACAAATAATAGTTTAATCTGTTTCACACCAAATTTAATTTATAAATATATATGTACAAAATTTGATAGGACATAAAAATATATTAGTCATTATACATCAGTTCATCAACTCTGTAGAGCACATTGGTGATTAAATATTTTATATTTTCTTTTAAACGGAGAACTTTTATGCTTTATTAATTCTTTTGCTAATTTATTAATTAGTTTTATCCCTGCCTGAGATGGAAGGTTAAAAGAATTTAAGTCTGTATTGTTTTAAAATAAGTGAGTTACTGACTTTTAGCTATTCTCATAATGTATTGTATTTACCATTTTAAATATCTCAGTAACCAATTGACCTAGACCTATGATTCAAAATACTAAATTGTGTGTTTTTTTAGCTGAATGTAATGGTAAAAACTAAAATTATTCATAAATAAATTGAAAACTGCATATTTGGAGTACAACCCCCCCCAGAAGTGTAGTTAATGTAGTCTGATTGCGATGCCCAACAAACTCATCCAAGATATTACAGAAAGAAACACCACCAAATTTTATAATAGTCAGAAAATAATATGCTTATTTATATACTTATATATAAAACATTTTAATGACCCCCCAAAACGTTTTCAGGATGTTGAGTTATCATTATGATCTTCTATCATGGACCCATGCTTAGCTGTCACCATGCGGGTCATGTAAATAACTAACTTTCCCATAGGAAATTCGCAAATAAATCATTTGAATATTTGAAATGGAAGCTATCCCTTTTCTCCTCAACCATACAACATTAGCACCTAAGCTATAGTCTGAGACTGATACGTAAACCCTGTATCGAGAAATGAAATTAGGGTGTCCAACTTGATCAAAAGATTGCTAGATTTCATACTTCAGAGGGCCTTGATAGTATGGCTTTTTAATTTAATTTATTTTACTTCCATTTGCCAAATCCCCTCAAACATATTACCTATAAGACTTTTTGACATCTTGAAGGTAATCATGAGGATGAAATAAATCCTCGTTTTGAACCTTGCACCTTACAGGAATAATCCCTGGATTTGAAATTTGGGACAGCCTATGATTTGAGTTTATTTTTGAGAACTGAAGACAGTGAGTAACCTTGTCTTTTCTAGTTAAACTCCAGCTCAGCAGGGCTTATATAGTGGCTCGCTTTGCTACAGCAGAGGGCTAAAGCGGACTAGATGCTTCAATGATACAGACTGAGCCACGGAAAAGATTCCACAGCTTTCTCAAATTCAGCATTCCTTAGATTTGTTATAATAAGGAAATATTCAAATCTTTTTTATGGTGATTGTCATACACTTTCAAAAAATGTCCTCATCCTTGTCAGTCAATATCATATTGTTTCATAATTCAATAATAACACACACACACACACACACACACATATATATATATATATATATATATATATATATATATATGTATGTAGGCCATTTATAAGATCTTAAAATGAAATCTACATATAAAGATTAACCCTTTATCAGCGTATGTTTGGTTGCACCAAAAGCGCCGTGCGAATATATCAGCCTGTCAGTCTGAGCTATAAAAGCGGCATACATCCATCAGGTTATTTTTTTCATTTGTCTCCCATTGCTCCCTTTGATTCATTATTTTGACATTGCTCCACCAACAATGTAGCGGATACGTCAGAGGAACAAACTGCACCCAAACCCCACCCACACTACCATCATTCCCCCTTGTTTGTCTCTCTCACCCCTCTCATTCTCTCACTCGTCTCCACACTAGACTGTTCTCAGATGACGATCAGCTGTTGTTGAGGACTGTTACACTTATATTGCTTTGTTCATCTGTCAAACACATCATAGGTTCTCATGCTGTAATGACTAGCACTCTTTTGCCGTCACCAGTCTTTGTTACCCCGATATTTATGCACCTCTTTCTATTTTACTAATATATATATTATTGAGCTTTTGCTTCACTTTTTCTCAGTGAGCTAGCTACTGAGCATGAAAAATGTCCAAAAAGTGTGGTAAATATCCCACTTAAAAAAATTAAAATTAAAAAGAATATTTGAATGAAATGGTGGGGATTTTTAGTATGACTACTGGTATGTAGTTTTTTAACATAGTTCATATAAAACAAAAAAAATGTTAACCTTATACTAAAATAATTAAACTTATGATCATATAAGACCAGCCTTTGACGGGTTAGTAAAACTTAACTGAGGAGAATCAAAAGGATTTCTTTAAGAGAGTATACAGGGGATATAATTGATTACAGCCCATATCATGAATATAAAACATACAAAACCAAGGCAAGTTGTAGAGATTGTCAGTCAAAAACTTTCTGGGGTAAATATTCAACTGCAGTCCTACCTCTCTATCTTACGTTTCATGCATTCTAAAGCATATTAAGAATCTCACCAGCAGTGAATAAGAAGGAAAAGCATTGGTAGAGACACAGCCAGCTGTAATGTCCGCCAGGCAGGGAAGAGAAGAGCAATTAGTGGTAAAGTTATGTAGCCAACCGGGTAGGCCATATTGTAAACACATCCTAATGTGGATCGACGGTCCTTACTGGCTAACTCTGTCACTGAAACAGGAGAGAAAACATATAAGCTTATGTGAACTATTTCATAAAACACAATTAAACCAAACCAAACCAAAATTAAATTGACAAAACTTATTGACTATATTATTTCCGCTATAAACCTAAGACTCTATTAGTGCAAGGTGAGAGAGTAGCTCAGAGGCTCAAAGTCACAGTGATCATCCCTTCCCCACCACCCCTATTGATTGTTTGGTTATTTTTACGTTGTGATAACCTCCCAGTATTTGAAGAATCGCTCATCTACTTCTGTTGTATTTTTAAATTACCTAATGTTAGATTACATAGTACTGTAAATATAATGCTTTTAGCACCATAGGGATTTTATTTTGTAGGATTAACAGGCTCCCTTCTACGATTAATGTTGAAAACCCACACGTTAAACTGTGATTCATAGGATTAATTCTGTTCATAGGTATTTATATTTATTTATTAAATTTATTATTATTTATTTATGAGCCTTATATTCATGGCAATGTGTTCAACAAATTCAAGTCGTAATCTTCCTGCACAAAATCAAATAAAAAACTAGGGTTGACTGATGTTAGTTTTTTTCTGAATTTGCTGAAACGCATAGACTATAAGAATTACAAGGTGGACCTGAGGTCAATAACTTATTAACATATATTCCCTGTGATACAGAAATTACTTCCAAGGCACTTCAACCGTAGCGGCTTTTTGCGCACCGCTGTGTGGGTTGCAGCATTATCACATAGCGAAAAGCCATTGGTGATTGGCGGTATTTGATCCCGGGACCTTGGGCACCAAAGCCCCGCGCTCTACCCCTAGATGAGCGCACTCCCCATCTTTCACCATTAGAATCAGCTCAAAAACTACACAATTTAGTTCCTTAAGGGTTTTCTCTATCTCCAGCGGTTACAAATATATTAAAAAAATCTAAACACAGTACATTGTATTTAGGGGCTCCAATGCTATAATCTTATGGAGGATAAGGAAAAATTAATACTTCCCTTATTAACCAATAAATTTGGATGAAACTTGGTATTTAATTTCATGTGATTAGGATCAATACGTTTATGCTAATAATGATAATAATTGTTTATGCTAAACAATCATAGTTTATTTGTTCCTCACAGCAGCAAACCTGCATACTCTTTCCCATGTTAATCTTATGGAGAATAAGCAAACTCCTTTATTTTTGATAAAACTTGGTATAAGGTAAAATTAAAATTAGTTTATGGTAAATATGTCTACTTTCAGTGTTCCTCAAGGCAGTAAACCTGAATACTATTTCCCATGTTAATGTTACAGAGAGCAGGTAAAATACTCTAATTTATCAACAGATATTGATTGATTGATGAATTTGTTATACTGTATACTTGTATTATTACTTCCATATTATTCAGATGGAAATTCACTGAGTATGCAGGTGTGCTGTGACGGGGATATTTTATGTATGTAATAAACGAAAAATTACCAAATTAGTAAACAATTTGTAAACACTAAAGGGTGAAATAACTGTGCAAAATAAAAGCAGAGAAAAGTGTTTCCAAAATCTATAGTTTTTTGATAAAAATGTTGTGTTTAGTTTATTCATTGTATTGCTTGAAGCCACTTTAACAAACCAATTGACGTAAATTAAATTTCCCTTTTGCTCTTGACATGGGCATGTCTTAGCTCTGGGGCTGTGTTGGCGATTTTTAAGATGGAAAATATGTAACAGGTCTCCATAGAAACCACCAGAGCTATTTTATTGAAATTATAATTTAAAAGAATAAGAACATCTGTTTAGATGAAGTGAAAAATTTACCTTAGGGCATATCCATGATATAACCTATTTCCCACAGGGAAATAAATACAAACATTTTTAATCCTCATTCTGTATCCAACACAATCAGTTGACCACAGTTTATGAAGTCGTACGAATAATTATGATAGCTCCAACAATAACACCTCGGTCAAACGCGTCAAATCACATCTGCATCTTAGCTCATTGCCAACGCAGCGGACTCATGCGTCGAAGGTTGTGAGATTGATCCCCCACCAAGGCCGATAAGTTTTGTTTAAAGTTTATGCAGGTTAGTAAAAAAAATGTTTGCGTTAATTGTTCAATAAACAACTATCATTTTTGTTTTTTATTTTTACTTCAAGAATGCAACCAACAAATTATGTTCTGTTGCCGACATAAGTAAAACAATAATTATTAAACTATTTGTATTATTAGTATTATATTTATTTCCTTAAAATTGTCTTATTCTATCCGAGCAAAGCTTGGTCTCCAAGTACTTAAAATAATTGAGACAAGTTTTGAGCAAACCACTGCCTATACTCAGCCATTGTTTCTTACTCAAACTTATTTTTAGATGAATGTCATTGCGATGTCATCACATCCACATTTTATGGAACAGAGTATGTTCATAAAAAAATATTAATGTTAAAAATCACTTAGAAAAATGTTGTCCTATACACCTTATAGTTCAGAATCATGAATCTATAATATGTTCAAAATCAATACCTTTGGCCATTACTTCAATCAAAATTAGCAGAGGATGGACAGTAATCCTCTCAAAACAAGTTCCAGTAGTTTTGAAAATCTGAGTCTGAATGTCTCAACAAAAATATAATTCAATCAAAATAATACCACAAGTCTTGGCTGTAGAGAAGTTGGTCTTCTAAGATAATTACATAATGAAGCCCTGTGTAATTTGTGGTTTTGATAGGAGCTTTGTAACTCTCTTGTTACAAGAGATAATGACATGTTTATGAGAGATTATATGTAGCTAGTCATTAAATGAAATAAATATCTAATAGAATGAGATTTACTCACACAATGTGTATGCTGATTCATAACAGCCAGAGCCCGCAGTACCAATGAAGAACCTGGCTACTATGAAAAGCCAATAGGATGGTGAGAACGCAGCCAAGGGACCAGTCACGATATACGTGAGACAAGCCAGCATAAAACTGCTCTTCCTCCCATACCTGAGTCATCCAACCTGATGTTATTAAAAAAAGAGTGAAGTATGAAGGATAAATTATAATGTTTAGAAAATAAATTGCAACAAAAAAGGAAAAAAGTAGTGCTAAAGAGTTCAGTTTTGTTTTAGCACTATTGTTTCCAAAGAATGTTTTTTTAAAATTTACAACTAATAACTAAAAAGGGCTTTGAGCAGGCTGATATTGGGAGTTCTTCTTCAAAATCATAAAAGAAAAAGAAAAATTTCTGTGCGGGTGTTTTAAAGCACGAAAGATTTGCCTAGAGTAAACCGCACGAAAGAAGTCCGATGAGAGTCAGTGTGGTGTTGCCAAATTATACTATAGCATATGGTTACGTCTGCTGATAGACGTTGTGTTCGTTCCATACATGTAACGAAATAAAATAAATAAACAAACCAAATAAAACATAGGTTAGGTTTTTTTAGTTGATGAAGGAATTGCAGTATGAGGTGGTCTCTGTTTGGATACCTTATTTTGGCAACTTAAATCACTAAATCTGCTCTACAATATTTTCAGTAGGTGCTGAAATCATATAAAACGTGTGCAGTTTAAACATTCATGTAATATTCCCATAATCAACTGTATTAGATTACCAATGGTTTGAAAATATCACATATTTTTACTAATAGCCTAACCTAGATTAAAATAATTGCATTATATTTAAAATAAAAACACAAACAAGTATATTCAAATAAAAAAAAGAATTAAAGTTTTACTTCTGCAGAGAAAAATATGTACAATAGAGGAGGTAGGAGTCATTCTGCTTCGTAACTCGTCACCACTGTCGTCGGTGCTGTACCGCAGATTAATGTCAATTGGATTGTTTATCATTTCCCTGGAACATTGTTTGTCCAAGTCATCTTCTTGAAGATTATCAGCGTGTTTTATGCATTTTGCCCAGTCCTCAACTGTTATGTTATCAAATTGCATCATTAGCCAGTTTTTCTATATCCACCAACTCAAAAGTGTTATTTTTTTAAAGCAACATCACCCTTTAGTTGTGCCCACACCAACTCTATTGGGTTATACTGACAGTGGTATGGGGCAAGCGAAAAACCCCATACCTCATTTCATTAGCAATGCAATCTAGCGCAGAAGTTTTTTGAGCTGCTTTTACTTCTTTTCTTGCGAGAAGCTCTGTCTTTGTCTCTTCAGGATTGTGTGGGATGTTTTTCTCCATTAGCCACTCTACAATATCATGTTTCTCCAGCTTGAGCATGGAATTTTGTCCTTCAGTGTCGAGTGGTAATATGCGTTGTCCATAACTATAATAGATCCCTCTTCAAGATTTTTAGCAGATTGACGAATCATTCTTTGCAAAGTTTGCCATTCATCTCCCGGTGGTAATCATTGCACTGAGAGTTTTTCTTCCTCTAAACCACACTTATGTGCCAGGAATAAAGCCGGTTGCAGCAGAACCCGCTTTAGCAATGATGATGCATCACCTTTTCCTGTTGGAACCTTCAACCTTGTCTGAGTCATGTAAAATGAATTTTTTGGAATTTTCGTTAAAAACGTCGTCCTAACCGCAGTAATATTATTCCACTTCATCAGAAACTTCCAATCGTCATTACTTTTTCTGTATTTAAAGCCGAGGTACTTAAAAATTTGGATAACAGAGTCTTCAGATCCGTCGTAATTTATTTATTTTTAAAGATCGGCTTTTACTTTTTTAGCTGTAGGAAACTCGCCCATCATAATACGACAATACAGTTCTCTTCACAACTTGCTTGTCAAAATGATGATTTTCGGTTTTTCGGTTTTTTTACTTTCTTGTTTGTAGCGTTTCCTGGGTCTGTTGAACACCTCCATTGCACAAATATCTACAGATTCTTGAGCTCGCTTGACAGTTTTTTCGGATACTCTGCACGCTTGAGTAGTCAATTTTTATCACTTGGGAGAAGTTTACATACTGTAGTTCTTCAGGATTCTCTGCCAAATTTGAAAAAAAAATTAAAAACTTTACTTATTATGACTTTGCTTTGTTTAAGTATGTTTTATTTCCCTTTTCGTGATATTGCTTCATCAGTTTGTGAGGATTCTAGATTTTCTGGTTTATATGCCTCTTGATCCATACTGTTTAAAGTAAAAATAAAAATAAAATATGCAAACAAATTCACAAAACACACACATACATATATACACACACACACACACACACACACATATATATATATATATATATATATATATATATATATATATAATCAGTTATACAGGGTGTTCATTAAAGTCGGGCACAAACTTCGAGGGGTGATAGTAATCATCAAAATAAACAAAAAATCACCTATAACCATTTGTCGAAAAATCCTTCGTTTAGTCGCTAGCCGCCATTTTGTATTTTTTACAAAAAACTATGTATATCAAGAAATATTTAAGATACAGAAACCAAACTTTGCACACATATTCGTGGTTAAAGAGAAAAATATTTACAAAGTATCATTTAATTTTCTTTTATATTTTCAAAATGGCGGAGGTTAAAAATATTTAAATTAAAATAACAAAAAAACCATTAACTTTTTAAAACTTTTTACAAGATACAAAAAATACCGTGGCTAAGAAGCCGCGTTGTGCCAGCTAAACTCCGCTTCTTAACCACGGCCGCTCCGTGGTGGCGCGTGGGCCCTGTATTCTAACATTAAAAGTGTATTTTCTCGGTTATCCGTGGACGGATTTCGTTCACCAAAGTACCGTTCGGTTTGAAATTAAAATTCCAATCTTTTTTTTATCTTGTAAAAGTTTTATAAAGTTAATGGTTTTTTTGTTATTTTAATTTAAATGTTTGTAACTGCCGCCATTTTGAAAATTAAATAGAAAATTAAATGATACTTGATGAAAATTGATACTAAATAATACTAAATGATACAAAATGGCGGCTAGCGGCTAAACGAAGGATTTTTCGACAAATGGTTATCGGTGATTTCTTTTTATTTTGATGAGTACTATCACCCCTCGAAGTTTGTGCCCGACTTTAATGAACACCCTGTATATATATTATATATATATATATATATACAGTTTTAGGACCATGGTCACAGGCTACGTAAAAGGTAAATAATAATTTTAATTATTTCAAGTTTGAACTGATGTAATATAGGTACGTAAAGGTTTATTATAATGATGCAAAGCTATTTTTTTTCCTAGGGAATGTGTTTAATTTGTTCCTCCCAATATCCGACTTTTTGACCGTTCCGACCATGGCCCAGTCCTGTCATGGTCTGATATGTGAGGTTCTACTGTATTTAGAGAACAAACGTAGAAAATTTGAAATACAAAGTAAAATTTAAAAACAGGCAAAAAATGGTTAATGCTTACTTGTCAGCGATAAAGCCAAAAAGAAATCCTCCAACAAATTTCCCAATGGCAATAGATGACTGAACACTGGACTTGAGTGGAAGTCGATCACAAACAAGGTCCCACTGAAAATATTGAAAACATCTTCAATAGGTTTCATATTGTGAAACAGAAAACATTCCGTTCACTATAGCAAAAGGAATGCAATGTTCTGCTGCATACTGGCCTGCAGCAAACTCCCATAAGTGAGATATAAAGTTTGATGTTTATATAAAATATATGATGTAAACTTTCAAATTATTTAATCACAGCTGTTAATTTTGTAAACACTGGTTTTATAAAATGTGATACTGCACCCTTTTAGGTTGCCCTCTGGGGCTGATCAATTATCCCTGTGGACGGATGATTTTTTTTAAAATTGTGAATACAAACCATTAATATATATTAAGATTTTACACTGGTTAAACAAATTTATGTGTCTATTTAACATAAAATGCAAGTACATTGTCAAGATAATTAATACTAATTAAGAAAAACAACAAAAGGTAAAGGTTGTATTAGGTTTAAACTGGTTAAGCCTAAGACATTTTATAAACATTTATTATGACTATTCATGCATAGTAAAAACACATCATTTGACAGTAAGATTGGCAGTAAGAAACTTATAAATATCAATAAATAAAATGAGAACTTAATTTAGTATGCATAAACATGAAGTTTAATAATTGCTGACCTAATATTATGAAGCAAATTACCATGCAAATGTCAGAAAGTATGAATTGAGAAGTTAGTTGATTTGGTTGAAAATATTTTTTACCTTGCCTTGTATGATCTAGTTCATTACATCACTAGCAGTCAGCCAGCCCGTTTGTAGGTTGTAAGACTTAGGGGTTATAGTAATACTTCATAATTTTTATAGTTTCTGTATCATAGTATTTTAAAGGCATACATGAAAACTTAAATATATTGAGACCCATGAACAAAAGACTAATAATGGACTCTACAGGAGAATACCTAATTTACAAAGGACATAAAGAACACCCACAGGACATATCCTCTAAATAACCTTATAAACATGAACATCCCTATATTTGAAAAATCACACAACTTGAAAGCACAACCCACTAGTCTGTCCAAAATTAACATATTTTACAAATCATATCTTATAAACTTAACATTGTAAACAAATTTGATAAAAATTGTAATTTAAAATAGGTTAGGTAGATATAGCTTGAAAATGGCATAAATGCCAAAACATGTTGCCAATAAAGAAAGAAAAAAGGGTACTAATTGTTTTATTATTTATTATATTACATAGTATAATAATTTCAAAATAGTTTTAAAATAAATTATCAATGCTAACAATTAATATACACATTTATAAGTATTATAATATTAGTTCCTCTATTAACATTCCGGTGCTCGTGTGGTTTACTAAAACACGAGCGGTCGCGTGGAGTGCCAGTGCAATCCACAAGTTTTTTTTTTTTTTTAATTAGTATGAATTATCTTGACAATGTATTGGCATTTTATGTTAAATAGACACATATAACAATAATTGATGTGATTGGTGATGTTATAAAACACATAATTTAAACCAAAAAAAGATTATCGAAATTTTACAATACAATAGAAAAATTATTTTAAAAAAGGTTATGAATATAATTTAAACAACGTAATATTATCCATTTCAAGTTCATCAGGGTATTCATCACCAATGACACTCTCATATCACCTTCTTAGCTAGCCATCGCCATAACCGTTCTTGGTTGTCCATTGTTCATTCATTAGTTAATACCTGCAAACACTATAAAGTTTTCACATAAAAATAATGTTAACTACATGAAATAAAATCCACAACATATGTCACTCAGTGAACAAAATGGAACACGGATACGCAGTATTGGAGTGCACCTGCACTCCAATACTGCGGCACTACGGGAAAAAAATCAATAGAAAATTTGTTTAGCCCGAATCGGTTGCTGTCACTATACTGACAGGTTCCAGGAGTGTCAGAGGGTAGGTATATGACTGCTCAAGGTCACATGTGCTATCAACTGCGTTTTATAAACAAAACAACATGACTGGAGTGCCACCGCACTCGGCGCGAGCACCGGAGTGTTAATCATACGTATCAATATTAGTCATATTTTCAGTTTTATTGCCTTTTTCTTAAATTTGTTTATCTGTCATTATAACATGTTAAATTAAGTGAATTAAAACCTGTGTCTAGGTTTACTCAGTTTCTTATTTTAAGAAATATTTTGTCACTATACTGACAGGTTCCAGGAGTGTCAGAGGGTAGGTATATGACTGCTCAAGGTCACATGTGCTATCAACTGCGTTTTATAAACAAAACAACATGACTGGAGTGCCACCGCACTCGGCGCGAGCACCGGAGTGTTAATCATACGTATCAATATTAGTCATATTTTCAGTTTTATTGCCTTTTTCTTAAATTTGTTTATCTGTCATTATAACATGTTAAATTAAGTGAATTAAAACCTGTGTCTAGGTTTACTCAGTTTCTTATTTTAAGAAATATTTCCTGGTTTCTTAAAAAAATAAAAATTAATAGCTGAGAATAAACTGTTACTATATAAAACATTCTTAAATCTGTATGGACCTAGTTCAACTGTGGTAGTGTTTACAATATAGCGGTTATCCAACGATTTCAATCAAAAGTGCTTTGATAAATCCTCCAAGCCCCATGGTTTGTTAGCAACAATACTATTCACAATGACTGTGAAGTCTCCGTGGTCAAGAAGAAAGTAGAAGATCCAGCACTTGAATGGCAAAAAACTGCTATTTGCCGATGACACCACCCTGGTAGCTAGGGGAAGCGAGATCACACGACTTCGAGCAGAGATGGTAGACCTTCTAAACCAGGCCAAAGAATGGTTGAGGACAAACAAACTAAAGATTAAAGAGGATAAAACTCAATTTCTGCTGTGCTCCTAAAAAACCAATGCAGGAAACAAAGAAGAGGCAGTGAAACTCTTCAGATTTTGTATTGACCAGAGGCTAAGCTGGAACCACCACGTTAGTGGGGTGTGTGTTACGCTGTCCAGAGTGCTAAACCTTCTGCGAAGACTTGTGCCTGTAATCTCTAGGCCTTACCTTGTCAGCGTTTACTTTGCGCTGTTCCATAGCCACATCGCCTATGGCCTAATCCTCTGTGGTCATTCCTCTATAGCACATGATATCCTCCTCCTCCAGAAAAAAGCATTGAGGTTTATAACAAGCTCTTGGTACCGTGTCCACTGTAGGCCAATTTTTGTAGAGCCCGGTATCCTGACCATTTATGGGCAATATATCCTAAATAGCCTGGTTATTCTTAAAAAAAACTTTCATAATTACACTAGAAAGAAAGACCATCACGCACATAAAACCCGTTGCACGCAGGATGTGGATATGCCTTGTTGCTGACTGGCCGGTACCCAGAATAGCCAGTACCAGTCTCAGCCATCAGACTCTATAACACACTGCCTGCAGGAGTGTGTGATCTCGAACCTCGTAAATTCAAAGATGTACTAAAGAGGTATCTGCTAAGTAGGCCATTGTACCAATTTACCAAGCTCGACGAGAGCTGCAACAGTATTTGTCCCAGATTTATCTCAATCTGTAAAAATTATATTATAGTGAGCTGTACCATGTTTGAGTGTATTAAGATGATAAACTGTAGGTCCCTTAGTTGCCATCGGCTGTTGGGCTTTTAATTAACAGCCCTGTTTAAGGAACATGTCAGCCTTAGTCAGTAACAAGAATACCAAATTGTGCCACAAACATCTTACACTCAATCCTCATTCATACTTGGCTTAAAATACCTACCTTGTGGTAGGGTTGTCATTTCAAAAAACTAATCTAATCATGATTGGAATTGAATTCAGTAATAGGCTGTTAAAAATATCTAAATCCAATCTAAACATATAAATTTTTCTGTGGTTATTCCTAAACCCTTGATGTTATTTTTTCCATTGTATTTTCCTCCCCTCCATGTTCCCTGGTCAAGCCATCCCAAACACATAAAGATCATGTAAACATAATGTATTTTTTAAGTGCAGATTGTTAACAACTGCACAAAGAAATAAAAATACCCCCGTCGCAGCAGACCTGCGTACTCAGCGAATTTCCAAATCAATAATATAATAATAATAATATATGACAAGTTTTATAAAAAATCTATCCATAAACATGAGAATTATTTGCTTATCCTCCATAAGATTAACATGGGAAAGAGTGTGCAGGTTTGCTGCTGTGAGGAACACTAAAAGTTGTCATTTCTACCATAAATAATTTTTATCTTAACATTTATACCAACTTTCATCAACATCTGTCCATAAATAAAGGAGTTTGCCTATTCCCTATATGATTAACATGGGAAAAGAGTATGCAGGTTTGCTGCTATGATAAACACATAAATTATGATTTTTAAGCATAAATGGATAGATCTCAACCAGATGAAGCTAAATATTAAGTTTTATCCAAAAATATTGATTAATATGGGAAATATTAATTTTTCCCTATCCTCCATAAGATTAACATTGGAGCCCCACAATACAACGTACTGTGTTTAGATTTTTTGATATCTCGGTAACCGTTGGAGATAGAGAAAATCTTTAAGGAACTTAATTGTGTAGTTTTTTAAGCTGAATCTAATGGTGAAATATAAAATTATAAATTTTTAAAAATTACACGTTAAAAACGCAAAAAACCCCATTTTGGGGTACAAAACCCCCCAAACTACCCGTTCCTATTGACCGATATGTCTGGTTTACGAACTCGTCCGAGCATTTGTAGGAATACACGTCTCTACCAAATTTGGTCTTGATCGGACCATTTTTACGAGAGTTATCGTGTTCACAGACACATATATATAATATATATACATATACATATATATATATATATATATATATAAATTTTAACGACTATTGTTTTTGGACTCTGGGCACCTAAAGAAGAAAAAATAACATGGTCCCGGGCTTAAGTCTCACCATGAGACCTACGGTAATAGCTTCTTCCCTATGGGAAATTCGCTAAAATGTTTATATTTACAATGTTTACCCAGATTTAAAATCTTTGTTATACAAAAATAAGCTCAGGTGCTTTTGATGGTGTGCTTTTGGAGGAGGCCAGAGTTGTCTTGCCACATTCAGTATCTTAAAATTTTGTCAGAGTATAGAAGATCCAGTCTCGATAATGAGGTTAGTTATGAGCTCAATAGGGCTATTTAATAGAAAATATTACTACATCGAATATATTACTGTTTTATCATTGTTTCTAAGTCCAATCGTTAACGGATAGAACGTTTGGTAACTATGAATTGAACTATGAATGGTAACATTCAAGATAATGATCTCAAATTTTATCTAGAGATTTTACATCTGACAACTGTCCAGCTAGTATTTACCTCAGACACAGTTGAGGAGTGTGGGACATCTTCATCATAAGAGTAGCTGAAACAAGGGACGGTTGGTGGAGCAGGATGAGATGTTGCATAAGCCAAAGCTGCCTCATAACCCATATCAGCCAGCTGGGTGTAATTCCATCCGATAAAAGAACAGCTGGAACCTGTTGTTCCACTGAAAACAAAATTATAAATATTGTTGTTGAAACTTTAACCCTACATTATTCAAATTATTTTATGAATGTTTAAAAGAAACTGGGTCAAAATAATATAAGTACACAGTTGCATTGTCATGGCATAGCTAAAAGGTAAGTTTAAATATGTTTACATCCATAAGAATGTTTGTGTTTACTTCCCTGTGTGAAATAGGTTAGATCATGGATATATCTAAATGGAATGTTTTCAGTTCATATAAACAGCTGTTCTTATTCTTTTATAATAAAAATTCAATACAATAGGTCTGGTAGTTTCTGGTTCTGTTCCATATTTTCCATCTTACAAATCACCAACACCCCCGCAGAGCTAAGACATATCCATGTCAAAAAGAATCAACAATAACACTTACCGCTGTTAAAATGAGGTAATCTTTTCTTAAATTTATTTTCTATACTTATACTCCAGTTACATGGGTTGTATCCCTCAATCAATCCACATGTACTTTATAGAAAAAAATATGATAATTTTGTTCTAATGTTTACTGAAGTTTGCTTACCTACCTTGGGCTGCTGATATTTCGGATCTGTTCTGTAGTCCAATTGGCTGCATCTAAAGCCTCTACCTGACACCAATGTGGAGGGATGTGAGATAGGAATACGGACACCATTATATGATAAGCGTTAAACACACCAGGGCTGCTAGTCAACAGGAAAATGCCCAACAGCCATAGCCTTCGTCGGCTGTTGATCTTCTCTATGGATCGATCCAAGCTCTCCAAGACATTGTCATCTGGCATTGCACTGCAATAAAGTGTGATACGGAATAAGTACAAAAATACCCTAATGTAGAACACTTTCAACACACCATTCTAGTCAACAAGAAGATATACAACAGCCAGTCTTTAGCAGTTGTTGATCTTTCTCTATGGATCAATCGAAGCCCTCTAGCATACTGACATTGCAATTCAAATAAAGGGTATCAGAGGTAACAGAGGTTACCCTTATCAGAGGTAAGGGTAACACTAATTCCCATAGTGTGAAGAAAGACAGTGGTGCTATCCCGATGTCAATTTCAATTCAATTCTGACATCATGGTGGATGTAAACTTCATTCAGCTATCAATCTGGTACTTGATTTCATTGTTTGTTCTTTATTAACAAATGTTGTTTCACAAAAACTATTGTGTTTACGGGAAACTGTGATGGGTCTTATATGACCCAACAAGCAAATGTTTGAATCAATAAGGTTAGGTTAATTTATTAAGTTTTTGAGGAAACTATTATTGATAAAATATTTGGTGGTATTTTGTTTTTGGATTCAATTACTAAATCATCCCCTTCAGTTGCCGTCTCATTTTCATTTCACATACACATAATAGTTTTGTTCATATATTCAGAAGATTTCAATTTAGAACGGATAATTTTCCAGACATAGAGAGTTTAAAGGATAGTAATTTAGAATTTGGTAATTTAGGGGTGTAAGTTATTCTCATTGCTGGATTAAATTATAAATTGGATCATTAAATTGCAGGATTTTATCCTTTACATTTTCAAAGAATCATTTTCGGGGAATTATGTGGTACTGGTACTTATTGTTGGTTTCAATCATTTTCCTGTTGTAATTATGGTACATTCATAAATAGCCCAAGAAATACATTGAATCAATTTAAAGACATTAATTAAAAAAATTGAATAAAAAGTAAAATTTTCATTAAAAACAAAAATTATTATGCATTGACACTTCAACTACCTGTCTTCAAATTTGCATACACAGAGATGTCATAACAATTCAGAATAGCACACCTAACTTTTTCTTTCCTCCATGCTTTCTTCCCTTTCAAAGTGGAATAAATAATTCATACCCTTTATCACACTATTTTAAATGCTTATTAAAATAATATTTAAAAATCTGATGATTCAAAAACAGTCTTGAGTTAAATTTCTTCCAGACTCTCTCTTGCTACCAGATGAAACATTTTGTAGGGTTATCATAGTAATCCCCATTCCCCAAGCTAATGACAAACTTTTTTCATGTATTTTATTGGGTATAGGTTTTTTAGGCCATAATGTGATCATACTAAGTATTACCAAGTTTCATGCAAAACAGTTGAGAAATGAGAAAGAAGTTTATTTTTTAGTACTTTCAATTAGAACAACATTGCACGCTCTTAGACAACACACTGTGTTTACCGTGGGCGGCAGTGGTGTAGTGGAGCTGGAGCAGTCCAGCACGCTGCTCCGGCACAACTGTTAGAGTCGGAGCGGCGCTCCAGCACAGCTCTTGCAGCCGAAACTCAGATTTTTATACTTGTACTTTGCCTTTTTTTAGAAAGTGGTAAGCGAGTCACTTGAAAATATTTCCTACCACATTCTCACGCACGCTTAGCTATGGCTGTATGGCGTGGCCGTGGCCGTGGTTTGGATTCCACGTTAAACTGTAGGTCCATTAGTTGCCATCGGCTGTTGGGCTATTAATTAACAGTCCTGTCTAAGGAACATGTCAGCCTTAGTCAGTAACAAGACTACAAGATCGCGCCACAATCATCCTACATTCATTCCTCATTTATACTTGGCTTAAAATACCTACCTGGGTAGGTCGCCATTTCAGTTAACAGTATAGCAAAATTACACTTCATTTTATGTATTTCGTTTTGCTCTTCTAAGTGGCTAAAACATTTACACAATTCCTCATGTTTGACCACGCAACGACCTTCCTGAGGAACATGCCGACTTTGACGTTGAGGCCATGACGATACCCGGGTGCCTTTCGGAATGGCACACACTATGCGATAGCGAGGCGGCGACTAATCCCCACCACCGTTGCTATGCCCTCCCCCCATCCACCCCTCCCACCAAACAATAATGGCCTTCCTTGGAAGGACCGCTACGCAACGCACCGCTCTAGCACAGCTTTTTTTAGCACTACACCACTGGTGGGGCAGTATGTTTTAAGTTTTGTGTAGAGTCTACAACTTTTTTCATTTGAAAATAAATACATTGACTTGATATTTAATTCATTTTGTGAACAACATTTCATGTGTACCTAATGGTTACATCAACAAGCATCAAGAAAAAGATGGGTGTATGCCCTACCATTTTCGTTTTTCCATTTCAGGCCCTAAGAATTATTGTGTGAATTATTCTGTTCGTAATAAAACCGTTACAGTAAAAGTAGACCTTGAATCTGCCAAATCCTGACAAACAAAGAGATCATCACTTCCTCACCACCAAGAGAGGTGGTGTGGAAAAAGAGTATATACGTTTTAATGTATTGGGGACTTAGGTTATGTGTGTCGAAGCTTGGATTGTCACAGACTTTTGCAACTATCTTTAGTGCATTGTGGTTTTCGCAAGAGGCCAATGGCTTACGCTGGCTTATGCCTTCACCCACCAAGGATGGCCGCTAGCGACTACACCCGCTATATCGTATCTAGTACAGACCAGTGGTGGCTGTCAATGCAACCCCAACCGTCCTCCCTTCCTGTTAGTTGTGAAAAAAAATATTTCTAAAAATATTGTACTGAAACTGACTCAGAAATATTATGAATAAATGAGAAATGATTTAAGAGGCTACCAACATACAGACTATCCGGTAGAAATTTCTCTTGCACTCTTGACAAAATTAAAAAAAAAATACTAAAAACCACATGGATTCCAGATATTCTGTAAGGCAATTGTTTGTTTCCTTGATATTTTAACCAAATTCTAAATATCTTATATTTATAAGATACTAGCTGACCCGGCGAACTTCGTAACGCCTCACAGTAAATACATGTTAACTTTAAGATTACCCATGTTCTGAAGTCGAATAGCAATACGGCTTCATTGTAAAAGGTTATATATTCTGGGTCGCTGCATAGTGAATAACAATACCAAAACGATAAAACATATTAATATCATTCCCATAAAACAAATAAATCTGAGTGGATTAATTCACAATTTTCAAATCCAATCCAAACCCAAACGAACCCTAACTGTAATACGGCTTTTATAGGAAAGATATACAACAGCTGATTATTATAATAAACGTAATAATGTAAACATTGTAATTATCATATAAACACGTGACTTTAATCAGACAGAAAATAAAAATATAAATACATAATCCCCCAAAACCGTAAACTATTAACGTGGTGAATAAAGCTGTTTATTTTTTACAGTACACATTTACTTCATAGTTTTACATGAATGAATGATTCAGATGGCATTGGATTGTAAAGCATACGGTATTGCTAATGGAAAGTAAACCAACCAGCTGTAGCTTAGAAATCAAATGTTTTCATTGTAGACAATTTGTAAACAAACTTACTCTCCTTGGTTAACATTAGAAATTTAAAACGCCATAAAATGGAAACTTATGGGGTTTTCGAAAATATTTTTTCACTAAAACCTTCCCGGACACATGTAGAGCAACTTCCTAAAATTTCATGGCGATCGGATGAGTAGTTTGGCAACGCATAAAGGACATACAGACATACATTCAATTTTATATATAGAGATTCACATATATTGATTAGATATATTGACTGTATATGATCAAACTGTTCTTGAGCATTTAGATATTGCAAGATTATTATTTCAGAATATTGTTTAAATGACACAGAAATAAAGTGTCTTATCAAATAGGTGAATGGTACTCAGGATTTATTTAATTGGTTTTTGTGCTACCAAAGAATCAGAAACATTAACTACCAGTATCCTATCTTACTCAATGTATCTAATCTTATCCGGTATACAGTACAATCGAATATTGTCATATTTAAACCTTCATTGAATAAATAATACAATGTAATCTTTAGTCACATCCGCCACTTTATAACAGTCATCAGTACTCTGATCATATTGTAACCTACAACAGTGCTCAACTATCAAACCATATGAAACACTGATTATAAAGATAAAAGATCCAATCTGATTACTAATTAATTAGTGATTACCAGTGAATTATTCATGCTTTTCCTTGAACATGTCAGTAATGAACTCTTCAACCATGTTATATTACACATTATTTGTTTTAATAATATTTTTTAAATTATACTCATGCCAAAATGAGACAAGCCTTAAACAATCAGTAAGTAAATTTAATTTTAAATAAATAAATAATAATTATATATATATATATATATATATATATATATATGTATACATACTTTAAATTTTAAAAGTAAGTTGGCTTCAGTGCATAAAAATAAAATTAAATCATGTATATAAAATAATAATAAAAAAATAATTAAAAAAATTAAAATTAATGTAATATAAAACTGAATGTAGTTAATTAATATGTAGATTTCTTACAATTTTTCCGAATAAGGAAATGACACTATTATAAAATAAATAACCTTTTTAATATATACTTTTTCGTGATATTCAGATACAAGATTTGAGTCAAGTTTGAGATGTTATAAGAATCAAAGGAAATAAACTTAACTATGATAAATTAATTAGTAGAGTAACTAATTTGATTAAATTTTGTATAATAATGTACAGTTCATTCTGCATATGTATCTTTGAAATCTAAAGGATACTTAATATAATAAAGTATATTAAATAACCTTACAAAAACACTTAAAATTGAGAGTGATTTGTTAATGGAAATTAAATGCATTACCTTCATTTTGTAATATTGTAAACAAAAATGTTTTTCAAGCTTCCAAAGAAAAAAAAGCTAAGTTAGAGGCTTACATTATCTTATTTTATATCTGTCAACACCGATGGCATTTTTTAATGTTTTGCAACGGTTCTGTTACTACCTTACACCTACAGTTCTGTTGGTAGATAATTAATAATTACAAATAGGTGATTGGGTCCATAATTTATTGTACCAGAGACTTTCATATTATTTGTTATCAATTTAGTTAAAAAATGGACAAGCAGTCAATAATATTTGTCCTAAACTAAGCAATGTCAAATCATTTCTAATTTTCGGGAAAGAAAACACAAGGGTGTATTAATATATTTTGCTGGTGGTGATAAAATGTCAAATGTAAAAAATATAGGGAAAAATTTGCAAACCAAAAAACTAAATTACCTGATTGTATTGAAGTACTTCTTATGTATCTGCTTTAAAAATGGTTCTCTGTAATTATAGAAGCTGCATAGTATTTTAAAAGCTGTTATGTTAGAACATTTCTGTGGCCGTTTCCATTATCCATCAGGGACTAACCATTTATCTTAGTTACAGTATTACTGTTTCAGGGAAAGTACAACATAAAGTTAACTTATATAGAGCCATGTGATGTACGAAATAACACTGATGACCAGATGGGATTTTTCAATACCAAGATGACCAGAAAAAGCAGAAATCATACTTGTCTAAGTGGCTATTATTCTCTCCCTTATGGTTTGAATGATGACATGCAGGTACTGAACACCTAAGTATATGTTAAATACTTTACTGTAACGAACCTTCATATATATTACACATAATAGTGGGTAGTACATGATAGTTATAGTTGATGATTATAATTAATGGAAAAGAAAGGGAAAATGTTATTATAGCAATTATTAGATCTGGAAAAGATAAGCAAAGATTGTAATTAGATCTTGGGAAAATCAATGAAGACAATTAATTAATAGAGACTCCCACCTACAAAATAATAAACTTAAACTACAAATTGAGTGAGTGAAATATAATAAAAAGAAAGTATAACACATAATGTGTTTTAGCAAAGATATTGCCAATAAATAGGGAAATTATTTAATAAGAAAGAATCTGCCTTTTGGCATTTTTATTTCTTTGGTATTAAGGTAAATTACCACAATGCCTTTAAGAAAATACAATAACAACTAAAGGGGCTAAACATTAATAGTTGAATAATGCATTTTTACTGATAACATAAAAACAACATCTAACAATATTTACAGTAAAATAATAAGCACAAAAATCTCCTGGGTAGAAACTGTAATGAATTAGAACAGTGAAATATCCCCGTCGCAGCAGACCTGCATACTCAGCGAATTTCCAAATCAATAATATAATAATAATCATAATATACCCTAAGACAAGTTTTATCATATATATATATATATATATATGAATATACATATATATATATATATATTATATATATAAAAATTTGTATGCTAGAAAGGCCTACTTTCAATGTTCCTCACAGCAGCAAACCTGCATACTCTTTCCCCTGTTAATTTTATGGAGAATAGGCAAATAATTCTAATATTTTAGTGTGTGTTTTATATATATATATATATATGCGCCCTCTGCTTGCGCATTGTAGATTGTTTTGCTTATTCAACCAAGCGTTTCTTTAATTCCCGAAAAGTGCGGTCAGGTATTAAAAGGGGCATGGAATTCTCATTATTGAAACAAAAAAGGATTCCAATTCAAGAAAGGATGGCGCCCCATAAACGGTATAAGTAAATCTTTGCTGTTCAAAACACCATAAAGAAACGGCAAAAATAAATTGATTGTTTTATTCCCCAAAAAATGGGCTCGTCTTTAATTGGGCGCGAAATTCTGATTGAAATTAAAGGGTGCCAATTTTAGAAACGATGGCGTCCTATTTGAACGGTGTAAGTAATCTTAATTGTCCATAATGCAATAAAAAAACGTCAAACAGAAATGGACACCCCCCATAAAACGAGTCCGTGAAATTTTTGTTAAAACTTAGGACTCCTTAAGGAAGACGCCCTATTCCGATGTATGTTTCCTATCTCAAAAAGAAGTGTTAAACATAAATAGACATTTTCTTTAATAATAAAAAAAATATATGTCTTCAGCAAAAAATGTTTTGGTTCAGAAAAATGGACTCTAACAAATCTTTAACAGGCCGTGCAGCCGGCCGCGCCGTGCCGTTGCGCGCCGGCTTTGCCGGCGCCCCTTTCCTCTTGGCGCCCCATGCGGCCGCATGTTCCGCATGGCCCTAGCGCCGGCCCTGACTGTAATTGAAATATTAATTTTTCATTTGAGCTAAAAAAAATATTTACTTTCTAAAAATATGAGTTTACCTGTGATTCCGTTTTGTGATTTACATGGAAAAATTTTTTAAATTAACTGAAACTTAATTAACTGAACAAAGTTTAATCTATAATATGAAAGGTAAATGTGTAAATATATCTACAATTTATATTCATTGCTCTGACAATTATTTCTAAAATGCATTACAAGTTATATTCACAGCAAAATTATCAAGCTAACAAGTAAGTTTTGGATTCATTCTAGGCTTAATTTTTGTTGTTACCTATTTATGGTATGCTGGTAAGTTTTTGGTTTGGTAATAAGTTACTGACCATGTGAGGTTTTTCTCTATCAATCATCCTACACTCGTTTTTCATTCATACTTGGCTTAAAATACCTACCTAGTTAAAATACCTACGGCCACCGTTTCAATAACCTAATCTAATCTATTTGGATCGAGCAAGCTTGCCATCCTGCCGGCCTCATAGGTCCATATCCACTCTGAGTCTTATATCTTTTTGTCAATTTCGGTTTGCTTATATGCAATAGAGTAACTTATTGACCTCGGTGAGGATTTTCTGACTTCCTCCATCCCATTAGGCAAATATTTAACTGTGCTTCTACTTCATTGATGACAAACATTGTAAAAGCATGTATGTATTAAATTGGTTGTTGTTGATGAAGTCAAACTTCCAATGTTAGTGTGTGTGTGTGTGTGTGTGTGTGTGTGTGTTTGTGTGTGTGTGCATGTCTGCATGTGTGTGTGTGTGTGTTGTGTGTGTGTGTGTGTGTGTGTGTGTATGTAGATCGCAACGATGGAAGGATCGGCTGCAAGGATTGTTTTGAAATTTAAAATGTATTTACTTCAACACATTTAAAATCCTGAGCTAAAAAAATATTTACTTTCTAAAAATATGAGTTTACCTGTGATTCCGTTTTGTGATTTACATGGAAAAATTTTTTAAATTAACTGAAACTTAATTAACTGAACAAAGTTTAATCTATAATATGAAAGGTAAATGTGTAAATATATCTACAATTTATATTCATTGCTCTGACAATTATTTCTAAAATGCATTACAAGTTATATTCACAGCAAAATTATCAAGCTAACAAGTAAGTTTTGGATTCATTCTAGGCTTAATTTTTGTTGTTACCTATTTATGGTATGCTGGTAAGTTTTTGGTTTGGTAATAAGTTACTGACCATGTGAGGTTTTTCACGTTTGTCCACCCCATTACACAGATATCTAAGCACACTCCTTGTGAACTTATTAAAATTATTAATCGGATATCTTATTATACTACTACCGCATGTTATTAGTATTTTTTGACATATCTTTTTAGGCTGAATTTTAGCAAATCTGCCATTTTTCAGGAATCATGGGAACTTTTTAAAAAAGGTAGCACAGGAGGATGGAAGAGGTATTTAACGTTCAAGAACAAAAAAGCATGCAAGGACAAAAAAAAATTCTTTCCCGAATGGTTTGAACTATTTAAATTGGAAAATACACCATGCCCTATTTCAAGTGTAAGAAAAATATATTTTTTAAATTAAAAATCACAAAGAAATAAGATATTTATTTTCAAAAAAGGTTCAAATATGACATAATAGTACATAAATTGACTACAGTTATATGATGTACCAGTGCTCATTTTATAAATTAAACTTGAGACATTATTTAGAAAATTTAATAAAACTTCATTTTTGTTATATTTTATTAGGTCACACTTATACAGGCCTTTACCAGTTAAGTATTACTAATCTATATAATATTGTGTGTGAGTCATCATAAGATTTAATTAAATGAAAAAGTGTAAGGGAAAGTGGAAGAGTAAAAGGCTATTGGAAGTGAAAATAACTATCGTAGGTTATGGAAAACTACTTGAAATTAAAATAAATAATTATATGTTCCAGGGTAACTACTCTTTTGAGTGTCATAGCCTTGCAAATTGGACATTCTCAAGGGCTTCAACTTTAATTTATGGGGAGTACAGAGCAAAAGTAAACTTTTTACACAGGAATAAAAATATTGGTTGTACTGATTTTGTAGCCAATATTGTCCCTGTAGATGTTGAAGGAGTATGAACTGATAGCAGAATTAATTTATAGAGGTGAATAACTAATATAAAGTTAATCATTAATAAAATTATTACTTATGAATTAGATTTGTCATCAAATTAAACAGTCATTATAATGTTTCAACTATCTTATTAGTAAAGGAAATAAATATCCCATTTCTTCCTAATCTTCAATAAGGTATGTGCAATGAACTCTGATTTTTTGTCTTATCAACTTATTTTCATGATGAAGATGTAAAAATTGAGAAAATTTTCAGAAGTTTCTCACCCTGTTGAAAAGGAATCCATCCTATTTGACATGACCAAAGTTCCTATAACTCATAAGGAACATAAGGAAGACATAACGAGCACATTTCAAAATTTGTTTCTATTGTAATCATTTCTATTTTTGAAGTCAGGTGAGATAAAAGGTCTAATCTACAGCAAGTATTTTTTATTTTGATATTATTATGTTTCTTGTGTATTAGCAGATCCAACATTTTGTTTTAGGAAGGAGTCAACATTTTATAACAACAAATACTTGGCGTAATTTACCAGCATTTGTACTATTGTTAATTTATATTCACATACATAAGACACTGACTACACTAGTGGCTTTTTTAAGGTGAATGAATCAAAGGTAAGAGTAATAAGTCTAATGGATTCGATGACATTACTGCTGAGTCCAGTATTACCAAAATCAATTACAAAATTTTGTCAGGAATTAGTGCGGCATCAAACCAGCGATCTCCAGATTATGAAGCGGGGGCTATAACCGCCAAACCATCCAGCCAGTGTATTTTTTTTTCCTATTAGGAATTAATACAAATATTGTTATTTATATAATACACCATAGAACACTCTAGAAAACAACTTAAAATAAAGGATACATGAGTTTAGCCATATACAGTTTTGATATTAGGTATTGAAGAATTACCAGATCCCAACAAATAATTAGACAATATAAGCCTCTTCTCAAAAAAATAACTCAAGATCAAATTAAACAATGTTTCATAAATTAAAAGAGTCAATATTATATAGTATAATATGTAATATTGATTAAAAAATTGTATAGCTTTAATATACATAAATAATACAATCACCATCTATGCAGTTTTACAGAGATGTAAAAATATTACTTAGAATCAAGTATGACCACATTAAAAAAATATCATGAGTTTAGATTGTAGTATTTTATCACTCACCTTATAAAAGTGTATCCTTATCATGTTTTAAAATAATACACGATGGGTGCTAATGGAATATTATCAGATAAATGTCCTGACCCCGTTGAAGGAGTGCAACAACACAACTTTAGACCTATTTTTGAGTGTTGTGAGTTTGCAGAACAGCTGGCAAGTTGCCAACAGGCCACATGCTCATATCACTACTACCACAGCCACTGCCATGCCACTCCCACATCCACCTCCAAGCCACACTTATCAACAACCACAATCACTCTGTTTCTAATCAAGAAATTACAATTCACTTAAGAGCCAAACACTGTAGATTCTAAATATATGTTTATTTAATTTATATAACTGGCAAATTACTGATACTTTAAGATTTAAGTAAAGGAACATTCAACTGATAAAAAATAAGGTAAAGTAAAATCTAACTCACTCAAACTCCCCTACTGTTTGAATGAAACAACAATTGATGAGCAGTCATAACATTGGTCTTATCTAGTGTGTGATGTGTAAGCTTCTGTTGAGTAGATTAATCACACTGAGTGGGGTTGATAAACCATATTCGTAAACAAAACAATCATTGCTATGGCAGCTGTTCAAACTAATGGAAGCAAATATTCAACGAGTTGTTGATTAAATTACATACATTTTCATACGGAGGTCTTCCATCTTACTTCATAGTGGTGCATACATAAATTAAGTTTTTTTTAAGAGAAAGGAAAAATATTTTTTAAAGCAAAACTTTTTCCTAAAATAAAAAAAACAATAGTATCAGCAAATTTTCTCTTTTCAAAATTAATCTAAATAATACTCCCGTCGCAGCAGACCTGCGTACTCAGCGAATTTCCAAATCAATAACATAATAATAATATATGACAAGTTTTATCATTAACTGTGGATAAATATGAGTTATTTGCCTGTTCTACATAAGATTAACATGGGAGAGAGTTTGTACGTTTGCTACTGTGAACAACACTGAAAGTAGGTGTTTCTAGCATAAACAATTTTTATTTTGACCATTTATACAAAGTGTCATCAACATCTGTCCATAAATAAAGGGTTTGCCTCTTCTCTATACGATTGACATGGGAAAAGAGTATACTCTATTTAATACTTTATTAGTTCTTAAAATTTAAAGACGATTGGCGAAAATTGGGGGTCTCTACCTCATCCCAGAACAAAATGGTGGCATTTTGAAAATTATGACTCTGGGTGGTTATAAAGCCCCTTGCCCCTTGGTTTTTGCTACAGTTTATATTTAAAGTGATTTTAAATGATGGGATTCATTTTAGTAGGTTATAACTAACTTGTGTCGTAATAAAAATGTTGGGAGGTACGTAAGGTCTAAGATGTAGGAGTCAACTTCCGAATTATTTATGCCCCAGGGTCATAATTTTCAAAATGTCTCCATTTTGTACTGGGGTGAGGTAGAGATCACCAATTTTCGCCAATCGTCTTTAAATTTCAAGGACTTTACAATGAAGTACATCTCAACGGGGCTTTACATTTGAAAATTTTGAGTTGCCCCCAAAACCCCCATTTTTGGAGGGCACTTAACATTTTTAATAACTTCAAAAGATACTTCGGGTTAAGTTTGTGCGGTTTCCCAAAGGTTATTTATTTCTTCTAACAAAAAAAAATATGGGGGAAAGGGACTTTGTAACCACCCTGTATGTTAAAACCCAACATTAAAATTATCAGTGTAAAAACAATCATGGTAATATAAAATAAACTACCAGTACTTACTAGGCTTCTGAAAAGAAAGGAAAAATCATACTGGTAATAGAACAGAGAAATGTACACTCAACAAGATACAGAGCAGTACTAAAATCTTTATTACAATTCTTATCATAGGTGGATTTGATGTTGATATTAAATCTTATTTAACTCAACTACTATCCTTAAACTGTCATTAATTCTTTTCCACTTAAAAATTAATTCAATGGTGAAGAAATAGGAGGTATACTTTGTTTGTTATCTGTGTAATATGAGTAAATCACTTGAACAGGAAATGAATATTCATACAAGCTCTAAAGGACTATCAAGATGATTTTCCTTTTACTATCAGAAGCCTAATAAGTAATACATATTTTGAAATACCTTGTTTGTGTTTAATTCAACAGTTTTATACATTTAATTTTTATTAGCGAATTTCCCATAGGGAAGAAGCTATTACCGTAGGTCTCATGGTAAGACTTAAGCCCGGGACCATATTATTTTTTCGTCTTTAGGTGCCCAGAGTCCAAAAACAACAGTCGTTAAAATTTTTATATATATATGTATATATATATATATATGTGTCTGTTAACACGATAACTCTCGTAAAAATGGTCCGATCGAGACCAAATTTGGTAGAGACGTGTATTCCTACAAATGCTCGGGCGAGTTCGTAAACCAGACATATCGGTCAATGGGAACGGGTAGTTTGGGGGGGTTTTGTACCCCAAAATGGGGTTTTTTGCGTTTTTCACATGTAATTTTTAAAAATTTCTAATTTTATATTCCACTATAGGAATCAACTTAAAAAACTACACAATTAAGTTCCTTAAAGTTTTTCTCTATCTCCAACGGTTACCGAGATATTAAAAAATCTAAACACAGTACGTTGTATTGTGGGGCTCCAATGTTAATCAAATGGAAGATAGGGAAAAATTAATATTTCCCATATTAATCAGTATTTTTGGATAAAACTTGATATTTAGCTTCATGTGTTTGAGATAACTATAATAACTTTCCTGAAATATGTTATTCTTATTTCGGTAAAGTAACTTAAAAATACTTTTATAATTACTAGAAGTTAAATATCTGTAATACCAAGAGTCACTGAATATTGATTTAATGCTAAAGGAATTACAAAAATATTTTTATCATTCTGCCATTCCATGCACTCTGGCATACCAATCAATGACAATCAATACAGAAACCATTGGTCTTGTAACTCAGGATTCAGTTCATCATCATAATCAACACTCAAAGTTTATTGACCCTGTTTTCACATTTTCAAGGTAACTTGTTTTATAGTGAGATGCAACTGAACTCTGCTTTGATGTTGTAGTTCAATTGTAAAGGATTAACTTGCTGAATTGATGAGGTCATTTTGCTAGGAGGAGTGTTGTACAAAATAAAAGTATGAGTACTTGTTTCTATTTTCTAAGTTGGGGATTTTCGGGACCAGCCATAATCTGACCATAATCTGATAATAAATTTATTTTTTCATAAACTACATTAATTATTTGTATTATTTTTCATATTGGTATTTATCGAAAAAGTGATATTTTTCATTTTAAAACATCCTGAAAGACTGGATCCTGGTCTTTAAAAAATTGATCTTATATTTTGATTTTCCCTGGGCACAGATCAAGACTACCAGCGTAGTCAATTTTATTTTTCCATATATACGGTACATACAATATATATATATGTATAAGTACTGTGCCTTACATGTAAAACTATTTTCATCAAACTTAAATTCTTCTGACAAACCCCACAGTCAACAACCGCAAAGTAATGAGCATGTGTCAAGTTTTAAAATTGTTGGAAGTATTTGTTTTGCATACAATTTAAAATTATAGATAAAAAATATTAGATTTAGATATCATACATATACTTATTATGATATTTTTTTAAGCGATTAAATAATTGTAATTAAATAGTCTATATCTTGCTTAAATACTTAAAAATTGTACTATAATATTAAGGATAAAAAGAGACATGATAAAATATTTACTATTTACCAAAGGAGTTTATTGTATAAACTACAAAGTACTAACATGGTTTTATGGATAATACTGAATGAATAATTAAACCACATTAGTACATGGTTTAATTAAAACTAGCTGACCCAGCGAACTTTGTAACGCCTAACAGAAAATACATGTTAACTTTAAGATCGGTTATATTCTAAAGTCAAATAGATTACGGCTTCGTTGTGAAAGCTTTAAATATAACAGCTGATTTTTATAATAAACCTAATATGTATAAACACTGTAATTACTTTATTTGGCAAACATATAAACATATGACTTTTAATGGTACAGAAAATAAAAAATACATAAATACAGTACATAATTCCCAAAAACAGTAACCTATTAACGTGGCGAATAATACTGTTCATTTTGTACAGCAGTTATTTACTTCATAGTTTTACATTAATGAATGATTCATATGGCATTGGTTAGTAAAGCATATTGCTAATGGAGAGTAAACCAACAGCGGTTTTACGAAATCAAATGTTTTGATTTTAGAAAATTTGTAAACAAACTTATTCCCCATAAGGTTAACATTAGAAATTTAAAACGCCATAAAATGGAAACTAATTGAATTTATGGAAACTGAATATGCCTAAAGCATGACCGGAGCCGAGACGAATCCAAAAAAATCAAAGATCATTAAAATCGGTCCAGCCGTTCTGAGTTATAATGTGTGTAACTAACACGACTTTGTTTTATGTATTTAGATTGTTACTTAAGTTATACAAGGTTAAAGTTACATTACTGTTTATAAAAAAGTACAAGAATTCAACTTCAACAGTAATATTGAGGAAAGATTTGTTTCCCTAATCAATTAGGTACTTCCTTAAATCAAAGAAGAATTTCTTTGTTAATGCAAGCTGTAAAATATATAGTAGTAAATTATTCAGATTTTTATTTATTCTTCCTACTAGCTATTTAGAAACGTATATTATTAAATGTTTTGGTTATAAAAGAATGTGTTGTACTTAACAAATTACTCATAAATGATGTTATAAAAATGTGTTAATGAGGAAACAAATATTCAAAACATCTTGGAAATAAAAACATACATACTATTTTTAACAATTCACAAACTATTAGGAAAAATGAGTAATCAAGGAAACAAGTACAAACATTAGACAAAAACTGAAAGCTCACCTAAAAGGTCAGGTTTAACAACAAAGCTGAACCACCTCACACCTCTGCTGAGTTAGTACTGAGTCAATCTGTCTGGCTACAACGTGAATGACCTCCTTTTGACATTACTCATCCATTCACAACCAAAGTGACATTGCGAAGACAAACTGGTGTCTCTCGTTTATCAAATGTTCAAGGCCAACATTCAACATGTAAGTGCTTCTTAAAAAAAGTTGTATTCCTGGCCTTATTAAAATATTTTTTACAATTCCTAGCATCAACTAAACATATCTGCTTTAAACATCCCCTTCTAATTCAGAAATTTTGTGTTTAATTTAATATATATATATATATATATATATATTTATATATACAAACACTACTACAATATACTACAAACACTCGCGCGTGTTTGTTCCTGGCTATATTATTATTATTATTTTCGATAATTCCCCTTTAGGAGAGCGTAAAAACACAATCAACTATCATGGTCCCTTTTTCTTTATTTTCCTTCTTTCTTCCCAAAAACCTGTCATGTATTCATATTCCTGGCTATATATATATATATATATATATATATATATATATATATATATATACTGTATGAGTCTGTGAACATGATAACTCTTGTAAAAATGGTCTGATCGAGACTAAATTTGGTAGAGATGTGTATTCCTACATTTGCTCGAATGAGTTTGTAAACCAGACATATCGGTGAATCGGTATGGGTAGTTTGGGGGGGCGGGGGGGTTTGTAAAGGGGCAAGTAAACGCGAAAAATACTGAACCGACCAGTTTGAAATTGTACAGAAAGGTAGATTTAAACTCATGCAACATACAGGCATATTAGTTCCCTTAAAATCCCCTCGGGATACACCCCATGAACGTCCTAAGTTTCAATGTTTACATTTTCAAAGAATGAAAACATAATATTACTTGAATGTCAACACCTGTGAACACTAAAATTTGACAGTTTGGGAAGAAGAAGAAGAAGAAGAAAGAGCTGCCGTGACCGTCCTAGGTTTCAATGTTTACATTTTCTAATGACAACATCCGCACTATATTTTGACAGTTCGGGAAGAAGAAGAAATAAAGTTGATTTTATTAAATGGGTTAAATTTCATAGAAAGAGAATTTTAATTAAAAAATTACCATTACTCTTTCCAGTAACATTTTGAATAACAAATGTATGATGTATATATAACCAGGTACATATTAGGTGTCTAGATCATCCATGAATGATGTAGTGTTTGTATGGTTTTGATTTTCTTTATGTTGCTCATATACAAGTACAAGGAGAGAATGTTATGCTGGTTTATGTTTTATGTGTAGGTCTACTCCAGCTTGCAAAAACCTGTTGTCAAAATGTGCTGTAAATAAAAATGTTTCCTACCTTTCAAATTGGGTATCCATATTCTTTCAGCAGCAGTTGAACTCACAACACAACTAGTACTCACTGCACTACCAATCACATAGTTCACAACAGTTTTTAAAGAAATTACAGAAGCTTCAACTCGGTTCCTAATCTTGGCATTTGAAATATTTTAGTTCAGGATAAATGGACCTGAAATACATAGTTATAATTAGCAGTGTTTAGTCCTGGCAATGTCGGGTTCGGTCACTAAGAAAGTCATGTTTAAATTTTATAATTAAGGTCAACAAATTTGTTTGTTTTTATATAGGGTTTTTGCCCACTCTAGAACTAAACAAAAAGGCTCATTTGGAAAAACAAAAAAACTGAAATATAGACTCCGTGCCTATCATGATCTGTTTTCAATCTATAAATATCTTACCACTTACTAGTTACTACTGTCCTGAGAGCTACTAGGAACCAGTACTAAATGGCAATTTTTTGACATTTAATCTTTCTTTACCTGTAAGTCACAAAGCATACAAATCAGAGGTAATTTTCAGTGGTGCACTTATTGTATGTAAATGATACTATACGGTAGAAACAAGTGTAATACTCAGAAATGTTTTTCAGGCTGGGGAGAGGGGGATTAAAATAATTTTTAAAACTAGTTTTACATATATGTAAACATACAGGGTGTCCATGAAAAACATTTCAGGACTTCAGTGAGTGATTAGGTACATTAAATCACCTCAAACGCTTATTTCCTCAGATACCAAACATTTTGTATTTTTCACAAAATATTTTTTATTTCAAACATATTCTAACGGATTATTTTCAAATTTTGTATGTGTTTTACACTAGTAGACTACTATCATTAAAAAGTAGCTAGCATGATCCAAACTCAAAATCAAAATGCATTTAAAATTTTAAAACTAAAATACATTGAAATCGGTAAGAAAATAAAATAGCTGCCGTTTTGGATTTTATTTTTTTCGCATTTTGGGATGAATCCTAAATTCCCCTCATAGGGTAGTAAAATTCAGTAAATTTTTTATTAAGTTTTGCTGGGTCATGCAACCATAGCTGCATTTCAAGTTTTATGCAAAACTGTTTAGAAATACGGAAGAAATTATTTTTGTTCTATTTCTCATAAGAATATATGAGAAATAGAATACCAGGTGACCGAGCTTTGCTCGGATAGAATAAGACGTGTACTATACAAGTTAATTAGTAAAATTAAAACTCATTTATTACTCAATGAAAACATCTATGTGTTTAAATAAAACCGATTTAATACACTATAATTAATTAATATAGCACTGAACAAAAAATACTGTCCCCTAATGGGGATTGAACTCACGACCTTCGGTTCTTTAAGTCAAGGAGCTACCTCTGTGCTGTGGTGTCTGTCAAATTAATAACACCGTTTAAGGTGTTTTAGCTGATCATTTACTGTTTAATTATCCATGCAGTTATTATTAGCCTGTGATCAACTGATTTTGTTGGAAACGAAATGAGGATTGAACAGCAAGAGAAATTTAATTTACACAAAGTAATTGGTTTGTTACAGTGGCTTCAAGCAATACAATGAATATGTTTTTTATCAAAACATAAAAGATTTTGGAAATACTTTTTTCTGCTTCTATTTTGCACATTTATGTTACCCTTTAGTTTTTACAAATTGTTTAGTAACTTGACAATTTTGCATTTATACATAAAATAGATATTTATGCAAAACCTCTATTCACAAATTGTTCCCCACCATCTTCAATCAAGAACTGTCGAGCGGTTATAAACAGATGTTTGATTTGTATTGTTTACATTTGATATCCATAAGCGTAATGTTAATTTTTAGATTTTAAACTTAATATTACAAGAAAACCAGAATTTTCCTGGACATTAGACCTATCTAGAACTTATTTTTTACTCGGAAATTAGATGTTTCCAAAATTTAAAGAAATTCCTTAGATCCTTTTCGAGATTCGTGTGAAAATATATATATATATATATACAGTATATACAAACCTTGCTCGTATTATAGTATTGGATATCAGGTTCCCCAAATAGATAACATACTGTGTTTACCACAGACAGTATATTTAACTTATCTCCATAACCCTTTATCGTAGAATAATAACTTAAAGTACTAACTATATCAGTTTGTTATTCTTCTTTAAGGGCCACAGTTGTTTGAGTTGACAACAAGGAATTACAGATTATTTTATAAATTTATTATTTTTGACATTAAAAAGCTCATACCTTTTTATTCCTTACATGTGGGTGGTGTCATATTACTAAGGATATTACCTTATTAGTAAGGATATTACTAAGCACTATAAACTATGTAATTTTAATCAAAATTAATCCTTCTATAAAATTTCAAAAGAATGCCCATTGTGTTCTTTGGGTCAAAACAGAAAGACATTAGTCCATAAGACAATTTTTTTGGAATTCTGGGAGCTCAAAAATTGTTATTTTTACTCTCAGGTCAAATTATTAAGTAGAATATTTTCTCGTTTTAAAAGATACAGATAAGGGGATTAAACAGGACTATTAACATATTTAAATAAGCTTGTATTACTTTCAAATGTTGAAATATGTGTTCAATCTATTAAAATATCTGTATTTTGGTCAAAGAAAACCAACATCTCTTCATTTTGTAAGCCCTATCATCTTTCAATATAGTATCATTTATTTATTGTGGCTGAGCAAGTACAAGATCTGACTATCCATGTAAGGTAGTTTTACCAGCAAGTGATAAGTGCTGCTTTTATTTTATTAGACACATGATTTATGATCATGATCCCATTTTTAACAGTTTACATCATATCTAATAATTGGGATACATTCTGTAATGGTTACATATTTTTTCTGGACCATATATATTAACCACTGAATTAATCAACGAATGTATTTGTAATAAACTTTTTAAGGAGTTGTTATCATAAAGTATATTTTACGGTATTTATGGATTTTATGCTTTAAAATTTAGCTTGACTACTGATATACTCTTTAATTTAAGTATTTATGTAGAAAATACTAAATATATACTAAATACTAAATAAACCATACAACTAGTTATAGGCCTATTTTGACTCTGGAATTTTGATTCCTCATAATCCAAGATGGCCTTCACTAGATTGTGCTTTTCACACTAACAAGGAAGTCCCATTAAGAATTCAAAATTCATGTCACATTGGTGATGCAAATTGAGCTGTAGTGTTGTTGGCTGAATAAGTCAGAACCAATATCATGGTAAAGTGGAATGTGTCGATATTTTTTTTAAAACATGTAAAACTTAATAAAAATGGAGTTTAAAATGTTTGATCAAAGACATCCTTGTATCAATAAGTATTTATTTTGATTGCATTAAATTGTTTTCTTATAGATTATAAGTTGGCTGAGTAATGCCAAAGTGGTAATAACTTATGAAATAACATTTTAACACAAATAAAACCTGAAGTTAAGGAAGAATTATGCCTTGGCAGTAGTTACGGCCAGTTTGGTAATAAGAGAAAATAATGAATTTAAAGTCGATCTGGCATACTTGAGAATAATTTTCCAAAAGATAAACCAATATTATAATATTTCTAATTTGATCTGACTGTTAATAAGGGATTTATAATCAATTTACAACATTAAAAGGTAAAAATATTATACATAAATATGTGGTTTCATAGAGTAAATTTTACTTATACTGTATGTATGAGACATAAGAACTACATACTTTCTCATAATTATCTATGGTTTATGATATTTTTTGTTTTTAAGTGGTTTATTTATACAAAATATTTGATGATAAACTTAAGTATAACTAGGTTAGGACTCTGAAAACCGATTCAATTTTTAGGTGTGCAGATATTTTGAATGTTAAAAAATCTCTGAGAGGATAATGCAAAAAGGTTTGATAAAAGGTTAAAAAGAAGAGGGTTAAGGGTAAGAGTTTATGTTCATTCTACTAAAAGATAGATAAATGGCATTAAACTATTTCTTTGCTAATGGTAATTACAAAGGCTATTTGAAAAAAACACAAGCACAGCATAAGAAAACTAACCAATGTAAAATTGTTTGAGTTATTTGTATCATAGACAAGATATACTGATGACATATTAGTTAATTGAACAAGCATAACATGTACCTATATAAATAGAAAACTACAAAAAATATAGTTAAAACAATTATTAATCAATAATTAAATTTATAGTTAATAAATAATGAGAAATAATATTCTGTAGATCATTATAAATTGTTATACCTGTTAATTTGTAACAGAAAGAACTACATTTCTCAAACTCGTTGTTGTCCTGAGAAAGCCAAACCAATAACTGGGGAATTACCTGAGCAGGTTCTTGTGAAACTGGCAGAGCTTGTTGTAACTGATATATCTTTAACACTGGTGGTATCATATTTTTACAGAATACTGTTTATGATTAGGAGAAAATTAATTATGCTTCATAATAACTCTTTCTGCGTAGTATTATTTATTTCATTTAATTTATTTTCATACTATCAAGGTAAATTTAATATTTATTTTTTATTTGTTAGTATTTTTCATAACATTTCACTATCCAACTATAATATATAACACATAGTTATATTTTTTAACACATTTTTAATAAACTCACTGCATGTCCAATAATTAAAAAGTAGACTTTGAGAAAGTACAAGCCAAAACACATTTCAGACGAAGCAGTAGTAAGGCTAAATACACTCGTTGCAGCAGACATGTGTACTCAGCGAATTTCCAAATCAATAATATAATAATGATATATTAAAAGTTTTATTAAAATCTGTCGATAAACATGAGAATTATTTGCCTATTCTCCATAAGATTACATGGGAAAGTGTGTGCAGGTTTGCTGCTGTGAGGAACACTGAAATTAGGCATTTATACCATAAAAAAAATTAACATTTATACCAACTTTCATCAATATCTGTCCATTAATAAAGGAGTTTGTCTATTCTCTATATGATTAACATGGGAAAAGAGTATGCAGGTTTACTGCCATGATAAACACATAAACAATGATTTTTAAGCATTTTAAGCACAACATCTCAACTACATGAAGGTAAATACCTAGATTAATACAATAATATTGATTTATAAGTGAAACATTAATTTTTCTTTATCCTCTATAAGATATACATTGGATCCCCAAAATACAACGTACCGTGTTTAGATTTTTTAATATCTCTGTAACTGTTGGAAAAAAAGAAAAACTCGGAAGATTTTGGAAATACTCTTTTCTGCTTTTATTTAGTTACAGTTATGTTACCTTGAATGTCAACAACTGTTAACACTAAAATTTGACAGTTTGGGAAGCAGAAGACAAGGTTGCTGTAAATGTCCTAGGTTTCAATGTTTAGTTTCTGATTTCACAATCTGTTTACACCACTTTTACAGGAAAGATGAAGAAATAAGTTTTATTTTACAGATAAATTGCTGGATTGAAATTTATGTTGCCGAAAATGGTAATTTTTATTTCTCTCCCAATGCCTGTCCTTATTACGTTATTCCACATCCTTCCCCAATATTACTTAACAGGCGGTACTCTGTCATGTTGTAGACCCTCATGTTTATAATTTTTGAGATCAAGTTTAGTACAAAATACTAATGTAAATATCTCGAATAGTATTTTACCTCAATTAAAGCATTTTTTTCTTATCAAATTTTCATGTTTTAGAATATTTATTTCATATCGAAGAGAAAACGTCTCTCTCAAAGCTATTTTACCTGTGCGAAGGATGGGTACTTTGGCTAGTATTGTAATAAAACCTGGTATATTTAAGTTCTAAGAACATATGTTTAAAATCTGAATTTCTTTTGTTCCTCATGGCAGCAAACCTACTTATTACTTGGCCAAGTTTTCTTAAGGAGTGGTATATTGATGTGTCTCTGAACCTTTGAGCCTGTCTCTAAACCTTTTACTGTTAGACTTTGGATACCTTGACAATGAGTATATTTCGACATGGAGCTGGACATAAACTTCCTATAGCTCAGGCTCAGAGGTGAGGTTTATTCAATTTTGTTTAGTGAAACAGTAAACTTGATATTAGTTTTCATCAAAATAACATTGTGTCATGAAAAATCTTAATTTTCATATCCTTCCAGTAGGAAATCTAGGTACTCTCTTACTTACGAGTACACCATTTAATAATGATACAAGACTATCCTGAGAACTCTATACAACCAAGTATATCAACATAAATAAAATATTTGGCAGATGACAAGCCATCTGTCAAATAACTGTTTGCTTATACTTGGAGTTTCAACACTTAACATAATTTTTGCACTTCACTGGTTGGAAAAAATATTTTATTTATACAAAACATGATTTATGTCAACTCGTTTCTGAGCTTGCTAACGAATTGGTTCGTTATAATAATATGTGAGTTTAGTGACTCTTGGTTGGACAACGGTTACTCTCCTTGAGTGAGATAATGATGAATGAGCACACAAAAAGAGGGACATTAAAATTAAAATCAACCTGGTTAGCTTTAAATTAATTATAGAAAAACAAGACTACAATTAGTTAAAAGTGTACAATTCTTTGAAAATAGTAATTTTTACAAACATAATTGAGAGTCTAATATTGATGGGTGACAATGTAATGATTGCTTATTGAACATAAAAGGGATGAAAACTAAAACAATAACAAAGCTAATGAACTCCGATGAAAAAAAAACAAAACCAAAATTAAATGAGGGTTCTTTAATGATTCACAAAAAATTATATTTAGACATTCAAATGAGTAGTAAAAAAGTAAATAAATAAACAGTCCGAACAAAATAAAAATACTAAATTATCAATGTTATGCCAAAATCTAAGATTAATAATAATAATCTATATCTTGGCAAAGAGCTCTACATAAAATATATATATAACTACAAAGCTGCAAAGATCATTCAAGTTTCACACATAAACAAATTATAAAAGAACTATACATACATATTATATACAAACTAGCTGCTTTGGATAAAACTAAACTATATAAAAATTAAAATCTAATTGTTTGGTTGTAAACACCATTTTTTTTTTACAAAATGAGATCTAAAATTAAACTATTGTAATTTTTACAAATAACTATAATACTTTATATAAAATTATTGAAGGAGGCAAACATTGATACATTATTGTTCATTTTGTACATTTCTTCACTTTTAGAAAACAATGTTAAAGAGAAACATTATAACAAAACTGTTCTCAGTAAGTTACTGTAAGTGGCAGAATATCAGCTTAAATAGTTAAAATTAAAAAATATGTAAAGACAAATTTAGTTGATAAAAGTTCTTAACTTCAAAATTATACTTGGATTTTGTATGGATTCTATACAAACATATTTGATAAAAAGTATTTACTTCTCTGTGGAAAATTGTTTAAAACCAGGATGTGTCTAAAGGGAATGTTTCCTTCTTTTAAACAGCTGTCCTTTATGACATAGCCGTTACATATTTTGGTCTGACGGATTGCCAATACCCTCCCCAGAGCATATCCATGTCAAAACTGAGTTAGCTAATCGTTTGAAAGAGTAATTTACATGCAAAGTTTTAAATAATACTATAATAATTGATTGGCTAAAATTAAGATATATATTTCATTAATATGTTCACATTGGAACAAAGTGGAAAATGGATGATTCTAAGTTTAACTCAAAATAATTTTGCAAAGAATAATAATTTTGTATCAGTACAAATTTGAAGGCTAATCTAAATGTTATGAAGATAATAGTGAAGTTGAAGTATATGTTAATAAAACGTTATAAAGAGTCTAATCGATGGATTCCCAAGAAACAATAATAGTAATAATAGGCTAATATTACCATCCTGTTTAAGCCAGAATTCCTACACAGCCATCCATGTATTGGCCATATATGAGCTCTATATTGTGGCAGAGAGGGATATACTAAAGGTGATGGAATCAGCCCATTTCATTTGAAGGCATAGTTTGCTTTTTAAACTTTTGATATTAGTTATAATATCGAGTTAAAATGAAAAAAAATTATTGAATTTTTCTTAATGGTAATATATATATATATATATATAAGCTAAGCAAAGTATTTCTCTATCTTTAATTTGGAGTCTTTCAATCTGATTTGAAAACTAATACTTGCATATGCTCCTGCATCGAGAACTCTAGATATTAACATCCTCTTAAAGCAGTGTTGAAATAGCTGCTATTTGAGCTTCTAGATTTCAATAATGATTCTGCAGATTTTCTGGGGACTGAAGTACATACTATCAGGACTCTAACTTATTTCTGCTATATTGTATTCACCACCTACAATTACATTCATCTATGATGTAATGCTAATAATTTTCATTAGATTATTTTTCTCACTTACTTTAAAAATAAGAAGGTAATTTTTTTAATTTTATAAACATCAGGCTGACTAATGCAAACGAAACAGAATTTTTAAATATGTGAAAATAAACATCTATATATTTGGTATAGTATAGGGCTTAACAGCTTTAAGCTACATATGAGACTGTGGGTAGTACTCATATTAATCTTAAATTATTAATACACAGTATCATAACACTAAAACCATGTCAGAAAAAATATCCTTACTTTAGCTGAAAAATGCATATAAAAACTATATCTTTGGCTTTACAAAACTTTCCATATATTTAAAACTATAAAAACTATTTACATGATGATATGATGATCTTAACAATTATTATTTTTATGGTTAAAATATGACCATTTAAATGTAAAATGATGTTTCAGATGCAACTACTTAAATGGAAAAAATGGTAACCTAAGAGACCTTTAAATAAAACTGGCCAGAGCTGTATGACAAACTTATTATGGACACAAAAAATATGCTATCCGGTATACTTTTACTCTACATGAAAATTGAAAAATATAATAATTATTTAAACATAGTATATCATCATTACATAAAATCCACAACATTACGAGACCAAACTTTAATGGTATTAACTTTGTATAAATGTATTTTGGATTTTGTATTCTTATAAAGAGGCTTAATTATACATGGGAGAAATATTCCTAAAAAGTCTAATACTTTTTCAACCTAATTTTAAAACTAATTGTATTAAAAAACAAACAGTTTGAATAAAGATACATGGGGTTAAAATATGCTTTTTAAGGGTTATAATTTATTGGAACAAAGTGTATACAAGATCTTAATAAATTAATAATAATTTTTTTTAACCTTTTGAAAACCAAAAGGTTTTTTGGTTGTCCATTAGTTAAAAACCCACATTGGTATTTCAAACTAATGGAATATAAATACTTTTAACCCTAGAGCTGGCAGCAGTGGTGTAGCGCACAGAGAAATTATTGAAAATGTTTAACTACTGATAAAAATCATAAATTAATAACACAACTATGGCTTGCTATATATCGTTTTATTCAGAATAAAGTGAAGAATCATCGTACTTGCAATTTATATCGATACCATAAATAAAAAATATTTAAGTAGTATAGTTTTTTAAAATTATTTTTTGATGTATTTTAATTATATTCTGTTTTGCTGATCAAATACAGAGGACACGGGAATCCGCCTCCCGCTGTGTTGTCCGATGTGCAAGGCAATAATAGGCCAGTTAATTAGGCGTTCCATCATCAAATGATTGGTTACAAAGTTGGAGTAAATTTTACTTATAATCTGAAAATATATAGTTTATGTAAGCTATATCTTCTTTATTTCATTTGAATACCCATAAAAAAGAACAGTGCAAGAAAAGCATCAACTAGTTCTCTCAGTCCACTTGAACAATTCCTTTAGTTCTTTTCCATTTCTAAACATTTAATTTATCATGCACTAACAAACTGAAATACTTACTTCCAAAAATAATAAAAGAAAACAATTATTTCATTGATATAAAAACCAAACAGTTGTGGAGTCGTCACTATTCAAAACACCGCTAGACCACTTGACGGCAGACAATGGACAACAATAACAAGCGACGACAACCTTTAAACAAAGACTGTGTTTGGTCAAAGACAAATAAAAAACATCAAAATAATATAAAAAGACACTATATATTATGAGTTTTTTTGATACAAGTTTAAAGGTTGTTAGAACCAATTTTTTATCGAAAAAATTTGTTTATCATAGCTCCTCCATTGGCCCCGATCCGGTGCTTGCCAGCTCTAGGGTTAAAAAAGAAAAGTGGTCCACACTTAGTGTACAGAAAATTGGGGAGACTCCCAGGAATTTAGTAATGTGCTAGGGAATTAGAACAGAATTCTAAACCAAGTAAGGAAAAATAAAAACTCACCATATAGGCGAAAATAGAAGATGACTTGATAGAAAAATTACCTTTAAATATCTACAGTGATAAGGAAGTATTCAAACATCTTAGAATACTTATACTACTTGATCTAGTAAATGTGTTAAGCTCATTAGTTATTCTTTATTTGATCAGAAATAAAGAAGTTTTTAGATAAAACAATGATATTTTACAATTGTTCAAAACTTTTAAACAGTAAAAATATTTTTAAAATCTTAATACAGTGGAACTTGGATAATTCGAACTTCTGTAATTCGAAAACTTCTTTATTTCAAAATTTTATCTTTGTCCCTAGAATTTTATATAAAAACAACGTTAAAATATCTTGTTTAATTCGAATAATTTTTTGGATAATTCGAAGTTTTTACAGTGGAAATCTATAGTGTGCGTATAAGTGAACAAGTCATTGTGTGCGATTTTCCAGGAAACGACTCGGGCTTCCTGTCCTCAGACTATTTTTAGCTAGATCAACGCCCCCACCCCACTCACTAGTCCACTACTGCTCATAAATCACAACATTGACATCTGTGTGTATCATCGATGGTGGTTTGTCGTCTTTGTTTCGTGTTGGCATTTGTGACTTCGTCTGCTTTCATGTTAACACGTCGTGTGTATGATGGCTTCGTCAAAGCGAACCTACAAATCTCTGACGTTGCAAAAATAAATAGCGGCGATCAATTAGGTAGAGAAGGGATTTGAAAAAGTTTGTAATAGCTAGTTTCGGGATCCCTCCAAACACATTGTTGACATTTAACCAAAAATTAGAATTTTTAATCAATAATGTCTTCATTAACCTAACTCTTTTAATATACAATGTCAAAACATGATGTTTGATTGTTTATTTCATCCACTTGCAAAAACTTTTCTAATTCGAATTTTTGGATAATTCAAATTTTTTTCTAGTCCCTTGAGGTTCGAATTATCCAAGTTCTACTGTATTCTTCTTTTGATATCACTGTCACAGTTTGAGTTAAATTCAACAACAGACTTTGAGCACAGCTATTTGTTATGTGTCATTGTATGGGATTTTGGTAAAAAGTATATTTTTGGTTTAAGAGTACTGATATCTGTGTTTCCTGAAATTTAAGCAATAGTGAATATTTACATACACCTTAACATAGAAAAAAAACATTTCTATCTTTCACTATCACAAAACTCAAAAAAATGTATGTACAGTAAAGTCTGGTTTATCTGGATCCGAATCATCCGGATTCCGGATCAGGTTTTGAAAAAAATAATACAAATACCTGTCACAATGTGAATTTTATGTTAAGCTTCCCAAAAATTTCAGACGCAACCGAGGTATCTTGCTGGATGCTGCAAGTGTTACTAATGATGAATGCGTTACATACCGAACACACACTGTATATTTAGGGCGTTTCCAAGTAGAGCACTACAAGCACTTAGCGCATGCACGAGCGGCCACTATTTGAAATTTCAATACCGAACTGTCAAAGTGTGGGTGTTTAAGGTTTGATGTACAGTGGATGTTTGTTTGTGAATTATTTTTACAATAAAAGTACATACTGAATCTGTAGTCATGAGCGGTTGTAAAAGGAAGAATGTTGGTTTAACGTCAGAAGATTGTTTTATTTCATATATAAAACTAACAATAACTTTTTTAAGACAGTTAAAAAAATTTAACACGGTAAAAGCTTGCAATATTTTTCTATGTTGGCTATGTTGTTGTACAGAGGTTATATGCAGTCTGCAGCACTAATATTGCAGGCGCTATTCACGATTGTTGTCGTCTATGCAACGTGGATGTCTATAATGGTATACATTAAGATCATCTGGATTTTCGACTATACGGATCGGGCCCCTGCCACAGTAATCCGGATAAACCGGACTTTACTGTATTTTGTACGTAGGATTTAATAAGAGAAAAAATTCTCTATTTAAAAAATGTTTCTGCCAAAAACCTTGCCTGATTACAAGCTTAATTACAATGGTAAGAAACATTGTGACACGTTCTTGATTTCTAGTAACCATTTCAATGGGGTTAAACCACTTATATATTCTGTGGCTTATTAAAAAATATGTTACTTTGATGAGCTGATTGAGAGAAAATTAATAGGATTGGAAAATGTATTTCTTGTGTTGAACTAAAGGGTTTAACACGCTCTTTCCACTTTAACCCATAGTACAACAATTTCTAATGTAAAAATACCCTAACAGCAGTTAACATGGAAATTGGAAAGCTAATTTAGAATTATGTTACATAATCTGGAGTTATTGATGGATTAATTATTTACAAAACCAATACATTTATAAAAATTAAGTAATTACTGCAAATTAATTCTTAATTTATAACTCAGGATTATCCTCAGAAATCTATATTATATATCTATATATCTGGTGTGGCTTCAAGCATGAATTGTAATAATCGTTATTTAAAAATAAAGAAGCCAATTATAAAATATATCTATTACTGACCATAGGGCAATATCACCAGGTATTTTTGTATACATTGATCTCAATCTTTGTGATTGTCATTAAAGGCACATTACGTAGTAAACAAATACTTTATAAATGTTATCAGAGAAAAATATAAAGGTTATTAAAATATGACTACTCAAGATAAAAGGTGCATTATAAAGCTGACTGTGTAATAAAATCTAAAATCTAAAAATCAAATATAAACCTATTTACAAAATAAACTGTATGAATATAGCTTAGTTTAGGATAAATCCTAATTAAAATTGTTCTGGTGGTTAATTTTAGGAAAGAAAAGTATTAGGAATGAAATGGGGACAATATGATTGTTTCTCCTCCTCAAATGTGATGGACAAAGCAATACAGTAAAGAAGTCCAAATAGATAGAGATATCTGTAGGTATTGGTAGTAGGATTGGTTTGATTTGTGCTTGTTAAGATTAACCTTTACTGCCACAACACGCCATGGTGCCTGATGGCGCTGCTAGAGCGAAACAGGGTCAGAATTGCTGAGGCTGAGGCAGGCTTGCGTGCTGAGGCATCTGCTGCGCTGACTGCTGATTAGCCGCAGAGTTGTTTAGCATAAACTTGTGGTATATGTTGATGTGTGCCCGCAGACTGTACTTGTTCTTAAACAGCTTGTTGCAGATCAAACAATATGCTGGGTTGTACTCATCTGTGTGCCTGATCCTCATGTGTTTCAACAAGTTAGATTTGTTGCTTATGATCTTGGGGCATAGAGGGCAAGGCTGAGCTGTCATCTGATTACCACCCCCACCACCGGCGTTTCCTAGGAAAAATACAGTCAGATAATGACACAATAATAGAATGTCAAGAGCCAAATTCAAGTTGAATAAGTGTCTAGATAATAAATTTTCTTTTTCTGGTTAAAAATGCTAAAAATTCATTAATAATGTATTACAGTTGATTCTCAATAATTTAGAGGATTAAGGTTGGCTGGTAGTCTGGAATTTTAAAAACAAGAATCTTATAAAGATAACAAATCTACTTAACGAATTTAAAATGAATAACAAATTTTAATAATGGTCGCAGATACTGTTGATCAATGTATCCTCGTCCCTCCAAGAATAATACGGTACCAGTAATTTATTGTTATTGCAAAAAAATTAATGAAGGAACAATGATGTATAAATGAGTCTATCCGTGAATAGAAAGTAACTTCTAATAACATTGGTTACGAATTAAATTTTATTTTACACGTGACAGTCCTTTAAACGTCCTATAACAATTTACAAATCACAATGAAGATATTAGAAATATTATTCTATACAATTTAAATTGTAATATAAGAAGCGTCAACAATACTAGGTAAATGGAAACAGCACCAGGCTATTTCACTCTGATGGTCACAATAGTTCTTTGCCCAATCCAAGGAGAGTAGTGATAATCCAATTCAGTAAATTACCTCTTTTCTGCCAGAAAAGTTAACTTTGTTATTCAAAGTAACTGGTTTAAGTTTATTCAAACGAGGCTTATCTTATTTTAAATTTATTTTCAAAAACTTTGAAAATAAGTTGTTTCCCAGAACTAGTTAAAATCTGAGATTGTCATAGTTGTTTATCATTGTCACTGGAGGTTGATGCAAACATTGCTTTTCTTGAATGACCAAAATAAACTAAGACTCTCAAGAGATCATAACCATAGGAGCTAACCCCACCAATAGATGACATGAATGTATCAAGGCAAAAACAAATTGGAGGAAAAATTTCTCAAAGAAGTGACACTAATGTCCGTACACCTAAAACTCTTTTCTCACTTGAAAATATAAATGTTCAATAGAAAATATTCAAGTATTATTGCAGTAGACATTATAGATTAGAGTTTATGCCTAAGTCAGCTGACAACGGTTTTTAAAGATGTTATGCCTTTGATAACTGTTGTTCTTGAACAAAAAACTATTCAATCTAAAAGAATAGTGATTAAACCAAATGTATGAATGACTATGAAGCAAGAATTAATTGGTCGAAAATAGCATAAATCAGCTAATAATTTTACCTAAAATGTCTAAAATCAAACAACATAATTAAGTACATCAAGCTCAGTGGCGGCTCGCCTATTAGGTCTCTCAGACGCCCCCCAAAGATTTGAAAAAGGAAAAAAATAATTAAATACTTATTTAGATATAACTGTAAATCCAACTAACCAAAATGTTTTTCAGTTGTATACTACAAAGTTATAGAGGGAAAACATACTAAAATAGCGCGAAAACTTCGTATTTCTAGCCGTGGGGCGCTCACCAGAACATTAGAATCCATCATAATGCATTTATATGAAGAGAGGTAGTGGTGGGGATTGCTGGTGCTATGACACGTATCTCTTACGGAAGTCTTGGGACGGTGTCCGCACATGTGCAGAGTAACATTTGTGGCGAGTTGACAGTTGATTGCCGCGCGCCGGTTGTCTGTTTGTTTTTGTGTGTAACAGAGGTTATGTTTGTGTTGATCTAAGTAGTGTAGTTTTGGTACACAGTTAGTTAACAATAAGCTAACTGTGTACCAGAAAACAAAGCTTACATCTACATTAACAAAGCTCACGAATTCTAGTAGTGTTTGTTGTCTAGAGGAAGTAATCATTGCAAATATATTTGTTGATTAAGTTAGGTATTTACGTTTTTATTTACAAAATATCGCAACAAATAAAGGTTTTTTCAATATAATTTATCCATACAATTGAGAGTCCAAACTAAGTTGATCCCTAAGACCAAGAGAATAGTATTTATTATTCAAGGTTTATGAGGAAAATTGGATATTTTAGTTTAAAAACGAAACACATTCCATCACAAATTTAATACCTAGATTGCTTTAAAGTCACTAAAATATACATTATTTTCAAAAATTTGCCGCGGGGAGAACACCCGGACCCCCCGGTTTGTGCCCCCCTAGCATTTCACTGACGAGCCGCCACTGATCAAGCTATGAGCTTGGTCTTATGACTAGGCACTCTTCAACCAAATTCTCTTTTGTCTTCTTCAGGTTTTTTTTTTGAACAGCCCAACTGAGATTTCCACTTATACGGATGATAATCATAACTTTAATATACCCTATCCTAAGTCCACTAGAGGTAGGATTAATTACCATCTTATAATTTTACTGATATTTTTAGAAGTTCACGTAATCATAAACCATAAATGGCTGGTCTCTTAACAGATACATGTAGACGTATTATTTAATTTTTTTTAATAGGCTATCAAAGTAAAATAGACACATATAAGGGGTGTATTTATATTCTGATCATATAATTAATCCTAAAAAATTAATTTTACCATGTCAATGTAAATGAATATCTCAACTTACTATTGTTATGGAGATATAGAATAAATTTGAACCTGAGTATAAATATAATTTATTGATGATTTATAGATCTAAATATGATTACTGTATGAATAATCAAGAATTAAAATATAACACTCACAAATTTAATTTCTTCTAAAACATCTGAAAAACTATATGTTGCGGTAGATGACAGAAGAATTTTGAGGCAACCATACACAACATTAATAAGTATTTTCAACCTTAAACATACTTTAGAAATAAACTTTATCAGTGGACTGACACTTACTTTCTCCCTTAATTAAATTTAAATCTATAACCTTCGTAAAACTATCATATTCTTTCAAGTTCATCTAAATATAATTTAAAATTGATTGTTTCAAAAATAATCATCCAATTTATTAAACTAACAACAAGAGAATTAATTGTTAGAATTCTTTTGGGGCATTACCTCGCCCCCTAGCTAGTATCAAACTTTTACTGAGTTTTGTGACCTCACGCTGCATACCAAGTTTCATGGAAAACAGTTGAGAAATAAAGAAGAAAATTTATATCTTGATATTCTCCATAAGAATAACATTTGGGTGCTCTCAGACAACGTACTGCGTTTACCATAGACATTCATTATAACTTTTCTCTGAAACCGTTAGTCAAAGACTAATTATTCAAAATACTATTTCGAATTTGTTTAACTTTTTAAGCCAGATTTAATGGGGATTGGTAAAATTACAGTTTCATCAGAAAAAGAAAAAATATTATTTTTAATTTATTTAAAAGCTCATAACTTTTGATTTACAGACGTACCATTATTGTCCAACATACCAATTGGGTGGTGTCATTATTTGAGACGTTAAAAGCTATAAACCATGAATATTTTTTAACTGAAAATTTTGAAGGGTTTTTATAGGTTTCTACCCTTGACAACCAATAATTCAAAACTAAAAAAGTGGTCTAGAGATATAGATAGCCCAAGTGACCTACCTAATTTCACCCAATTATTCTGATTTCATAAAGATCGGACAATCAGTGTGGTCTTGGGGGTTGTACACAGACAGTCAGACATCCGTCTGAAAACCATTTAGTTTGCACTCCCAAAGCCTCGCAGCAGATTTTTTGATTTGCTAACTCAAAAATTTTGACAAAAAGAATACTTTCTCCATCCATATACTATGTAAGCCTAAAAACGAATGGTTATTTTTTATAAATATATAAGAAAATAAAATGTAAACTTGAAGAAGTAAAAAAACTCATTCATTGATATTTCAGTCACATATTAAGCCCCAATCTTGACATTTCAACACAGGGGGAGGTTTGCTATCCTGATGACCAAAAGGCATGTTTGCATCATACCATTTTCAGCCACTTAACAATATCCCTGTACACAACTTAAATGCTATGAATATTGCAATCGTGATAGCTAATAATCTTTAACTCTTGATCAATCAACTCACAAGAAAATAACATCATAATAAAACAAACATTCTTAAAACATCAAGCTAGCAGAGGTTTATTTACTTCTTTCTATCATTTTTCTGACACTCAAAAAATCCTTGAACCCAAGAAAACTTATAGAATTCTGATGAGACTTGTGCACATCTTAATGTCAGTGAATTGTTAAGGCCAATAATAGATAATATGGCCGGGACAAATAAATGTAAGTTCAATAATTACAGTCCTACAACAGTGAATTACAATTAACAGGACTGATACATCTACAGAATTTTATTATTTTCAAAAATTCAAATAATGCTTGGCTTTATACAAGTTGAGTTATGAAAAAGAAAAAATAAAGTATGACAATTATTTCCAGGGTTTAACAGGAATATAATGTGCCGCAAATTTTTTTCAAAGAATTATGAGACACTAGATTAGCTTGAAAGGACAGGGACACTTAACCAGAATGTTACAGGAAGTTGTAAAATGAGGAAATTATAACGATAAATGAACAAATCATATAAAATATAATGAATAATGATTTTATATCTGAGGTTTGATTGATCAAAGTTCTACTAAGATAATTCTAGGACGAAATATCAGTGACAACTCACCATAAATCCAGTTTTTGTGAAAATTTGTGATTTACTGTAATTTTATAAATTAGAGTAGTGTACAACTGCTGGAATGTACAACTGTAATGGAACAAGTTATTTATCCCAAAATTCAATTCACCACAATAGCTGAGTTATTGTTTAGAGACTATATTATTTAGCAACCATAAAATCCTCATAATTGTTAGATCGCTTATTTTTTTAATTTGATGAATCAAATTAAACCTAGAGTAAAATTTGTCACTATACTCTCAACAATGTAAACATAAATATTTATAAAAGTATAATCTATAATACCCCAATAGCATGGGTATTAATGCTAACCCTTGGAAAAGTGTACTTAAAAAAATAAGACTCCAATTGCATGTATCAAAACCCTAACTATTGTGGAAGCATTTTTACCCAAAGTTAGTGGGTGAGTTTGGTGTAGAATGAGGTTAGTTTAGTGTAAAAGCCCGCGCAGCAACCACCCCCGCTGCCATGCCAACCAACAAGCTCTGCCATAATATTTCTAAGAGACTTACGCTTCTGCTGCCACTTCCATTCTTCTTCCTCAAATTTTATAATTGAAAAAGTAAATAATTTCCGTTATGAAGGTTTGTTTGAGACAGAAAGAAAAAATATGGATAAATTAATAAACACTGTACCTCTTGGGTTGGTGCCACAAGAAATTGTTAACTTAAACACAGTTACTATAAAAAGCTGAATAATTTTGGTCGTTAACAATAAGTGATTTAACATACGTGATTTATAGCTGGTAATTAAATAAATCTGGATAGTTGATTTGAAATAATTCACATTGAAGTTTGAAAAATACAATTTACATAAATAATTTTTCTACCAAACAGTATCGTTGTATTCAATATTTAGTTTTTAGACACGTAGAACTGCTGAGTGAAAATACTAAATATTTACAGAATACGGTTTAAAAACTGAAACTTTTATTTTAAATAACAAATTTATATGAAAAGTAGCAATGAATTTCTTATTATTGATCAATATATTTAAACATTTATGTTTTCCTAACAAAGAGCAAACAACCTAAAATTTCAATCTGATTTCTTTGTTATTTGTTTTGTTTTAGTGTTATTACAAAATAAAGGAAATTAATCAAACAAGTGCTAACAAATTTGATATAAATATATTAAAACCAACGAATTACAACAAAATATACATAAGAAATGTGTCGAGAGTTTTAATTAACTGTCACCACCGAACTTTGTGTTTTTCCCACATATGAACTTTAAACTGTTCACGTTGCATAAATGAACGCGGACAAAGATAGCAGCACAACCTGTTGGTGAGGTCTGAGTGCATTAAACGGACGTGATATTTGAGTGCTGATTGGTTGGAATATTTTTGTCCGCAATGGGGGCAGTTGCCACACTGGGCCAGATGAGAACCTGTCAACATCACAGAGTCAGGGTTACCAACTGAGAGAAACACAGTGTCCCTCACACAAATAAATAATAATTCTTAAATATTTTGTACTAATTAAATTTGGTTTTAGGAAATAAAAAGAAACAATAGAATATTAGAAATCCGAACTACAGGGTGAATGCCATAGTTGAAATTTATTGAGGTCCAAGATCCAATAAAAAGTAGTATAGGTGGCAATCATTAGCAATGTTACTGACAAAGAAAGCCTCAAATACCAAAACCTTTCCACACTGACTTAATGACACCTGCAAAATGACGAAGGGAAGTTGTGTGTTGAGAACCAATCATAAAATAGTGTGCAGTCAACCCCTCACCCTCCATGAAATATCTCTTCTGATTATCATTATGCATTTTTTGGAGTTAAAATATTGAGCAGTTCAGATTTCTGAAAGTCTACAGTACAAACAATGCTAATAACCAATTATAATAAATATATGTGTATAAAGAAAATTAAAAATTTCATTTTTAGCTGTTGGTAGACTTTCATGTTTAATAGAAAACCTTTCTTTTTAAATAGGTTACCCATTATTGGTTAATACAGTGGGTGTTAATGTGAACATTTAAAAAAGACAATTGAGGTATGTTACTTTTTTATTAAAATTAATATTATTAACATGGCACCTCTTTCTGAGGAAATATTGCTTGAATATGTACAAGTTGGTTTCATCGGTAGTTCAATCAATGGGGTGTACATGTGAGAGATCGAACCTAAAATCTTTGACTTTATATCATTTGTTAGATGTCCTATCATCACCGAGTATATATAAGGGAGATTTAATTAGTGCACCTAGTAAGTGTGGATTTGCATGTTACTAATATAGGCTGAAATACAAAAATGACAGCCATTGAAAGTTTGGCTACATTTGATCACTTGATACACTTTTAGCCTAACACCCAGATATTTGAGTTGTTTGCTGGATATTAGTCTCTTGTTGGTTAAAAGTACAAGACATATTGTTTGATAGTTGAGAGCCCTTCATGTTGCTCCAGAATTCCATAACTTGACTCGAGCCCTCGATAAGTGTGATACACCAACAAAAGTATATAAAGTCAGAGCTAGTAATAAATATTTCATTTACATATTGGCATTTCTTTACTTAGCCTACTTAAAACAAATCAAGAAATCTAACAAACAGTATGTTTTGAAAAGTTATTATAATCCTAAAATCAACATAACAAATTTTTATATCAACAAATAACCGATACAAGCTTTGTCCCTTTATCACAAAAGGAATATGTGAACATAAGTCTTCACTTGGTCTTTTAGTATGTTTATGACGTAAATGTAATGAAACCAAAGATGAAAAATAAATAAACTTAAATTTTTAAACATAAACAAAGAGATAAGGTCAAATTAACATATGATTTAATTAGGTCTAAACTTAAGCAGTTTACATTATTAAATATTTCACAATAACTAATAAAGAGTGTAGAAACGACTTTCCAACAATGTTAGAGTTGTTTTGGTATTGATATTTTTTCAAGCAGGTGTCATTTTTAAAAAGCTAATAGAGTGGAACTAGGTAACGTGAACTTCTTTAATATTTCCTGTAGTAATAATAATAAATACAACATATCTATAGTTTCATAAAAAATATTTTGCAGACACTTTCTTAACCAAGTTGAAAACATTTATGAGAATTATTAAAATACTCCCCCCCACCACCGAAGGTTATAACCAAACTTTTTATGTGGTTTATGGTAATTTTAACTAACCCTACAAACCAAGTTTCATACAAAATGGTTTATCAATAAGGAAGAAATAGATTTTTTAATAAACTCCATAAGAATAACATTGAGCGCTCTTAGGCAATGTACTGTTCTTACCGCAGACAGTGATTTCAATTTCCCCTGGGACCATTAGTTGCAGACTAATAATTTAACATACTAATCTACTTAGCGTTTTTAGCTGGTTTTAATGGTGATAGTTTAATAATTTTTATGAAATTATTGTTTTGGCAACATTTTTAAAATAGTTTTTTAAAATTAAGAGCTCATAACTTTTGGACCATTTGTTTGCAGACATAAGGGTGGTGGGATATTATTTGGAACCTTAAAAACAATAAACCATGAAGTTTAAATCAACATTGTAAGTGCGGGTTTTGAGAAATTGATATTTTCCACATTTTTGGTTTTTAGGGGTATTCTTGTTTTATTAAAAAAATTCAAAATAATCTGGAGATTTGGCCAAAGTGCACCTGTGTAGCAAATTTCATAAAAATCAGACAATCAGTGTGGTCTCGAAGTTTGTACACATGCAGACAGAGTATGGGTATGATAGACAGAATGACTAACTGACAGATAAGTCAGACAGACATCAGTCCTTAAAACCACTTTTTTGGATTTTCCGGGAACCTCAAAACAGATACATCTACTTTAACTCAAGTTCAAAAATGTAGACGAAAAACAATACTTTCTCCATGTACTAACTGTAAGGAGAATTAATTTTTTGATATAATATTTTATTATTTAGTGATTAATTTTGAATAATTAAAATTTTTGCCTTGGCATATTGATAATACAAAACTAATCTCTGACTCAAAATATTTATAAATTCATAAAAACGTGTTTTACAAAAAAATATTCGGCTTAACGTTTTTTTTTTATTGGAAGGGGTGGATTATTCCCAAGGCACTTCAGCCGTAGCGGCTTTTTGCGCACCCCTGTGTGGGTTGCGGCATTATCACATAGCGAAAAGCCATTGGTGATTGGCGGGATTTGAACCCGGGACCTTGGGCAGCAAAGCCCCGCCCTTTACCCTAGACAAGCGCGCTCCCCTGGCTTAACGTTTTGCGTTTGACCAAAGCCATGCTAGCGTCAGCATAAAGACTGATGACTCACTTCTTCAGTGAAAATTATCAGGAGACGAGATTGCTGGATCTTCTACAGAACAAGAAATACCAGTGCTAAATGCAGTCCATGCTTTGACTTGCGTACAAGATCTTAGAACTTTCTTAAAAAAGTCACTTTCATTAACAATAAATGTATGTGATTAACACTATTAAGTGTTGGATTTTTTATAATCTTTCAGAATGGCTGTAAGACATAATTCATAGGAACAGAAAAAACAATTTGTCTTTTGAAAAATAATAGTCTGACTTTTATGGTTTGCACCAATTCAGCCTATAGCCATTCAGATATTCTGAATACATTTAAATTTAGTTATGACATGTAACTTTTTTCCAACAACACGGAGAGAGACTGAAGACTGGAGAGACTTTATTCTGACGTCGCATGACATTCTGGGTCTGATCGTGTAAAATAAAATAAATTAAGTATGATATGTTTTTTTTACAGAAATAGGCATTCAGCAATTAGGCTAATTAATTTGTATTAAAAAATGGTGGCAATTTAATAGTTTTCAATTAAAATGTTTACTTATTGTTTTCAGTCACATTTATAAGAACTTCTTTAATTCATATTTTCGGATAGTTTGAAGATTTAGCTGGTCCTTTGAGGTTCGAATTACTTAAGTTCCACTGCACGATGCTTCAGTTCATTTAATAATATAATCAAAGAAAAACATATTAATGTAATAACTTTTACCAAACTTTAGCCAAAATATTCTATAAATTCCACTTATTATTAAGATTGTCATTGAGATATCTTCGGCAGATTGGGTGTTGTGACCCAGAAACATACCACAAAGATTCAGTTATGCCACTCAAATATCTTACATTATCTGCCCCTTAAATATTTAAATAAATACAACTGCTTTGAAAAAATAATTAAAAACAAACACAGTTTTAAATATCAACTATGAATATTATTAAAGTTGCAGGATTAAACTTGAAACTATAATATTGACGAACTTAGGAAGCTATTGGAATTTATAGAAATATGTAAAACAAATAAAACAAGATATTTTATTTCACAATGGCTTGAACATGGTCCTTACCCTTTACTACAATCAAATAAGAATAGCCTATATTTTCTTAAAATTTCTCAAATCTAAGAGAGAAAACAAATGCCTCATCGCTTCTTGGAAAATTATAATTATAACAAAAAATTTAACTTGGAATTTCATTGTTTTTCTAATTAGAAAATTTCATAGTTATGCTAATTATTGTGATTTAAAGAGTTTTATCTACGACTATTGCAAAAAGTACCGATAAAGATACTGAAAGTAACATCATTAAGAGACTCATTATTAAACCTTTGCAAGCTAAATATGAAAAATGGGCTTCACCTGTAAAATGCTGAATTAGCATAAACATTTTTTCAATATTTTTTCAAAGTTCTTTTATTCAACCTCTTTTGTGTTTAACTAGAAGCCAAAACTCAAAATTTTTTTGAATGTTTTATTGATTTTTAAACGAGGCTCGTGGTCAATTATTTCCTCTTCACTTTCGTTTAATATTCGAACAACGATTGGAAACGTAATACCGAATGTTGCAATCTAATTAATACATTCACGGCTAAAGCCGCTAAACACATGTTACGCAATGGCATGGATCTGCCGGAGCGGAGCATTAAGAGTTCATAACTGACAGGTCCTAGACCAATCAAGCTCAGCATTTGACGAAAGTAATGCTATTATGAATATAATTAAATGCAAAATCAGCTGACTTATCCATAAAGATAGTGTGTTTTAGTAGCTAACCTCAAATGCAAGTTTTGAACCAATAAGAATAAAGTAATTCGCACATCAGCTGATTACTCCAAGAATGAAATATACACCAATTATTTTTTAATACCCAGTATATTGCAATGGTCGTAGATAAATTAAATATACAAATCTTGTTTTTAAAAGCCTGAACATTGTTGGTGGTAGATAAAATAGTGTTTGCAACGATTGTATTATGCCTTGAAGCCACAAGTGAGATGTCATTTTTAAATATCTCACGAGTGGCTTTAAGGCCTAATACAATTGTTGCATAAACTACTAATAGTAATTCAAAGTGAGGTTACTAAAGACAGACAGAAATGAATAAGTACATTTTCTGTTGCTAAAAGCTGTTAAAATAATTCACTTTGGTTTTCTGTATCTCTAACCCTACAGTGGTGTCACAATTGGTGTCATCGGTCTGTGAGACCGATTTCGTTTATTATTTCTCCAATTATTATATTATTCTAATTTCTTTTATATTTCTGGTTTATAAGTATAACCATAAAAGATAGAATTATGGTAAATTATTATTACCATATATTTCTTCATTTATTGGTGGTTATTGTTAAATAACAACCTTCTGAATGTGGATGAAATAAAAAAAAATGAATACATCAAACCAGAGTTAATAAAATAAAATTGTTGATAAAATACATTTTTTTTGTAATAAGACCCGTATTGTTATATTATGAAAGTTTATGGATTAGACAATGTAGAAAAATAGAAACCATTAGAATTTGGTCTATTTTAAACTTTTGGCTGAAACTTCAAATAGCGCCTTTTTTACCCTTAAGAGTAATGACAATAACTGTGACTACACATTTGGTGTCTTTGGTCTGTGATTCCGTGATCATTCAACTTAGGTTTCTTCAGTACCATCATAGACTGACGTCAACGGTTTTTACAACAACTAGGTGTCCCCGGTCCACTGGACCAATCTCGCCTGAGATGTCTTTGGTGTATGGGACTAAGCAAAGAATCACGGAAGGAAGGTAGCAGGAGGCTCATGTCCTACACCCTAGAGGGAGGAGAAGGAACTTCAAAATACTAAGTCATCAGTCTCACAGACCGAAGATACCACTCTAAGGTTAATAATGCAAAACCCTCAATGTCAGACGATTTAGGATAAAATCTTTTATCTGAAAATAATTTAGCCAAATAACAGATACTGTGATAACAGTGATAAAATCTGCCTAATTAATTCTTTAGATCTAAAAAAAATCATTTGAAGTAAGACTGAATTCCCTTCACTGGGTTTCATATAAAGTTAAATAATCAAGCATGAAAGGTTTAGAGACGACTTTGAATAAATGATAGAGCTATCTGCTATCAATCTCTCATAATATACGATCCATATGTTCAGTTAATTAAATTACAAACCTTGCTCACCAACTCTTTTTCATCAATCATATTAAGGTATAGTCCAAATGGAAATATGTGAAAATTTCTTTTTAATGCCGACAGACTGATTTTACCATTCTAAAACACATAGAAACTACTGTTATTCTTGGAAAATCAATGTTTATACTGACTTTCAAGAGCAGCGGACAAAGCGGGGGCGTAAATACTGAGGTTGTTTATGAGGTTTCTTACTGTAATCAACCCATCATGGAATATTCTTTTTATTATTCATGTTAGAAATTTTAATACTAAGAACTTTTAAAATTCAATCAAAAATAGTATATAGATATATGCTAGTTTATGAAAAAGTAAAAAGGATCTAAAATTATTGCACTTCTATTTACTATTTATGCTTATCTTACAAAACTTGAAGGAACATAAATAATATATTAAAATAAGCCTATAGCTTCATCTGATTCAAATATTTCTAAAACTAGTGTTGTAAAATATCTAAAAATAAAACAACCTTACAAAACAGTCAATAAGGCAACATATTCTGAGGTAATATTAGTCAATGACAATCTGAAGAGAACAACGCTTGGCAAATGAAAGGAACTATTGTAGGCTATCATGCGTAATATACAAACATGCCACCACGACACAGCACAGCACAGTCAAGAATGAAATATAAGCATCGATAAACATTTCCATATAAAGCAGAACTGAAATTTTTAAAAAAGTTCCCACAGACTCTTATTTTGACAAGTAACTTTTAATTGGCTATTTACCTTATGTGATTCTCAGTAGTTACAAAGTTGCTATGTGTTTCGTCATCTTTAGGCTACAAAAACTAAAAACTCTTTGAACTGTTTAAACCATTGACGTGAACAATAATGGTCAATACTATTTTTTGTAGCCTGAAAATGATGAAATGACTCGTCAAGATGTGTAGCACTAGTGTAACTACTGCTCGAGAATCACAAGGCAGACTTAAGGTGATTAACCTATTAAAATAACTTCACTTAATATTTCAGATTCGCAAGGTTAGAAACTTTGCTAAGCTAATGGTTATTTGTAATCTCTGGTTTGTAAACAAAAGCAGTGGTGGGAAAAGTTCCTTTTAAAAAAAGCAACTGCAAAAACTTTTAAAAGACTACAACAACTGTATTCTCTACTGAACCATTATACAACACCGGTACTGTTATCTACATAATCGTTTTAGTTAGGGGTTTGTGAAGGCTTGAGTCATCGAGCTTTTTAAAGCTTGGCTCAGCTTGGGCGTTGTGAAAAACCTTGAAGTTCGAGCCGAGCTAATAATTCTACTTTGTACACTTTCGTTTACATATTAGTTTTTAAATCAGCAAATGTGATAGGCTCAGAAGGATTATCAGACAGAATTATTATTATTAGTATACTGACAGAATTATTTTCAAAATTCTGTTAATTATCATTCTGGAAATAAACGGTTTTGGCAGAAAAATTTTAAAACTTTGATCTGAAATCCTACAGCGAAGTTTAAGTTTATCCATGGTAATTAATTTTTGTACAGGTTTTGTTGTAAGAAAATAATAGGCCTATTTATTGTGACTTCTGTTTTACATCTAAATAATTTAAGATTACAATATTTCGATATAACGGACTATTTTTCTGAATCAGCTTCACAAACTCGCTTTTTTTTTAGGAATATCAATACAATAACAGAGATATTTGGCCATCATCTTGGACGTTGTTAAATTTGCCAACATGATAGAATTTTTTAAACATTGATAGTTTCATAAAAATATGTGTTCTATTATAAATAAGTTACAATAATCCAATTATCACAATAATTTATAAGCTGGTGCCATTATTCGCAGATACAGTTGTTACACATGTCATCTGCCACAGCCTGATCGTCGGGTTGTAGTTATTTATCTTTTGGCACTTTAATTAAATCGTGATTCATAAGTTTGTCCATTGATATATATATATATTTTATTCAAGCCAGCTAATTTAATTTGCGGACAAATGTTAGAGATTTGGTTGGTTTGAGACTGTGTGGATCTGGAAACTTGTCCTTTTATTAAAATTCAAATTAAATTGTGTGAATTTTAATTTTATTATTTATGTCTACTAAGATTTTATTGAATTTTCCCATCAGAGACCTAACCTTGATCAATTTTTTATTCCAAGGATTTTTATGACAACTGAAATAATTTAGGCTACATATACAGAAGAAACTGGAAAATAAGCTTTATATTGATTAACTAGCCAATCAATGAATAATTGGTATTAATACTGTTCTAAAACATTTCGTACTTTCAAATTTGAAAGTGGAAATTTTGAGGAGAATTTATTGATGATCTAAACCTAAAAGCTCGGATCAAACAGCTCAAGATTAAAAATTTTACAAATAGCTCGGCTTAATCATAAAATTCCAGGCTCACATACCCCTAGTTGTAGTAGATTTGATGCATTTGTTTTTAAAAGTTTGGTTGATGTGTAATGCAAGCTCACTTAAAAAAAATTGTTACCATTGCCCATAGTTTTTGATATTCCTAATATGTATATCACCACAGCTGTGGCTTTCATCTTTAGAGGAAAAAATTAAAATTGCGTAAAGTGTTATAGCTTAAGTATTTACAAACACTATTCTGTTACTTCGACATTATTACAGCTGTGCGGCGTGACATAGAAGTTACGGTAGGCCAGATTGTGTGAGGGAGGATCCTAATGGATGAAATGTTTAAAATGTATAGCTAAGGTAGTGTAATTTTTTTAAGTTCCCACTACTGTGATGAAATATTTTTTAGAAATATAAACACATCAAGAGCCTATAGCAATAAGAGGTAAACATTATTAGTTTTCAGTTCTTGAAACTGGGTCAACCTACATCATTAAAAAATTATCAAACAATGTACATCGCGGATTGTAATGTGGTTCCAGGTAAATAGGGGGAGGGGGAAAGTGTGTGAAAGTAAAGTTGTAATAATACATTGATGGATAAAAATGAAATTTTTTCTTGAAATCTTGAAACTAAATGTTTACACAGCTTTAGGAATATTATCATGTCACATTCTACTTTAAAATATCTGTGGGAACTCAAAAATAAAAAAAATTTAAAAAGCAGTGAGTCCAATATTAAATGAGATACATATGTGTGTTGGTTCGTATTCGAGGCTTGACAGGCGCGTTATGGGAGTTGACATAATGTTTGCGGAGGTACCACTTGTTTTTGAACACCTTGCGACACACGAGGCATGGCACACGCTGACTGGGCGCGTGCACGTTGATCATGTGAACGCGAAGATTGCCTGAACTGCTGAACCACCGCTGGCAAAGAAAGCAAACCTGTGCAGCTGATGGCCCATTGGCTGCGGCTGCAAACCACAACACATCCACCCTTGAAAACTCTGTGACCCCTTCACACTTGAGGATCAGCAAGAGTATAGAAGCTTCTTATTTTAGTATCTTGCGATTTTTATTCATGAGAAATACTTTAAGAGAAATCAGAATCACACAAAATGGATGGTGATAGACAAATTACAGCACTTACTGTGGATGCTAAAATCAATGAATCCTAGATAATAAAAATAAAATAAATATACAACAGTTTTTTTAGAAAGGGCTGTTTTGATGTAGATACTAGTAGTTTCCACATGGCGTAATTACTGAGTATGTCATGTACAGGCATGCTTTGGAAACAACAGTAGGCCCTACTCAATTTCAGCTCTGTAATGATCATTTACAGTTCTGTGCTGTGCTTTCAAAATGGTTAAGATTATGAACTCCCCCGCTGTATAGTTCACTCAGTGGAACAGTTTTTGTCAGCGTGGAACCTGCCTGCTGCAGAAATTCATAGACAAGTGATAGAAAAGTGCATAAGTGGGTACAAGATTTAAAAGGTGGCTGTGACAACATCCATTGTGATGACCGCTCTTGGTAGCTCTTCTTTGATTACAGACGATTTAGTGGCTTTGGTTGAGACGAGGATTCCTGTAATCAGGTGCTTCACAATGACAGGTTTCTTACATTTCCTGATGTGTCGAGATCAGTGCTTAACAAAATTGTTTCTGGACCCCTTAAGTTATAGAAACTGTGTTCCCCTGGCTCCCGAAACTCCCATACTTTTATACTTTTAACTGAAATGGCGACCTACTCAGGAAGGTATTTTAAAGCCAAGTATGAATGAGGAATGAATGTAGGATGGTTGTGGCGCGATCTTGTAGTCTTGTTACTGACTAAGGCTGACATGTTCCTTAGACAGGACTGTTAATTAATAGCCCAACAGCCGATGGCAACTAATGGACCTACAGTTTAACGTGTAATCCGAACCACGACCTCTGAATTACGAATTGGTCTAATTATGAGGATGGTCTTTGCGGATTAACGTAGTATTCAATAGTGCGGATGTTAATCCACACAAGAGAACATCACATCCACTTACCATCTCTCACAACTATCCACGATTCGTGACCTCCAAGTAGCAGAATTGCAGGACGTCGCCACTGTCCCAGTCAATAGAATGGAGTCCCATAAAAAAAAAATTGAGTATGCAGCGGGCGAGATGATAATCTAAATATTTTGAAAGCACAGTACATAGGTTAGCTATCGAGCTGAAATTTTCCACAACACAGCTATTTTCAAACTTTGCTGGTACACGACGCAAGCGTTCATTGCAGTATGAGCGGCAACTGCTAGTGTTTACATCAAAACAGCCTTAACCTAAAAAAAACACCCCTCGTGTAGCCTAACTCATCTAAATTTAGCCTATGGTATCAAAATGCCTTTTTGTAATCAGTTACTTACACTGCAGATTCAACTCATCATTAATCATAAAACAATTAACTTTCCAGGAAAAGGCTGTTTTTAAGACATGTTCTATCTTAGCCTTAAGGGGTTTTAAGGTATGAGATGTTAAAAAAATTAATCTTAGTTCATAATTTCCCACTAATTTCAGATTTTAAAAATTACTACGCTACATTTTATAGAAATGTTTCAAAGTTAAAAGAACCCCATTATTAATATTGGGACAAATTTATATTTTGAGGTGATAAAGATGTAGTGCCTGAGAGATAAAAAAATTCAACCCACTATAATATCGCAGAATATGATTTGTGAATTTTAGGTGTAATTTGTATTTGCATAACGCTGCTGGTTGCATTACAGTTACAGCCCAAACTCGGGTATCTAAACTATTTGACAGTTGGTATTTGCAAGTGCTTGGAACCATTTTAACATTGTGAGGACTAAGAGTAATGCAGTTCTAGACTGCATTCTATTTCTCTGGCGACATAGTTCCATGCTCTCAAAACTAAATAATTATCAACTGTTAATTTAATAATAATGATTACACACTGCGGCACATAGAGGTGTACAGGTCAGCAAACCTGTATAAACAGTAAGTAATTATTTATTACATACTTAACTATGCTCGGTAACTAGTATAGATTATATTGCTTACTGAAATTATTGGGTGACCTAAGATCATCCACTGGATTGAACCAGAGAGGAACGGATTCACAGAACTTTTCCTTCTTTACTATCCGTTCATCTATGATTGAACAGGCAATAATAAACATACAGCAATCACTTTGTAAAGTATAAACTGTTGGAGATTGTTAGAATAAAAATGTAATGTTGGCAAAGAAATGTATATTTTATAGATATTTTTTTTTGTAAATTGCAGACAGTTAAATTCTCATTAAAAAGGTTACTATATTAAAATATAAAAACAAAAAGTTAAACTAGAAAACTAAAACAATTTTTTTGGTTCAGAGTTCAATAAGTAATATAAAGAGCAAGAAATTCCAACTAGAATTCATGCTTGATACATATCACTATTGTTTGAAATTAAGACACCACAGAAATAAAAAAAATATATATAACCGTTTTAGATAGAGCAAAACTATTTTGTAGTTTTTTGAGCTGATTCTAATGGTAAAAGATAAAATTTGAAATTTAAAAAAATTACATGTGAAAAACACAAAAATCCCATTTTTGGGGCACAAACTCCCCGCCCAAAATACCCCTTTCTATTGTCTGATAAGTCTTGATTATGAACTCATCTGAGTAAATGTTGGAATACGCATCTCTACCAAATTTGGTCTCGATCGGACCATTTTTACAAGAGTTATCGTGTTCCCGGATACATATACAATTTTTCACCACTATTGTTTTTGGCCACAGGGCACCTCAAAACTACAAATAACATGGCCCCGGGCTTAAATCTTACCATAAGACCTAATGGCTTCATCCCTATGGGAAATTCGCTAAAAGAAGTTTTGTTTGTAGCCATGGATAATGTTTCTGCATATTTACTGAACAATCATATTTTTACATGCTTGAATGCTTTGATTATTGATACTCATGTAAAAAAAAACTAAAAAACAAATTAGCATTAATATAAGAACACTTCTCAATCAATTTAACTTCAAGATTTGTAACATAACAGCAATTAAAACAGCTGCGGCAGACGACAAAACTATTCAGGATGAAAACAAAAAATACAAAAACTCTAAAAACAGACCAAAGGAAAAATAAAATAATAAATAAATTGTTGATGGTTTTTGGAACAAAGCTTCCAATTAAAAGGTAAGTCAGTACATTAACTCAGTAACCCAGTTGTAATCGATTTACGAAGAGTCGCTGTCAGTAAGGCCAGCACTTTATGCATCAAAGAGTTAAACTGTTGGTGATCAAGAGCCACACATGATTTTTAGTTCTACTGAAAGAGCGTCTGTATTTGTTGCATTCAACTACGGAGAAGATTTTTACACCAAAATTTTAAAACTCCTTTATTCATTAGTAAAACATTTTTTGGGCTATTTTTTCCAATCCCAAAGAACTATTTTTTTGGGTTATGTTTACTTGTTCACGTCAACCCAATGGCATGAGAGTTCATTGCAACCTAGATTTTTTCGTCAAGTGTTTTGTGTTTAGTGTCATTTTATGTTTAGTATACTGAACTTAAAGACAGTGTACAAAAAATTAGTGTGTAAAAACGTAATTTGGTGACAGTCACACAAAAACATAACGTGATTGCACATATTGATAAAGATGAATCTAAGGCTAAAATATGTAATGAACTAAATGTGGGAAAAAGTATAGTTAATGACTGGCATCGGAATTGAAAAACATTGATTTGACTTTTTTTTAAAGATTGAAAGTGAAAAGATTTATCCAATTGATGATACTTGTGAAAACCTTCCTATAAGGTGGTTAAGGACGCTTTGTATTGATTTTATATACATGTGCATTTTTTCCAACAATCACAGAAGAGATTTAAAACCCTCATTATGTCTACATTCATAAAATGCATAATGTTATTGGGTACAGTAGAACTCCCAATTATCCGAACTCCGACTATCCGAATCACTTTCAGAAAAAAATTTGTCCAAAAATTCCAAAAAATCCACTAAGTGCGCTATTATTCTTCCCCCCGCGAAGCCAGTGTTTGCGTGTAAATGTAAGTACATTTTATTTATATTTAAAACATGTGAAAATATCATATTTCTTACATTTAATTCAATAAAAAAATAGTGCAATATCAAAACATAGCTTTTTTTCACTCTAATTGCAATTTTTTTTAAACTCCGATTATCCGAATATTTGATTATCTGAATGGGTCCCGGTCCCCATTAATTCGGATAATTGGAGTTCTACTGTATAAATTTTGATTTTAAAAATAGGTCAAAACAGGCCAAGGGCTCAGTTCTGATGTGGCCGTATATGAGGGGTCTACTGTATATATTTACACACATATATGTCCATCAGACTCATGCTAAAACTAACTTCAATCCGGAATGAAATGCTTACCTCAATTGCAATATATTCAGAAGTTGAAATATTTAATTAAATTAAAACGATAACCAGTCCACCACTATTCTATTTAAAAATATAGTTTTTGTAGTTTTAATTCCCTCCAAATAATATATAAAATTAATTTTGATAACAATTAATAACATTTTAAACAAGTTAATAACTGAATGACTTTTCTTACAAATGTATTTTATTACAAAAATTTACAAAAAATGTATCTTTCTTACCTAAAGCTATACATGAAATAACCATTTGTACAACCACAAATTTTTATAAACATACCATAAAATTTATATTACTACAGATATAAGATAAACTCACAGAAGCTATTCTGATTAGGTCTTGTATCCGTAGTAAAATAAATTTATTAAAATATCATAAATTGACCATTTATCATAAATACTATATACTTATCAGATCAAAGACTAGTTACAAATAATTACACATCAATCAATGAAATCAAATCAATCTATAAAAATTATTTTAACTTTAAGTACAGTTGAGCATAAAAAATCTGAACCAATTAATTGTATTATATTATTAGGTAGCTCAGATTCCCGATTTGTTCAGATTTTCAAACATTAACTATAAATGTCTCTTGAACACATTAGGCATACATCATTAAAAATTGAGTTCTAAGATGCTGTACGTACAACAAAACAATGTTTTTGTACATAAGCATATTACATGTGCATTACTGAAGTTTTTTTCTTGAAAAATATGTATTAAAACAAACAAAATGACATGTAACCGTACTCAAAAAGAATTATTGTACTCTCAATCTAACTGTGCAAAATCACTAACAGTATACAGTAATTATTTTATTTTACTTAAAAAGGTGCTAATCTTTGGTTTTGTTAGCTTCAATTCTAGTTTTCTGCCTGTCAAGTCATTTGCTGAGCAGCAAGAACTGAAATTGATTACATTGAGACTGTTGTAGACTCAGTTGAGACTGGTCTGTTGTTGAGACTGGTTGTTGAGACTGTTGTTGAGTTGTGGTTGTTGTTGTGTTGTATCTAACGCTTTAAAAACTTCATTATGGGAAGGGACTAAATCATCGCCTGCTGAATCTTCTACATCACTGTCACTATCTTCATTATCTTATCTTCTACCTCTTACACTGAGGCAGTAGCACAATCATTCTAATCCAGGATCTCGTAGCCCAAGTTATATCTGGTTTCAGTTTCAATACTAATTTGATTTGGTTCATCTTTCAGATTTTTATCGTTCCAATTTTCGACGCTCTACTTTGACTGTTTCAATTTGTTAATTCCTGAACTTGATTTTTAATGACTGAAAGTTATATGTATCGTTGCTGATGCTAATTAGAAGAAAAACAAATTATTTAGCCACTTAAGACATACAGTAAGTCCTAGTTTGTGCAACAAAACTTTACCCTTATGGAATAACAAATGGTTAAGTTTATTCACACTGTTTTAAGTCATTTTTGTACACTCTCTACTGATTCATATAATAAGAGTATTTTGGTCAAACAGTACTGGAATATTAATCTTTTAGTGATTGTTCATTTATCTCATTTATTTATTTAAGTTTTTCGGCAGTTTCAGCAATAAAGTTTTTATTTTCACCATACAGGTAATAAATCTATTACTCCTTTAGATAAACAAGAATACTGTTGAAAATCATGGATTATAATAGTTATACTTGTTTCAGGGTACGGTATTTATTTTTAATGTTAACATTAGCTAAGGTCTAAGTTTTACCACTGTCAGGTAAATTACAATCTTAGATAACAAATATCAAGTAGGCCTATACTTTTTTTGAAACTTTGGAGATCACTAGAAGCCCATACATAACAAATATAAAATATCTCAAAATACCTACAAAATAAATACCCCCGTCACAGCAGACCTGCGTACTCAGCGAATTTCCAAATCAATAATATAATAATAATAATATATGACAAGTTTGGTCAAAATCTGTTGATAAACATGAGAATTTTTGCCTATTCTCCATAAGATTAAAATGGGAAAGAGTGAGTAGGTTTGCTGCTGTGAGGAACACTAAAAGTAGCCATTTATACCATCAAAAATTTTATTTTTAACATTTATACCAACTTTCATCAACATCTGTCCATAAATATAGGAGTGTTCCTAATCTCCAAATGATTAACATGGGAAAAGAGTATGCAGGTTTGCTGCCATGACAAACACATAAACTATAATTTTTTAGCACAAATGTATGGATCTCAACCACATGAAGCTAAATATCAAGTTTCATCCAAAAATATTAGATAATAAGTGAAAAATTAATTTTTTTTAATCCTCCATAAGATTAACATTGGAGCCTCAAAAATACAACGTACTGTGTTTAGATTTTTTTATATCTCGGTAACCGTTGAAGATAGAGAAAAACTTTAAGGAACTTAATTGTGTAGTTTTTTAAGCTGATTCCAATGGTGAAATATAAAATTGGAAATTTTTAAAAATTACATGTGAAAAACGCAAAAAACCCCATTTTGGGGTACAAAACCCCCCCAAACTACCCGTTCCCATTGACCGATATGTCTGGTTTACGAACTCGTCCGAGCATTTGTAGGAATACACGTCTCTACCAAATTTGGTCTCGATCGGACCTTTTTTACGAGAGTTATCGTGTTCACAGACACACACATATATATATATATATATATATATATATAAATTTTAACGACTATTGTTATGGTCTCTGGGCACCTAAAGAAGAAAAAATAACATGGTCTCGGGCTTAACTCTTGCCATGAGACCTACGGTAATAGCTTCTTCCCTATGGGAAATTCGCTAAAAGCTAAATTTTCCACTTTGACAACTTTCAGTCTAACTCGGTTATGACGTTATTCAAGGGAGCCAACAATTATTGACACTGTATCAGAGTGACGTTGTACAGTTTCCTTTTTTAGACCTTAACCCTGGAACTGGCAGTCACAAAACTTGAATGGTGGGCTAATTTTTTTTAATTTTATAATGCATTTTTTTTGTATGTTTTTGGCCAAGTCCTTTTAAGAATAATCTAGAAAATTATAAATAGAGGTGGTTTCTGTATGTTTGTGGGTTTTTTGTGGCAAGTAAACACTAAATATACTGAACCGAACGGTTTGAAATTTTACACGAATGTAGATCTTAAACTCATGTAACACATAGGCATATTCATTTCCTTAAAATCTCCTCGGGCTACGCCCTGTGAACGTGATAAATTCTAATGTTTACATTTTCAAAGAATGAAAACATAAAATTACTTGCATGTCAACAGTTGTGAACCCTACAAATTTGACAGTTCAGGAAAAAGGAGGAGCTGCCGTGACCGGCCCAGGTTTTAACGTTTACATTACATTTTCTAATCTTAACATCCATTTTCACTACATTTTTAAAGTTCGGGAAGAAGAAGAAGTCAAGTTCATTTTACAGATAAACTGCTGGATCGAAATTAGTGATTGAATTATTAGTTCAAAACAGTGGAATGGCAGATTTTAAGTTTTATCCCGAAGCCTGCTTCTATTATGTCAATCCTTATTTTTTACCAATATCTGACTTAACAGATGTTACTTTGTCATGTTGTAAACACTCGAGTGTTGTCATTTTGTAAACAATAGAGAATTAATTGCCGGTAACAAGAATTTAAATGTGTCAGTACACCTCTCAGCCTTTTTTACCCATGCGAAGAATTGGTACTTTTGGCTAGTGATGTTATATATTGTTGTTTTCAGAATTACTTGTAGAGTAAGAAAATGTTATTATATATTATGAATGTGACCATTTTTACAAAAAAAACATAAGATGGAAAATAAAATTTCAAAAATGATAAAAAAAGTTTAGGGGGCACCATGCTCTACAAATATTTATATGTAAGGACTGAAAATTTTAAGATAGCCAAAATATTAAAAACTTAATCAAGTTTTAGAAAATATATGATTATAGAGGATTTTATTGAGGAGAAATACATATTATAAACATAAAGACAAACCATTTAAAGTGATATTTTTCCTGCAATGCTCTCACTTCTAAATAATATCAATAAATTAAAATTTTAGCTACATTGTTATTCTTCAACTAATAAAAAACCTAGTTAAATATATCAAACAATAGTTTTTTCAAAAGCACTGACAAATTACAAAACACAACTCAAGGGATGATATTTACTTCACTGAGAAATATAATAATCGGTAGGACGCAGTCGACGATGTAAAAAAATACCCTCGTCGCAGCAGAACTGCGTACTCAGTTAGTTTTCAAATCAACAACATAATAATAATAATATATGACAAATTTTATCAATATCTGTCAATAAATAAGAGTATTATTTGCCTACTCTCCTTAAGATTAACATGGGAAAAGGTATGCTGGATTTCTGCTGTGAGGAACACTGAAAGTAGGTGTTTCTAGCATAAACAATTTATATTTTGACCATTTATATCAAGTTTCATCAACGTCTGTCCACAAATAAAGGAGTTTACCTAAACTCTATATGATTAACATGGGAAAAAAGTATGCAGGTTAGCTGCCATGATAAACACATAAACTATATTTTTTAAGCATAAATGTATGGATCTCAACCACATGAAGCTAAATATCAAGTTTCATCCAAAAATATTAGATAATAAGTGAAAAATTAATTTTTCCTAATCCTCCATAAGATTAACATTGGAGCCTCAAAATACAACGTACTGTGTTTAGATTTTTTTATATCTCGGTAACCATTGGATATAGAGAAAAACTTTAAGGAACTAAATTGTGTAGTTTTTTGAGCTGATTCTAAGAGTAAAAGATAAAATTTGAAATTTTTAAAAATTACATTGGAAAAACATGAAAACCCCAATTTTGGGGTATAAGACCCCCCAAACTACCCGTTCCGATTGACCGATATGTCTGGTTTACAGTCTCGTCCGAGCAAATGTATATGAGAAATGTAGAAATACACGTCTCTACTAAATTTGGTCTCGATCGGACCATTTTTACGAGAGTTATCGTGTTCACAGACACAGACACACACATATATATAAAAATATTAACGACTATTTTTTTTGGTCTCTGGGCACCTAAAGACGAAAAAATAACATGGTCCCGGGCTTAAGTCTTACCATGAGACCTATGGTAATAGCTTCTTCCCTATGGAAAATTCGCTAAGAAAGAGTAAAATTAATTTGTATTTTACAGTTGTTTGTACAGTTATCGTAAAAAAAAAATAAAATTCATTTACTGAAAGAACAACTCTTTGTCTTTACAATGGTATATAAATATCACCACCAATACTAGTTTAAACTTCTATAATAAATTAATTACAAAATCTCTACACATCGTCGCTAATTTTTTTTAATCCTCCATAAGATTAACATTGGAGCCTCAAAAATACAACGTACTGTGTTTAGATTTTTTTATATCTCGGTAACCGTTGAAGATAGAGAAAAGCTTTAAGGAACTTAATTGTGTAGTTTTTTAAGCTGATTCCAATGGTGAAATATAAAATTGAAAATTTTTAAAAATTACATGTGAAAAACGCAAAAAACCCCATTTTGGGGTACAATACCCCCCCAAACTACCCGTTCCCATTGACCGATATGTCTGGTTTACGAACTCGTCCGAGCATTTGTAGGAATACACGTCTCTACCAAATTTGGTCTCGATCGGACCTTTTTTACGAGAGTTATCGTGTTCACAGACACACATATATATATATATAAATTTTAACGACTATTGTTATGGTCTCTGGGCACCTAAAGAAGAAAAAATAACATGGTCTCGGGCTTAACTCTTGCCATGAGACCTACGGTAATAGCTTCTTCCCTATGGGAAATTCGCTAAAAGCTAAATTTAAGGCTAAATAAAGTCGGGCGACCAACCATGTAAGACATCTTGAAAAATTGAACTATTCTGAAAACTGTTGACGACTCAAAGAGAATAACTCTAAGATTGGCTGAATTTCCCTAAGCAGAAGAAGTTCTTTATTCTTCGTTCAAACAGCACAGGAACAGACAGGCTCCGATTTCTAGGGATCTGTTGAGGGAGAACGCAAAATTCTTTTATCGTGAAATCATAAGAAAGAAGATTTCCGAGCCAGTGACGGACGGGTGGTTTGAGAATTTTTAAAAGCGACATGATAGTCGTTATGTCCAGTTGATTGGAAAGAAATTGTCTGCTGATGAGACAAAAATTCCTAACTTTATAAAGAATCTCACCTTGAAAATCACACAACTAGGCAGCAGCTGCCCACAATGCCGTTGTGAATCACTAGTTGAGACTATTAGCACAGTAGATAAAAGTAAGGACCTGCGGGCATTTAAAAACACCAAAGCAGAAACTCTTCTAGTGTTATATAATAATCATGAATGAGCGTAGGTGAATCAGGAAATTTTCTGAGACTGGTTTTACAACCATTTGGGCACATTACAAATAGCGCCTACTGATAGACATTGTTAGCCAGCCCAATGTGGACATCACTTCTGTTTTGAAATCATTTAATATAAAGAATGCCACACATCATTTAAGAAGTAATAATGTCATTTCTTATAGAATCATAGAAGCATATTTGGCCAGAAAATCCTCTCCTGAAAAAAACGAAAACGAAAATAAACATTAAACAATCTTAAGTTAATGGAGTTGTGGATGACACACTGATACTTGGTGGTACTATTCCACAAGAATTTTCAGAAGACTTAACCCTAGAAGTGGCAAGGTTTTTACTTTTAACCGTAACATAAAAATAATTATTTATATAATCTTAAAATATTAAATATAAACAAAAAAACACAAAACATGCCCCTCCTTATAACGACTAACCACAAAAGCAAAACAAGTGTCCACTTCAATCCCAATTAAGCCTACAAATGCTGTCAACTTTCACCCAAGCCGGCCACCGTTTGTTTAAGGTAGGCCCACCTCTCCGCTATACCACAGATTTGCAAGCCTAATTCGGATTGCTCTTGATCGGGATTCAAACCCTAGCACTTCCGAATGGTTAGAACTTACACTCTTCAGCGTAGCGCTCTAACCGGCCCAGCCACCAGTGCATAGGAGTTTTATTGAATTTGTAAATGTGTCTTAAATTACGACTTTACCACTTCTAGGGCTAAGAAGATGTGTTTTAGATGACAACTTGAATGCAGATGAAACAGATGATGAGATGGTAAAGGAAGTCTCGTCTAATGTTCAGAAAAAACAATCGAGGAGGCCTTGAAGGAAAAATACAGCGTCATCTGTGATGAAGCTATGGTGGCTTTAAACACATTAATACACTGGTGCGAGGAGCGTAAACTGGACTTCAACAACGCTTTTATGCGGAAAGACATCTAGGAAAATGCCTTGACAGACGGTTTACGTGAGAAAGAAACAATAAACAATCACAGACAATTTTCATTTATAAGTGTACTTCTGTTGTTTTTGTAAATGCTTAATGGTTTTATGGTTTTCAATTTTATTTGCTTATTGCATATAACATATAAAAATTTTGTGAAATATAAAGCCTAAATTGATTATTCTACTTATTTGATATTTAAGAGTATACAAAATAATAAGTCAACAATTAATTTTCTCAACTTATATGGATGAATTCAGCAATCAAACTAACCTTTAGTAATCTGACACCCCCTCAGCCCATAACTGTCCGACTATCGAGAGGCAACTGTATAGTAATAGTTAAAAAACTGTTTTTATATACAGTTGAGGAATTAGTCTACAATAGAAAGTAGTTTAATTGTGCATTTATGTTTGCATACCTAAAAATAAAGGGAAACTCAATACTTGAAATAGAATAAAATTAATGATAAATAGCAAGGACAAGTGTTATGTGAACTGAAAAAACAGATAAATGTGAAATGGGTAATTAAGATCAAACCACAACGATGAAATAAATAAGATCCTTATTTTTAACCATAAAGCAGGAGACTTCTTAAAAACTAAAAGGCTAAGTTGGTGGTAAAATTAGAATAACAAATATAAAAAAGTAAAATGATTAGCTACCTTAATATGGTAAACATATTTAAAAATCATTTTATTTTATCTATTACGAACTTGTGTATATTAATACGTATTAGTGTGTATTAGGACCTTAAATTATTTTGATATTGTCGTAGTTTATACGTTTTATTTATATAAAGTAATTATAATTACTTTTTGGGCCTAGATCTATGATTTTAATTTGGGTGTAAAATGCTAAAGAAAAGAATCAAGTTTTGCTTACATTCTTTGTTACTAACATTTTGTATTCATTTTGTGTTTTCATATTCAGGTATTGGTACTGAGAATCAATTTTACTGATATTGAGTCAATACTTTGTTGTATCAACCCATCCTTCATTAAAACAAAACAAAACGTGTTAAATTATCTAGTACTTCTAAGTAATTCCTAACAGAGACAACTTTGTACCCCAGAAGGAGTTAATTTAATTAAGTTATAAAAGATTTTTAGCAAGCTACATTATGTCTACTTTCAGAGTTATCTGGAAGTTTATACCTTTATATTCGTAAATTGTAGTGATTTAGAGATTATTGAACTATGTAATTTAAATATTCTAAAATGGTGATTTAACAGCAACTTGAAGATAGTTTGTTAAAACCTTTTTTTCTTCCCTAGTCATACAATCTTCAATATTTACAACTTCCCACCACACAAAATTTAAGAATGTCAGTTGATGTTGATGATCAGCAAAACCTGTAGGATTCATGCAGGTGTCGTAGTTGCGGTGGGGGTCGTTGCCGACGTAGCGGAGCGTTATGCGTCTGGACGTGGTGTTTCCGCAGGTACTCTTTGTTCTTGAACATGCGGTGACATATGTGGCACGGGACGTGCTGTGCCGGCGTGTGCATGTTGCTGATGTGCTGCCTCAGGTTTCCACTGTTGCTGAAGACCTTGTGACACAGGTAGCACCGGCGCGGCTGCATGCATTGCCAGTCCCCCCGCCCGCCGCCACCTGGACACAAGCGCGCCTCTGAGCACCACCACAGGATTGCTAACTCTCACCCACTTACAAATTATCTCCCATCGAATAGTTTTCACCTATTCTAATAATTATCATATTACATTGAAATGCCATCAAAGTCTTTGAGATCCTATGAAGATTATTACATGTCAGTTTAGCTTCATTTTCATTCTAGGACTATATTATCTGAATGTATCATTAAATTGTTTTATCAGTGATATTATTTTTAATTAATGAAAATGGGGCAAAAATTATAGCTAAAAATCTAACCGATGTATAAAATTTCATACGAATAAATACACAAAGTAGCAGGAACTGTTTGTTGACCTTGTAATATAATACCAAAATCTTACCTTTTTCAAACTTGAGTAGGTCTAATAAAATATATAAGATTTTTGATTGAAATTTTTATTAGTTTCTCACAAGAAATTAACACCAAAAATAAAAAATGTTAAAATTAAAACAATTTTTTCCAGTATATCTCCTATCTGCATGGTGAAAACAAGAGACCATCACTTAGTTAGCAATCCCAGTGGTCAATATTAAAACCTGTGCTCAGAGGGCACCCTTGACCTCACAGGCTTTTGGCACTGCTTCCCGAGCAAATATTCTCTTGTTTGACTATTATGTTTTTTATACATGTAAATAATACCACATTTCTCATGTAGAACGGTACTAAACTCTAATTAGCATAAAATATTAACCTTAAAATAATCATGAACCAGACAATACCGATAAATTAGAATCAATTCTAAGGATGCTTACTAATAGAAAAAAACAAACTTATTATAGGCTACTTAATTACAAATACCTTACAGATATTTCTAGTCTACTTTACTATTTGTTTCCGTTTTTATATAGTACTAACTACTAAGTTTATCTTTATGTATCATGTGCATCTTAAGGCGGCAAGATATTGGTAACATCAATAAGGCTTAATCTAATACCATTGCATAAGGAGAGTTGTTTTGAGGTTTATCATTCTCAAACCTAAAGTACTAAAGTAAGAAGATAAAAAATAAAATGTTGTATATAGTGTAAAAACAATTTAAATGTGTTTGGTGACTCATCAAACAAACTTCAGCTGTATATATGGAGAGTAAATATTTATGTTCTGTATTTTTAGTGAATATTAAGCTAAAACCCTGAAAAATGGGGTGGGTTTCACAAAACCGAGTTTTCACTACGCAGAGGTTTCACAAAATTGAGTATTTTATAAAATCAACTGTTTCACTACACCGAGGTTTCACAAAACCGAGAAGGGGCCTAGTACCGTCCGCTCTATAAGTTCGCGCTAAGAGCTAGTCGGCCGCCCAGCCAATATAGCGCAGTATCATGCGCTAAGAAGGCATTCACTGCCTGAAATCCATGTAAATGACATTATTGATCTAATAACTTAAGCTACTTTATACTGTTTTAATATATTAGACAGAGATAAAATTGTCCATGGATGAATGTTAAAAAGAAAAATTATAGGAAATAGTAAACTAAAATAATTGTATGCTCCAAAGCAGAGAGAATTTGATTGTTTATTAGAACGATTTTTAAATTTAGAATAATTTAGTTTTTTCTTGCCTGTAAAAAATATTACTTATTAAAATAACACGTTAAGTAAGTATAAGTTATTGATGAAACAACATTTTCTGGAGATTACTATTCTCTGGAGATGATTGTACAAATTATTGTTAGTTACTAGTTTTAATTTTGTTATCAACTGACAACTTTCATGCGCAGCATAAAAGTACTGTAGTTCCATATTTTCACTGATAATATCTATTCCAAAACACCTTGAGAGGATAATGCAACATTCCAAAGGATAAATATTACAATGGACTTGGCTGTTATATCAAATGTTTCATCGTATGGCTAGTCAAGATAACATGTTTTGTATTTTCCTAGGCTTGTAAGTCCCACGGCCACAGTGATGAAAAATCTAGGTTGAACTGTTAGAGTGTTTAGTGTGGTTTAGAGTGTAATCTGTTGGAGTGAAACATAAAATATGTTTCAAAAAAAAAAAATGTTTCAGAAAAAACTTCAATTGTTGATTTAATATTATTGGTAACTAAACATCATAATAGCTCGTTTTGTGACGTTATTTCCAACAAAAATAATACTATTTCATTTTGATCGTCTACATAGACGAACAAATGTTTCATTATCGCATTCTCAAGTTCTCCGGGTCTGAGCAATACGATAGAGTGTTTTAAAATTTACATTTGGCCTATTTCGTCGTTCGGTGTTCACATAACCAACAAATTTTCTACTAGTTTTCATTCTACATTTTGTCTTTGTTGTGAATTTACGCGTTATTAGTTTTCAATTTTTAAATAATTTTAAGATGAATAACTAACTAGATTACGACAAGGTACCATGATTTCACATGTTTCAATATTGTTACACGGGTATTTTATCTGCCCAATATTCCAACTCTGCGCCTGCGCATAAGCCCATGTTTGATAGCAACTGCGTCACTGCTTTTTAGCGAATTTCCCACAGGGAAGAAGCTATTACCGTAGGTCTCATGGTAAGACTTAAGCCCGGGACCATGTATATATATATGTGTGTCTGTGAACACAATAACTCACGTAAAAATGGTCCGATCGCGACCAAATTTAGTAGAGACATGTATTCCTACATTTGCTCGGTCGAGTTCGTAAACCAGACATATCAGTCAATCGGAATGGGTAATTTGGGGGGTTTGTACTAAAAATTGGGGTTTTTGCGTTTTTCATATGTAATTTAACACTTTTTTTATTTTATCTTTCACCATTAGAATCAGCTTAAAAACTACACAATTTAGTTCCTTCAAGTTTTTCTATATCTCCAACGGTTACCGAGATATTGAAAAATCTAAACACAGTATGTTGTATTTCGGGGCTCCAGTGTTAATCTTATGGAGGATAAGAAAAAATTAATATTTCACTTATTAATCCATATTCTTGGATTAAATATTGCTAGGGTTCTGCGGTGCACCGAAAAAATCGGTACGGTACGGTTCCAGCCTTGTACTGAACCTCGGTACGGTACAAGAATTTTTCCAGTACAAGTTCGGTACAATACAAATAAGGAAAAATTAAGTCACTATACAGTCTAGGTTGCCATTTAATATAACTATGGAATATCTCCTGCCGAAAACATTGAATAAAACCCGGCCGTTAAAGACTTTATACTCTACAAGTAATAAAGAATTACAGCACTGCCCAGATGTACGGCAAATACTGAACGTAATACTGACTCATAGCGTGTTGGTGAATGATCATTTAAAATAAAACAATTTCACCAGGACTTCAGGAATATCGGGCAACCAGCCATCTCCCTGCCGGCTCTAAATTATTGTGCATTCCCGGCTTATTATCGTATCCATGTATAGCAGCTTACGCGATCAGGGAACCGTTCCTCCTTTTGACGCAACAAAATAGTCATACCAGTATGAGGCTCGTATTAGTCGTGTTTCAAATAGTAGTGGGAATACCTGTGATTTTTTAATCACAGAGAAAACCTATTAAAATGTGATTCATGATTCTTTAAATTGATTCGTTCTTTTCCTCTGACAGTCTGTTGACGATGTTATATGACCAATACAGAACTGTGATTTGCGGTATTGATCTCGCTCTTTCGAGATTTTCACTCAAATAAAATAAAAAATCCTAATGTTAAGGATATAATTAAATAAAGGAAATAAATAACTTTTATTTTTTAACAATATTTTCTGTATTTCCTCATTAGTGGAACCCCTCAAATCCGAACTAATTGGGACTGAAGTCTGTTCTTCCAAGGGAATAAATACTACGCACTTATTTCGTCACTGCATTCGCGTGGTAACCGACGGGTTATACAGGCTGTGCGTGACTCAATAAGTTCATTATGGGCAGTGACCTTGGCAGGTCGAGCCTGTGCTAAAAATAAACCATTCTCCCCCTACCCTTTACCCTTACTAACAGGGATGCGTATCGCGTCTGTCTACTGTCTGTGTCTAGTTTAGTGAGCGTTTACCTGCTCACTAAATAAGTGCATCTATAACAACCGAAGTGGCTTGGAATTCGTGTGAAGATTTTCTTCATTTCATCAGTTAAAGATAACAGACTTTAAGCGAAAAACCCTGACTTTGTTAAACCTTGAAAAATAAGTTTATGTGATTCAATTTTTTTTAATTTCCAGCTATTTCTTTTTTTTATTTCCCAGAACATGTTCAGATTTGAGGGATTCCATTGTAATATTAAAATATTAACCACTTTATACTAAAATAACCATTTTAGTCTAAAGAGTCCTTTGACTTTTTATGAAAGTGTTTCATTTAATTTGAACAATTATTGTGATTGGTTGAATTAAAAATAATAAACCAGGACAATATAAAACATAGGTCTTGGCTAGGGGGTATTGACTCAGTATATTTTCTGTATTTTTTGTTCTGCAAGAAAATACATTAGTTTTTTATTTTGTTTGTTCATCCTTAGTTTCATATAGACTTGAGAAGATTATTTCCCCTTATTAATTAGTAACAAAATAAACTATAATGTTTAAATAATTATTAATATGTTTAATATGATATGTTTTAGTGAATTTCCCATTGGGAAGAAGCTATTACCGTAGGTCTCGTGACAAGAGTTAAGCCCAAGACCATGTTATTTCTTCTTCTTTAGGTGCCCAGAGACCATAACAATAGTCGTTAAAATTTATATATATATATATATATATATATATATATATATATATATGTGTGTGTGTGTGTGTCTGTGAACACGATAACTCTCGTAAAAATGGTCCGATCGAGACCAAATTCGGTAGAGGCGTGTATTCCTAGAAATGCTCGGACAAGTTCGTAAACCAGACATATCGGTCAATGGTAACGGGTAGTTTGGGGGGGTTTTGTACCCCAAAATGGGGTTTTTTTGCGTTTTCACATGTAATTTTAAAAAATTTCTATTTTATATTTCACTATTGGAATCAGCTTAAAAAACTACACAATTAAGTTCCTTAAAGTTTTTCTCTATCTTCAACGGTTACCGAGATATAAAAAAATCAAAACACAGTACGTTGTATTTTGAGGCTCCAATGTTAATCTCATGGAGGATTAGGAAAAATTAATTTTTCACTTATTATCTAATATTTTTGGATGAAACTTGATATTTAGCTTCATGTGGATGAGATCCATACATTTGTGCTAAAAAATCATAGTTTATGTGTTTATCATGGCAGCAAACCTACATACTCTTTTCCCATATTAATCATATAGTGATTAGGCAAACTCCTTTATTTATGGACAGATGTTGATGAAAGTTGGTATAAATGTTAAAAACAAAATTTTTGATGGTATAAATGGCTACTTTCAGTGTTCCTCACAACAGCAAACCTACTCATTCTTTCCCATTTTAATCTTATGGAGAATAGGCAAATAATTCTTATGTTTATCGACAGATTTGGACCAAACTTTTCATATATTATTATTATATTATTGATTTGGAAATTCGCTGAGTACGCAGGTCTGCTGCGACGGGGGTAATTAAAGAATGGATTTAAAAATCATATTACAGTTTGAAAATTAGTACAGTAAAATATTTCTTCTGACATTGTATATTTTTTTTAACTCCTATCTCTAAGTTTTCACTAATTAATTTCTGGAAAATACTTATGAATAAAAGGATGAGATCAGTCAATGTTACTGGCGGCATTATTCTCGTGTACCGTACCGTACCGACCTCATAATTTCCTGTACCGCAGACCCCTAAATATTGCATTCATGTAGTTGAGATCTTATGCTTCAAAAGCTTAAAAATCATAGTTTATGTGTTTATCATAGCAGCTAACCTATATACTCTTTTCCCATGTTAATATATGAAGAATAGGAAAACTCCTTTATTTATGGACAGATGTTGATGAATCCTGGTATAAATTGTCAAAATAAAAATTGTTTACGCTAGAAATACCTTCTTTCAGTGTTCCTCACAGCAGCAAACCTGCATACTCTTTCCTAAGTAATTCTTATGGAGAATAGGCAAATAATTAACTCTCATATTTATCGACAGAAATTTATAAAACTTGTCATATATTATTGATTTGGAAATTCGCTAAGTACGCAGGTTTGCTGCGACGAAGGTATTATATTTATAGTTTGAGCATAATAAAAAATTATCCATAAGTAATGTCAAATTTTAATTATTTTTTAATATATATTATTGTTTAAAGAGATTGATTTGTTTAATTGTAACAATGGTAAAAACAGTTTTTGTTTTTATGAGAGTATTAAATAGCAAATCATATATATAGACCCTACATAATTTAAGCCACGCAATTAGTACATTTTTTTAATAAGTCTGTTTACACGCTGAAGTTTTAAAGATCATCTAAAGGGATGAAAATAAACCCTTATGCTAATATTCAATTTGAAAATATTCGATATTCGGAATCTAAATATATAAAACAAAGTCGTGTTAGTTACACGCATTATAACTTGAGAACGGCTGGAGCGATTTTAATGATCTATGATTTTTTGGATTCGTCTCTGCTCCGGTCATGCTTTAGGCATATTCAGTTTCCATAAATTCAATTAATTCCATTTTATACCGTTTTAAATTTATAATGTTAATCTTATGGGGAATAAGTTTGTTTACAAATTTTCTAAAATCAAAACATTTGGTTTCTTAAAACAGCTGTTGGTTTACCCTCCGTTAGCTTTACTATCCAATGTAGAGGTTTGCGGATATCCGAAAATTCGGTTCGGATTCGGATCGGATCGGATATCCGAAACCGATCCGAATGTATTTACGATATCCGATCCGATCCGATAAATATCCGAATTTTCGGATAGACTGTATAATACAGCAATTTCAACAAAAACAACGAGATTTTCGTCGAGTTAATACCCGCGAAGCTGGAATAACTTTTGCTTAAACCTTGATAAGACGACGAAATTACGTACTCTTTCATCAAAACAATGTCGTTGACTGGTAGACGCGATACACTTATAGCGATTCGAATGACGAATGACGACCGCAGATGACGAAATTACGCAATTCATATCCAATCGGAATTTAAGAACGTCATTGGGCGGTCCGAGGCTGCGGTATGATTATTCGATTCTTCAACTACGCATTTAAGTAACCGTAAGTTCAACACGATATTGCATTTTGAAATACAAAGCATAGCGTCATCGATAGTTGCACCGAGTATCAGATTGCGGTTTGATATTGTTCCATATAAAATTTCATTTCGGCTACGAAAAAACTTGAATTGTTGATTTAATGTTACTGGTAACAAACCATCATAATAGCTCGTTTTGCGACGGAGTATCCAGCAAAAATAATACTACTTCATTCTGATCGTCTACGTAGACGATCAATTGTTTAGTTATCGCATTCTCAACTACTCCGGGTTTGAGCAATCCGATAAAGTGTTGCCCAATTTACATTTGGCCTATTTCGTCTTTCAGTGTTCACATAACCAACAAATTTTCCACTTGTTTTCAATCTACATTTTATCTTTGTTAAATGAATTTAAGCGTTATTAGTTTTACATTTTTAGATAATTTTAAGATGAATAACTAACTAGATTACGACGAGGTATCATAATTTCACGGGTTTCAATATTGTTATACAGCCGATCGGGGTATTTTATCTGCCAAATATTCCAACTCTGCGCCTGCGCACAGGCCTTTGTTTGATAGCAGCTGCATTGTCACTGCCACTGCCCCTGCCGATACGCAGATAGCCGATGGCATCGAGCGAACGACGTCGGCCGCAAAATCTTGATTCTTTGTTAATGGTGATTTGTTTTTATCATTGTAATAAATAAAATAATTGAATCGTGAAATAAAATTGAGAATTAATTGATTATTAGTAGAATGAATTGATGAATTAGTAGAAAGTTGATGTCATTTAATGGCGAATTATAAGGTTTCTGTTGATTTAATTTGTGAATTACGCCATATTAAAATTTGTTACTGGTAATTGTTATTTTGTAAATTTGTATTTATTGATGGAATAAACTTATTATTAATAATTTTAAATGCAGTGAAGTAAAAATTTAAGTTTTGTTGTTCATCCTATAAAGAATTTATGATTTTTTATGTACCATTTAATAATTTTGATAGGTAACATTTTATTGATTTTTTCCTAATTTATTCTTAGATAAGTCTGATTTCACTTTTTTATTGCGAGTATCCGAATCCGAAAACTATCCGATCCGAACCCTAACTATCCGATCCGGATCCGATCCGAATCTGAGCTATCCGATCCGAATCCGAACCGAAAAAATAATTCACTATCCGCACACCTCTAATCCAATGCCATATGAATCATTCATTAATGTAAAACTATGAAGTAAATGTGCACTGTACAAAATGAACAGATTTATTCACCAAGTTAATAGTTAACGGTTTTTTGGGGATTATGTATTTATATTTTTTATTTTCTGTCTGATTAAAAGTCATGTGTTTATAATTATGTCGGCTAAATGAAATAATAATTACGGTGTTTATACATATTACATTTGTTATAATAATCAGCTGTTGTATATCTTTCCTATAAAAGCCGTATTAGTTAGTTTTTGTTTGGATTAGAAAAATTGTGAATCAATCCACTCGGATTTATTTGTTTTGTGGTAATGTTATTAATATGTATTATAGTTTCTGTAATGTAATTAACTATGCCGCAACTCAGAATGTCTAATTTTTCACAACGTAGTCGTAATGCTATTCGACTTCAGAACATGGCCAATCTGAAAGTTAACACATATTTACTGTTACTGCCGGATCAGCTAGTAGTAAATAAATATTAAATTCGAACCCCAAATTCACTATTCACACATCTCTAGTTGCTGCTTTTACACAAACAGTTAAGTCTGGTATATCTGGATTCTGGCTTATTCAGATCAGGATAAAAATAATTTAATCTATAATATTATAAAGAAGAGGTAGTTTCTGTATGTTTGTTTGTGGGTTTGTTGTGGCAAGTAAATGCGAAAAATACTGAACCGACCGGTTTGAAATTTTACAGAAAGGTAGATCTTAAACTCATGCAACACATAGGCATATTAGTTCCCTTAAAATCCCCTCGGGCTATGCCCCATGAACGTTCTAAATTTCAATGTTTACATTTTCACAGAATGAAAACATAAAATTACTTGAATGTCAACAGCTGTGAACACTAAAATTTGACAGTTCGGGAAGAAGAAGAAGAAAGAGCTGCCATGACCGTCCTAGGTTTCAATGTTTACATTTTCTAATGACAACATCCGTTTGCACTATATTTTGAAAGTTCGGGAAGAAGAAGAAATAAAGTTGATTTTTCAGATAAACTGCTGGATCGAAATTAATGAATTATTTGAAATAGCGGAATGGTAGATTTTAAGTTTTTTCTGACGACTGTCTCTATTACATTAATCCTTATCCTCTCCCAATATTTGACAGATGTTACTTTGAAATGTTGTAGACACTCGTGTTTTGTCATTTTGTAAACAATGAAGAATTAATTAACAATAACTTAAATGTATCAGTAGAGCCTACACCTTTCAGCCTTTTTTTACCCGTGCGAAGAACGGGTACTTTGGCTAGTAACAATTAAAATAACAGTTTCATATTGAGTACCTTCAAAATTTTAAGCGCAACCACAGTAGTACTTGCTATTCACAGCAAGTACCCCTATGTTGTGTAGCATATGAACACACACCAAATAAGTTTGATTTTTTAGTTGGAGTCTTTTTCTTACCTTAAGCTAATAACAATTACTAACACTTTCAATAATTCTCATGGCAGCACTTATTTATTAATTTTACACGTTATTCTTAAGGAGTATAAGTAATTAAATTCCTTATTTATAAATATACTGTAATAACATTTGGCAAGTTATTCTTTGATCAAGCTTAATTTATATCATCTCAAGTAATTCATACATGAATGAAAGTTCGCTGAGTATGTAGGGTTGTAGCTATGTAAGAATTTTTACTATTGAAATAATTTTATTTTATTAGTAAAAATTTTTTAAATTTAAAAAAATCAATTTACTGTACTAATTTTTAATAAAAAAGTTGAATTTTAATAAATTTTTTGTCTACCCTTGATATAGGGGCTACATAAGACTCAAAATGGCACAGACAGCGAATTTTTGACAAAGAAATTTCCAAGATCGTCCTACGGTAAGTGCCTCAACTTGAATGTTTGCTTGGTCGAAAAGTAATATTTAAGTGTTGCTTTCAGCATTATATATGATTAGACTGTATATGATAAGATTTTTCCCAATACTTTGTAATTTTTAATTCCCAAACGTAATCTACCTTCTGATATCCCTCCATGTCAATACTACTCCCTTCTCAAGATGACATGATGGATGGGGATGGTGATGGTGATGGAATCAGAATCAGATGGAATATTTGAGCCTACCTTAAGTTTAATTATAATAAGATTCTATATTAATGTTGACCAGAACTAAATCAGCATTAGAAAGGAAGTCTGGAATTATTTTTAATAACTACTTAATTACATAACTATTGCACAAAGGACCAATGAAACTGTAAAACATACAAAAGATGAGTAGGGCCTATACTTTAAAGTTTCTTTCCATTTAATGTAAAAGGGTATGTATGTTTATTAAATACATACATACAATTTTTCTTGCAAATAATTTTCTAATGTAGACAAACATCCTCAAAATACAAAGCAGTACTGTTTAAAAAGATGGTGACAGTATCTAAAATTGAATTTAAATCAGTTTTAAAGACAGAGGTAGGAAGAAACTCTGAAGAGACCTTGATAGGATAATGGACAAGAGAGAACTTACCGGTTGCTGTGATTTGTTCAGGTAAAGGCAGGTTCGAGGTCACCATGTCTCTGGACACAGACCCTGGCACTGGGAACGGTGGAAACGCACCTGACAAATCACAAATTCATTTCTGTACTAGCTAATGATAAGTAACATTTTGTTTAAATATATTTTCAAAACAGCAACCAGGGAATGAAAAAGCCCAGGCATGAGCTCAATCGTACTTGTTGGAAACTGCAAATAGTGCTGGCCACTGGAACTATGCGATATGCGGAGTTCTAGTAAAAAGGTTGTCTCTGTTAGTAATTTTTATAACATTGCATGATTCTAATTATAAAAACGACTCTCTGCCACCTTCCTGCGAGAACCTGAACAATAATAAAAAAAAATCAAAGTGAATGTCTAAATTGTTTTAATTAATTTATTGGTAGACAAACACAGTGATATAGTCCATCAAATAAATTTGTTGATTTTGAACCATTAATTTTGAATGAGTTAGAAAAATGGTGAACTGGCCAGCCAAAATTGTAATTTTTTAACTTGAGAGAGAGCCTTGTGAATCTAAAAGACTCTCAATTTACCCATGCAACTGAATGAAGTTTGACTCATGTTGGTAACAAGATATGATAGATTGTTTTTACAAGTTATTCTCGTATAAACCAAACAGTTTATAGATTAGGTGATCCATCAAAACTTAATGCAATAATGTATTTTTAGGGGATCATTATTGGTATCAAATAAGAGATGAAACCAATGGGTAGGTTACGCTAACGTCAATTTTCCTCCAGCTGGTGACAATGATTGGCTTTACATCAGAGCTAATAAATTGATATTTTTCATTTTTACTGTACAACAAGAAATGTTTCTCATTGTTAATTTTGCTGATACAATGTCTAGAATATACACTCAAACAATTCCTAAAATACAAAGAAATCTCTATGATTTGGAAACCAATTTAATTAGTGATTACTCTGTATTCCCTTCCCCTTCTTTCTGAAAACTTTAAATTGTTTATTCAAAAGACATTTTATGGTGACGGTAAGATTATTTTATTTAAATCATTCTTGCGCATATTTTCTATCACGATTAGTAACACAAATTTTTCAATTGGACAGTCAAAACTTTTCTTTTTCTATTTTAATTTTCTTCCCAAGTCAATTATTCCCCTTTATATACAAGTACCTAGTGACCGAGCTTTGCTCGTTTAGAATAATACATGTATTATAAAAATGAATTAGAAAAATTAAAACAAATTTATTACTCAATGAAAACATTTATGTGGTTTAAATAAAAGCAATTTAATACACAATAATATAGCACTGAACAAAAAGTATTGCCTCTGATGGGGATTGAACACACAACCTTCTTGTTACGAGGCCAACACGCTACCGCTGGACCACGGCGTCTGCCAAATGAGCGATGCCGGTTAAGGTATTTTAGCCAACCTCAATTGTTTTAGCCCATCATTTACTGTTTAATTATCCATACAGTTATTATTAGCCTGTGACCAATTGATTTTTATATAAACGGAATGAGGATTGAAAAGCAAAAGAGAAATTTAATTTACATATATTAATTGGTTTGTTAAAGTGGCTTCAAGCAATACAACAAATACATTTTCTATCAAAACATGGAAGATTTTGGAAATACTCTTTCCTTCTTTTATTTCGCACAGTTATGTTAGCCTTAAATTTTTACAAATTGTTTAGTAACCTGATAATTTTACATTTATTATATACATAAAATAAATATTTATGAAAAACCTCTATTGACATATTGTTCCCTGCCGTCTTCAATCAAGAACTGTCAAACGGTTATAAACAGCTGTTTTGGTTTGTATTGTTTACATTTTATTCTCCATAAGCGTAATGTTAAATTTTTAGATTTTAAACTTAATATTACAAGAAAACACGAATTTTCCTGGACATTAGACCTATCTAGGTCTTATTTTCTACTCGGAAATTAGTTATTTCCAAAATTTAAAGAAATTCCTTAGTGCCGTTTTCGAGATCCGTGTGCAAATATATATATACAAACCTTGCTCGTATTATAGTATTGGATAAGCTTTTAGGTAAATAGTTTTAATATCATTATTTAACCATACCTTCGACTTGTTACAATGTTTTTGAGTGGCTCCAGAACTATTATGAACACTAACTTTGATATAATTTGGCGCTTTTTGGAAATTATTAATTGTTGTTTAGCTCAAAGCTATATTATAATACATAAAATGTGCTATAACAATTATTGACATGACTAGGCCTAGTGGTAGTAGTAGTGTACTCACCTGTAGAGTCAAAGGAGCGAGACATACTGGCAGCGACCAGCGATCGCTCCAGTAGTGTTCCTTCGTCCCGCCGTACTTCGCCATCCTCTCCGTTGTCTGTTCCTGTCATTTGGCCTCCACCTGGTACCCCCAATGATGAGTCCTCACACTCCCCTTCCACATCCCCTTCCATTGAGGCATCTTCCTCTCCCTGGCCTTCTGACAGAACCTTGTGTACAACACATAAGGTTAGTGATGGGCATCAGACAGTTGGATTAGAAGAAGTAAACAAGGTGATAGGAAGGCCAAAACACTGGAAAACCAATGGTTTTAAATAATACCAATGATGTTAGTGCTATCAAAACTGTCCAGTTTTTTTAGTGTAATATTTTTTGACCATTGAAACCCCTGTCTCTGAGAACTATTTATAGTGTTATCCATTTAGTTGAAAGAAATTCTTGACTTCTCATATTTTATGAGTTTAATAAATTACTTTACAATGCATACTATTTGACAAGTTGACTGTTTAGTATTAGCATATTTTGATAATTTACAAGTTTAACCTTCTTGAACAATTATTAATTAACCTATATTGTTAATAGTTAAATAATTATATTGTGAGATATAAAAAGAACAAACATAAAAAATCTTGCTATTTATTTCAAATTTCTGAAGGGTTAATCAAGCCAAAACTGAAAAAAGAGATCATACAACAAAGCATGGGAAACCTTTTCATCTGATCTGCTGCTTCTCAGATTCAAATCAAATCTGATTTGCTGATGTCAACGTCCATGCATCAAGCAAGTAAAGTTCACAGTCTTCTTTATTTTGTTCAAAATAGTTTTATACAGTACTATAAACACAAGCAATTTTTATTGGTTAAATTTATTTCAAATAACAAAATATATAAATCCTTAAAAAAATTAAAATTGCATGTTTTAGTAATGAATCTCTTGGACATCTTGATACAGAAATTTGTTGTACAGGATGCATAACTAAAGCTATTACAACATATAAAGGTTTAGAATATGACAAATTCAACCAATGGTTTAACTCAAACTGTTTACTGTTTAATGATGTTAAGCTCTGACAGTAAACATTTCCCAATAAAAAAAGCAAAAATAAAATGACTGACAGGATAAGAACAGGATTGATTGAGACTGGTTCTGCTCAAACAGTTAGAACTGCAAAACCTTAAAATTGAGCGGGACAAATAAAATTATCAAAAGAAACTTTGGAATTAAAACCTTAGGCAACTCAGACTGATTTGTTTTTATTACTAATTTATTATTTTCTTTGAATTATACTAAATAAATCCCAAACTCCTTTGATTCCTACCTAAAAAATAAATAATAAATAAAATAATTTGATATGCTGCTATGTATAGCAGTGACACAGAAATTTGCGCTGTCACACACATAAACATTTACGCGCACACGCACATATGCACTACACTCGTCACTTAAATGCCTGTGCATGGGCACCACGAGTACACACCAACTTGATAGAAATTTAAATGCACCTTTATCATTATGGTTATACATATTGCTTCCTAGCTATTTGTTTAGTTTAGGATCAAACTACTTATAATATTTATTTTAATTTCAAGTTACTAAGTAAATAAATAATTAGGGTTTTTAAGCAAAATTAGTACCAGAACACAAAAATAATTTATTCAACAATATTGATATCAATGTTTTACTCGTATATATACTGACCATTTTTACAAGTTATTTTACAATATAGACACAGACACACACACACACACACACACACACACATGTATATATATATATATATATATATATATAATTAGAGTTTTGTCTGTACATTGCTCAAAATTATTAATTTTTTAGTTATTATTACTTTTCGTGCGTTAGAGAAGCCGAAACCGGTCTTATCTCAATTTTTGTCTGTTTGTCGGTTCGTCTGTAACGCTCCAAGAGGCATTTTACGTCGTCTTCTCCAAAACAACGGGAGAACTGATTACAATGAAACTTATTTAATGTATTCTCTAAATTCCAGTTAAGGTTTGTAAAAGCTTAAAATCGCCCCTTGAAAAGTAAATAACGAGCATTTAAAAACCCACTTTTGCATAATATTACTCGCATTTTGATTCAGTTTTCAATGAATAACCTACTGGTAATAATCATCTGTCTTTGTAGTTTAAAGATTTAATAGAAATAAAAATAAACAGCTGTCAAATCAATATTAGTTAGTTTATATTCGTCATTAATTTTAAAACCATTTCGAAATCATACTATATTAAAAAGTTATTTTGACGTATAACTAATTATAATAATGGTATAAATATTCTAATCTATTTATTTAATTGTAAAGTAATGCTAAATAATAAATCTGGGTGTTGATTTATTTTCTTTGTACTGATTTGTTTAGGATTTCGGGTTTACATTTTGGTGTGATAATCTTTCTTCTTTAAACTGAATCCTACAACCCGTACAAAGGACGGGCTTACTGCTAGTATATATATATATAGGTGTGTGTGTGTGTGTGTGTAAAAATGTTATCTAAGGATACTCAGTTGATTTTTTCAATTCTACTTTAACCCTAGAAGTCGCAAGCTTTTTACTCTTAACTGTAACATAAAAATAATTACTAATATCTTCTTGAAATATCAAAGTTAAAAAAAAAGCATAAAACATGCCCCCCCTTATAACCACCAACCCCATAAACAAAACAGGTATCCACAGCAATCCCAATTAAGCCTACAAATGCCGTCAACTTCCACCCAAGCCGGCCACTGTTTATTTAAGTTGGGCCGCCCTCTCCGCTTTACCATACATTTGCAAGCCAAATTGGGATTGCTCATGGTCGGGATTTTAACCCTAGCACTTCGGAATTACTAGAACGTTAAGCTCATCATAAGTCATAAGTTCTTTATTGCCATTAAACATTACAAAAATGTGATAGACATGGTCAATTTGTAACAATAAGTTAGGCTATTACAACATTTAATATGAGAAACGTAAGCCCAAAATAATATACACAAGCCCAAAAATAATATATATCAAGTAGGCCTAGTCAAATTCTAATGTTGTCAAACTTTAAAAAATCTTTTATATCATAAAAAGGGTTAGCAATTAATCATTTATGAAGTCTAACCTTAAATATACTAAGAGATAAGGACTTGGATTCAATATGTAGATTATTGTACAACTTAAGGCCAACAACATTGTAACTATTTGTACTCTTACTTAATCTACAAAGTGGGATTACTGCCTTAGACTGGTTGCGAGTGTCATGATTGTGAACATCACAATGTACAGAAACTAAATTAGTTATTTTTTACATTTACAACACAAAAAAGTATATACAGGTTTATCACAGTTAAAATTTTGCTATTTACAAAAAAGGGTTTGCAATGAGCTTTGACAAGAGATTTGGTAACAATCCTAATGGCTTTCTTTTGAAGCAATAAAATATTATTTACATGACTGCTGTTTCCCCACAGGAGAATACCATAACATATCACAGAATGAAAAAAGGCAAAATTAGCTATACAAAAATATTCTAATGGTAACATGGAAGAGAGACTCTTGAGAAAGTAAATTACTTTGGCTAACTTTGTACACATTGATTCTATTTGAGGATTTCAAGTTAACTTATTATCTACTGTTAATCCTGATATTTTAATTTCTGTGTTTGTCCTAGGTCTACATTATCTTTTAAGCTACATAAAAGATTCTGGGGTCAATGCTTAAAAAAGTAGTGTCGTCCGCAAATATATCAGTAAAGGATCGACTAATATTATTTGGCAAGTCATTAATGATCAAAAGAAATAAGGTTGGGTCTAATATTCCTTAGGCACACCTTCCTTTATCTCAACTTTATTGGATTGATCCTTACCATTATCTACATATTGTGACCTTCCAAGTAAGTATGATTTAAAGAAATCTAATTGGTGACCACAAACACCATAATAATTTAGTTTCTCCAAAAGAATCTGGTGGTCAATACAGTCAAACGCCTTACTCAGATCACAAGCTGTGATCAGAGTGATGCGTCTGCCTTCGAAAGCCTGTAATATTTTTGAAATCAAGGACTCAAGGGCATCAACTGTGGATCTGTTTTAACGGAAACCAAATTGTGAGTTTGAAAAAATATCATTCTTACTTAAAAAGGTACACAATTGACTATGTACAACAAGTTCTATAATTTTACCAATACAAGGTACAAGAGATACAGGACGGTAGTTACAGACCTGGTATTTGTCATTTTTCTTGAACACTGGCACAACTCTAGACACTTTCTGTGAAGTGGGAAACACACCCTCTTTAAGGCAAGCATTTATACACAGCGTAAGAGGCGGCAATATTTCATTAATCACCATTTTCAAAATATAACTTGACAGGCCATACACATCTTTGCTTTTGGTGCACTTCATTTTATTCACTGTACACAACAAGATTTCTTCGGAAACAGACTCCCAACGAAGTTGCTGCTGAGGTTAAACCATATTCCGCAGATAGTGGCTTGAAGTCGCAACAGGTTGTGATGCCTCTGCTTTGGTAGCGCGAACTGACTCAATGAAGAAGTTGTACTCATCAGCGGAAATGTTTGCTGTCTCATTTACGGCTGGAGATGTCTTCTTTTGTATAAGAGACCAGGCTGCTCGACAAGGGTTGCTCGCAGACTCAATGAAATTAACATTGGCTTCCAGTTTGGCTTGATTAACTAATTTCCTGTACATACATCTGATCTCCTTATAGGCCCTAAGAGTCTGTTCGCTTCCAGTAGTTTGGAAAACTGATCAGTAACCCATCACCCTTTTCTTTCAAATTTCCAGCTCCAGAGTATACCACGCAAGATGTGATTTGGTGGACCATTTCTTCACGGTATGAGCTTTAGCTTTTACATTCTTCAATGGGCAACAATCGTTGAATATTTCCAAAAACTTGTCGAAGAACTGGTCAAACATGGCTTCTGCTGTCATTGTTTTGCACTTGAGAAGTTCTAGCCAATTTATTTCACTTAAGTAAAATTTAAAATATAAAATACTATTTACAGAAGTGTTTCAAACAAATTTTACTGCAGGAGTTATTTTGGGCGCAACATCCAGCAAACAATTACATTTTTTTTCCATCTCGACACCCTCATGATCTGCTATGTCAGGGTATGCAACTTTGTACACATAAGCGGATGTTTCAATATCTGTGAAAATATTATCCAAGCAGTTGTTATTCCTAGTGGGTTGATTGTTGACGTAGTGACAGTTAAACTGAGCCAGAACAATTTTCAACTTATTAACTGAAGACAAGTTTATAGTGACAACAAATTTAGCGTTAACATCGCCACCTATAACTATATAAGCCTTGAAACGACCCAAATAAATTAACAGCTGCTCCAGATTATCTAAAAATATACTAGGATCACCAGCTGGAGAGTGAAAAAAAGTTATTATGAGTAGGTTTAGGTCGGAAAGCCAAACTGCCGTACACTCAAAATGGATCTCTACACAGAATTGATCCACCGCTAAACGCTCATATCTCAAGTTACTAGTAGCTGAAATAAATATGCCTGTCCCGTCTCTAATGTGATTACTTATGCATAATAAAGATGCTCGCACATAGCCTTCCACATTCACATAATCTTGTTCCTGAACACTGACCCAATGTTCACAAAAACACAGCAGGTCATAATGATTTTCGTCACCCAGTACACTTAAAATATTTTCTTTTTCTTGCAGTCCTTGTATATTTAAGAACAGTAACTTTAAGTTAGGCTTTGAGGTAGGCCTACTTACAACCTCAGTTCCATCCCCTGTAGAGGGTGCAAGCATAGATCCACAAACTAGGCCTAAGTGTTTTGTGGAATCGCCTGTACATTCTCCAAAAAAGAAGCCTCCTGGGCTTCTTTTCCATGGGACTTTGGCGTTTAAATATAAACCGACTTACATAAGTACCTTTAGGCCAGAAGTCTTTGTCATACACTGTGTTCCACAGAGACAATGGAACACTTTCTTTAAAAGAACTGTATCCTGGAAACTAATTTTTTAGTTTTGTCACTTCAAAATTATTTATACCTTTGGCTCGAGCATTAACATATTGCCTAATATTTGTGGTTAGTGGTTATAAGGGGGGGGGCATGTTTTATGCTTTTTTTTGTTTATACATTTCCAGGAGATATAAGTAATTATTTTTATGTTACAGTTAAATGAAAAAAGTTTGCCACATATAGGGTTAAGAATTAACCCAGCAGTAGGTGCACAGGCTACAGCTGTAGCCCAGTGTTTTTGTTTTTCTTGTCATTCCGTTACGTATTATTTTAGGAAGCGTAGCACACAGGTAGCTGCCATTAGTCATCCCTTCAGCATACTCACTGTGTTTTTAACCTTGACAGACTGTGCGTGTCCGTGTTGTTTGCTGTTGAAGTTGTTTGGGCTACAACTGTAGCTCGCGCGACCTTAAATCTTATGAGTGGTCAAGAACGTTGTATGCTGTTTGGCGGGGTGGGGTTCATAACTCCCAGGTTTCACTTCTCCCAGGTCTCAAAAAATTATTAAATATTGACAACATCACAACTCCCAGGTACCACTTCTACCAGGTCTATTTAAAATAATAAGCAAATCATAACTCCCAGGTATCATATCTCCCAGGTGTCAGAACTTATAGGTCTCTAAAATTAAATAAAATCGCTTGCATCATAACTCCCAGGTGTCAGAACTCCCAGGTATCGTCAGTTCCAAAAGTTGTTGAGCGGATTGCCGCTTGGCAATGGCAGGCATTTGAGCTAGGTCGTCGCGCGAAGCCAAGCAAATGAAATTAATTCGTGGTACTTGCTTTGTGCTGGTCCATTTATTAAGATGTATTAAATTATACCATACCTTTTACAAATGTTAATTTACATTTTATTTAATGAACGTATATATAGAAATAATTTTTTTCCAAAACGCTAAAAATTAGTTAATCTTTTTATCAGTATTGTTCTGATCTTTTTGCAGGTCTGTACTTTAAATTGTTACTGTTTAATAAATCGATCATTGTGTTAAAATTTTATATCTCTGTAGCACTACAATTGTTTTAGCATAATTTTTAATTGCTGAAAAATGATTTTCTTTTAACGAATTTATCATAGGGAATAAGCTATTACCGTAGGTCTCATGGCAAGACTTAAGCCCCCGGCCATGTTATTTTTTTGTATTTAGGTGTCCAGAGTCCAAAAACAATAGTCGTTAAAATTTATATATATATATATATATATATATAATTATTTAACTGTTTGATAGGGTAAATAAAATGTTAAAATGAAAGGTTTTTCGAATTTTCGTTTAATCTATATATAAATAAAATTAGAGTTCTGCCTGTACATTGCTCAGAATTATTAATTTTTTTAGTTATTTTTACTTTTTGTGCGTTAGAGAAGCCGAAACCAGTCTTATCTCAATTTTTGTCTGTTTTTTTGTTTGTCGATTTGTCTGTTTGTCTGTGACGCTACAGGAGGCATTTTACGCCGTCTTTTCCGAAAAAATGGAAGAACGTTTTATAATAAATATAATGGTTTATACATGTAATTTTTAAATGTTATATTCAATTGAGTTGAATCGTTTTGTATCAATTTATCTCAAATTTAAACCGGATGGAATTTTTTGAGTTCTAAATATATATATATATATATATATATATATATATATATATATGTGTGTGTGTGTGCGTGTGTGTTTTGTGTGTGTGTGTAAACATGATAACTCTCGTAAAAATGGTCCGATCGAGAATTTTGTAGAAACGTGTATTCCTACATTTACGGACGAATTCGTAGTCCAGACATATTGGTCAATCGAAACGAGTAGTTTGGGGGGTTGTACCCTAAAAATTGGGGTTTTTCATGTAATTATTAAAATTTTCAAATTTTATCTTTTAACATTAGAATCAGCTCAAAAAACTACACAACTAGGTCCCGAATGTTTGTCTCTACCTTCAACGGTTACCGAGATATTAAAAGATCTAAACACATTACATTGTATTTAGAGGCTCCAATGCTTATCTTATGGAGAACGAGGAAAAATTAATATTACCCTTACTAATCAACAATTTTGGATGAAACTTTGTATTTAGCTTCATGTGGTTGGAATCCATACGTTTATGCTAAAAAATCATAGTTCATGTGTTTCTCACAGCAGCAAAACTGCACACTCTTTCCCATGTTAATCTAATGGAGAATAGGCTAACTCCTTTATTTATGTCCAGATAATTATAAAACTTTGTATATGGTCAGAATGAAAATAGTTTATGATAAAAATGCCTACTTTTACTGTTCCTCATAGCAGCAAACCTGCATAATCTTTCCCAAGTTAATGTTACGCAGAATAGGCAAATACTCTAATTTATCAACAGGTCAATCATGTCATTGATCAATATCTTGTCACATACTTGTACTATTATGGTCATATTTTGGAATAGGAAATTTGCTGAGTACGCAGGTCTGTTGCGAAGGGGGTATTTACCAATATTTTTCTTGAGATTTTCCTACATTCAAAATAGTTTTTCTCAACAACTAATATTTTTAAAGTAATAATTCTAGTACTGTTGCTGTATTACATAGTTTCAAAATTTCAATTCCCTAATTCTTATAGTTCCTGAGAAAAGTGTACCTATCAAACTAAAAATCAACTATCAGTAAATAAGCCATAAAGGGAACCATCGAACACAGAAAATGTAAAAATATTTTTTACCATCCCCAATTCCGTTATTAGAACTATGGATAAAGGAAACGACAGCTTTAATGGATAGCATAATTTTATGTAGGCCTAAGCTGAAGAAATAATACAGTTGGTACTTCTCTGCTTAAATAACGTTTTATCAGACTGCATGTGAAGTATCTATTTTCTTAAGAGCTACATAGAGTTGCTAAGAAACTACATTTTATTTTAAAACTTTGTAGGAAATGTCAAACAAAACCAATTAAATAGTATAATTCAATTCATTTATTTGCCATTAAGTTTACATGGACAATAGGTTTCGTCAATAAAGAAACATACTGCAACAATAACACTAACAATACAATACCTGTAAATAAATCACATAAATCACGCGTTCGTAGAAAATAAAACATACATAGAAAACTTATAGTTTCAGGTCAAAAAACTCTTCTGGAGTATAAGGGGCATAACGTTACAGAATTGTTATCACAGTTTTCTTTAAATGAATTTGAAAAACAATTCCCTTATATGGGTTGACAGCCTATTTATTTCTATAAGTATGTAAAGGATATTTCTTGAGTTTGATACTCTAGCAGAAAATGAAATAAAAATGGTATCATTAAACTAAATCATTCTTTTTGCCTTAAAATCTCTTTACGTATAATCTATAATGAAGTTTATGACCACTTTTATCGCTAGCCTTGGTAGTTCAGGCGGTTGAGTAATATAATTTTACGTCGTAGGTCTTGAGATCGATTCCTCATAACGGCAATTATTTTTGATCCGACTTGAAGAAACTTTATTAATCTCTGACTGAAATTTCTAATATATCACCTACGCAACGATCAATATAATGTAATTAAGCCTAGTAATTAAATAGTTATTAATAAATAAAGATATGGAACACCGGAAACGGGAATCTTTTGGGCTATGTTTGATTGTTCACAGATCAGCTCGGTGGTATGCCAGTCACTGCCACCTCAATTGACACTAATCTTAACGGTTGATTCAAATCATCAGTCAGGTCTAATATAAGATTAATAAATCTTAGATTAGCGTGATTTTTGTGAAATCCGGCCAGTATGAAAAATATCCTGGAAATAAAATTTTAAAAACAGATGACCGATGATAAAATCCTTTTTAATAAGTAAATAGTTACATTACACAATTGATTTCTACGTGGAGAGGAGTTAGAACAACAAAACCTGACAGTATTGTTATTCCATTCAGTGCTTTCTGATTTACGAGACAAGAACCCATAACAGTGTGCTGAATATTCAGTAATTAACTTCATATTGAGAAAATCCCCGCATTTTTCTAACATTTTCATGATCCCCCAAATTTTCATCCGATGTCGCATCTTGCGACACCAAGACATGCTGTGGGCACCCCTTGGAAAAATTACTACTTTTTAATGTTTTTTATTTTATTATTTTTACAGTTTAATTACGGAAAGCATATTAAGATTTTTTTAGAACTGTTCGGACAACAGTCTAGCTAAGCTGGGCTTACAGCTAGTTTAAAAATAAATATTTGCTTCAAAAAATTAAAATAATTTGAATAAATTGCACCATAAACACGTTTTCTGAAAAGCGCTAAAATATGCTAGTTCCTTTTGAATATTAAAAAAAATTTTAATTATTAACAGGCTTGTATAAAGTAATAATAAACATACTGAATTAATTTATAGTCATAATTTTTTATTTAAAGCCAGGAAGGTGATGTATGATGATTTTATTACCGCCGCAAGTGTGAGTTGGATGCGTTCGTTCGCCCAAGTGCCTGCAATGTGAACTAGGCAATCCGCGTTGTAAACAGCCTCTTTCGTCCCAGACTGTACACCTCGGAGTTATGAACCTGGTAGTTGTGACGCGCACAATTTAAATTATTTTGAAGACCTGGGAGTACTGACACCTGGGAGATATGATACCTGGGAGTTATGATTTGCTTATTATTTTAAATAGACCTGGTAGAAGTGAGACCTGGGAGTTATGATATTGAAAATATTTATTTCATTTTTAAGGACCTGGGAGATATGAAACCTGGGAGTTATGAAACGCTCCCTGTTTGGCGCTAATAGTTTGGATGAACTTTATTCGCTTAAGCTAACTGAGTTAAGGTAATCATTTTTAGCTTAGTTAAGCTAAGCATGATTATCACAAGAATGATGAAACAACAGGGAATTTGAGAAAAACCTAAGACCGTTCGTTACCTTCTAAAACCATAAGAAAGTAAGAGTTGACATCCTCAAGATGTGTGTAACACACATAAAGAATAAATAAAGAAACACTAGGTCATGGCAAATTGGCATGTTTTTAATTTACTCAACATCAATCATTTACTCTAAACGTGTACAACGATAGCCTAACCAACGTGAAGGATTGTGACCTGGGAATTATTATCCAGAAATAAGAGAAGGGGTCAAGATTTCTTGTTTGCAAGTTTATCTGAAATGAAGAGGATAAAACTTCTTGGATTTAAAGATCACCGGATAGAAATTACTCCTATTCAAGTAGCGCGGTCGCTGCTACCGGTGCGGAAGAGATCAACGAGGAAATGCTGTCACAAGATTTGTCCTAACCATTCTCAACTATTGTGAGACTTGTGTATAATTAAAACCATTAAAAAATAAAAATAATTCTGTCGCATATGTGACAAGTAAACCACTGAAGGGTTAAAGTTTTGAAGTTCTTATGTATGTATATTTGAAGAGCATGGTGCCCCTAAAAATATTTTAAAACTTTTTGAAATTTTATTTCTATGTTATGTTTTTTTGGAAAAATAGTCATATTCATAATATATTATATTTTCTTATTCTACAAGTAATGCTGAAAACAACAATATTTAACATTGTTATTCTCAAAGGGACTTGACCAATAACATACCTATAAACAATAAGCATTGTAAAATTTAAAAAATCAGCATGCCTCTGCAGTGACTGCCAGTTCCAGGGTTAATGCTCATTTTATATATGGTCTATAAGTAATTTTGGATATTTATTGAATTCTACTGGGTATTTGTTACTCGTTTCCGAGCCGGATATCCGATTACATTGAAATGAAATATTGGTTTTTACTCACGCAGCAATAAACTGAAAGTGAACGATAATTTTAAGTTGGGAGGGCAACGATTGGTTTCGTGATCCGAGTTTAATCAAAACAATGATGACTGTATCTTATCGATTTCTTTATGAGGAAAACGATCTTCCTCTTTCTTTCTTGTGGTGTGGTACATTTCTTTCATTTTTGGCAGTGTCTGTTTTTGATTCAAACGTTTCTCTGGAAATATATGTTTGTGTAAAAATTTTGTATTTGTAAATAGTAAATACTGTTTTTTTGAACCACCAAAAGGGTAAGTTATGGCAAAGGGTTGTAATGAAGTGTCTTGGTACATAGTCTAAAAGGTATACTAAGAGGTTTTGCCCCGGATCACCTCTAGGAGAAATATTGTGACCCCGAGTCAATTCCTCGCAACCTGCGTGATCTGGAAAATTACGCAGGTAATTTCTCTCAGGTAAATGTACTGGGGAAAGGAACTCAGTACCAAGGCCCAGGTACTGGGTGCCTTCCCCCACCCTTTGGGGGCATAATCCCCGACATAAAAGGAGATCAGCATGGGTGGAAGAGTCAGTTGGGCCCTCGAGGCCCGACCCACCGGATGGGCGTGTTGAGCCCCCGGTGGGCTGGATGGGCGTGCTGAGCCCCCAGGAAGGTGCATTGGTATGTTGAGCCTGCACCCGCCGGATTGGCTTGTTGAGCCTGCACACGGTGGATTGGCGTGTTGAGCCTCCGGTGTTTCCCTTCCCTCGGTAAATTGGCGTGTTGAGCCTGCACCGGCTCGATTGGCGTGCTGAGCCTCCGGTGTTTCCCTCCGTCCCTTTCCCCGGTGTATTGGCGTGTTGAGCCTGCACCGGCTGGATTGGCGTGATGAGCCTCCAGCTATTCCCTCTGTCCCTTTCCCCGGTGCATTGGCCTGTTGAGCCTGCACACGGTGGATTGGCGTGTTGAGCCTCCGGTGTTTCCCTTCCCTCGGTCCATTGGCGTGTTGAGCCTCCGGCAATTCCCTCTGTCCCTTTCCCCGGTGCATTGGCGTGTTGAGCCTGCACCGGCTGGATTGGTGTGCTGAGCCTCCAGCGTTTCCCTCCGTCCCTTTCCCCAGTGCATTGGCGTATTGAGCCTGCACCGGCTGGATTGGCGAGCTGAGCCTCCAGCGTTTCCCTCCGTCCCTTCCCAAGGTGAATTGGCGTGTTGAGCCTGCATCCGCTGGACTGGCGTGTTGAGCCTCCAGCGGATTCCAAACCCCCCCTTTTTATGGGAGCCTTTATTAATGGGGTATCCGTTGCAAAGAGGTAGTTGAGACCTAGGCGTCGACCAAGAAGGTGCGAGCCACAGAAGACTATCGACGTGCAGTTCTGGCGATTTTCGAGGATCGTCCGTGAGGTGCAATGGACTAGCGACAGAGGACAAGCAGCTAAACTAGAACCGATCGAGTCTATGGATTGGAACCTAGATCTCACGAGTTGTAAATATTATAAATACTGTAGCATTAGAGTGAATAAATCGAGAAGTTAAGAACAATCTGAGTGTGTAGTCACTGAATCCCAGGACTGACCCGTTCTTTTAGTGTAGTGAGTTAATGTGTAAAGGACTTCTCCCACATAGACGGGAAAACTCCCTTACAGGGTAAAAAATAAATGGTACCACGAATACAGAAAAAGAAATATCCATAAAAGGGTTGGTTGGCATTACGCCAAGTGTGAGGATTGCATGCATTTTAGCAGCTAACGTGTTAAGTACTGTACTACTGTACTTATCTGGACATTACAAAATATGCCTCTGGCTTCACTCTGCTACCACACATCTAAATACTAAACTTTTAAATATCGAGAAAAGAGCTGTGTCCAGTTTGGTAAGTTAAAAGGAGATGGCATTCATCCTTCACTCACTTGTCTGTTTTCAGTATCATCTGCCTTCTCCTGTTTCACAACATTAGATAGTTCGAGGTCCTCCTCATCCCTCTGACTGTTATTATCCGAGTCTTCTGCCTCTTCATTCGGCTTGCAAATTCTGACTGGAGCACCTTTTCTCCTTTTTGCTGGAGGAGTGGAAGGTGGAGAAACTGCTGGAAGCACTTTACGTGATGGCACTAATGGTTTGTTTGGCACATTTGCTTTCTCACTTAAATTTTCATCCTATAAACAATTCATCATGAAATGAAAAACACTGGATAAATTTATAATTAATTATAGCCTTCTATATATGATATGACTAAGACTAATGTTCATAACAGACATTTAAGAGTCTATTTACTGTGCAGCTAATAACTTTCTCTTATTTTTAAATGACAGAACTAATTTCACATCTATGAAGTTAAATAAATGGTATAAGTGGACTGAGACATACTTTCTCCCCTAAGTAAATTTAAAATTGCATACATCAAATAAAATTGACGAATTCTTTAACGTTTATTTAAATGTCATTTTACAATTTGTCTTGTCAAAAATAATCATCAAATGTCTTAAAACTTCCCCTCATCTGACAAGTTAAAAATTTTTAGAAATTTTCGGAGATACACCCAAGGTACCCATGAGTTGATACCTAAACAAATTGAGGTTTTTTGGGTGATACAGCCTTACGCTACATACCAAGTTTCAGGAGAAATGATTGAGAAATAAGGAAGAAATTAATTTTCTAGGATTTTCCATAAGAATAACATTCCCAGTTAATTTAACTCTTCTCCAGAACCGTTAGTTATAGACTGATGATTTCAAGTACTATTTTTGAGCTGTTTTTTAAATATTCTATAAAATTATTATTTCGTCAAAAAAATTGTTTTTGCAACATTCAAAAAACCCATATCTTTTGAACCGTAATTTTTACAGGCATATGGGCGGTGTGGACCTAAAGTAGGCTACTATAAACAACAAAATTATAATCAAAATGGTTATAGCCATCTCTGACAAATTTGAATTTTTTATGTTTTTGCGTTTTGGGGGGTTAACTACCCTCAAAAATCAAGAATGAACACCAGGCGGAATACATTCACAATATCTACAGGTAGATATTGTGAATTACTTGTACACAAACTTGGAAACTTAAGCTGAGCTAACCACTGAAGCTAGATCGGAGGAATTGTGTGGCTATGGCTCTTTACATATCCATTCCAACACACATTTACACACTGACAGACATAACTTTGAAAACTTATTTTTTGGGTTTGGGGCCCTACAACGGATGGACATATTTAATGAAAACTCAAATAAGACTACTATGGTATTTAACTTTAAACTTATCTATTTTAACCATTAATAGTATACTCCTTGTAATGTTAATATATAAGTGGGAGAAAGTAAAAAGTTATTTTAAAAAAATATTAAAAACCACTTGGCTTCTTTATTTCTATCAAGCATGAATTGTAGAAAATCCTCGAAAACATAAATGTATAGCAGTCAGAAAAATTTATAAATCAATGGAAATTCTTTACTGTGGACTGACATACTACCTCCTGTAGGTAAATTTAAAAACAACAATCTTTAATAAAACTACCATGTTCTTTAAAGTTTATCTAGATATCATATAGTGATTAATAGTTTGATTAACTATTATAATTATACTAACTTATAATTAACTATATATAAATTAAATTACTATTTTTATAAATATTCTCCTTTAGAATAACATTGAGCGAACAGAACCCGTACTGCGTTTACCAAGGGCAGTAAATTTAACTTCTCTGGAACTGTTAGTCATGGACAAAAAAGTTCAAAATACTAATTTGTTTAGTTTTTTAAGCTAGTTTTAATGGTGGTAGTCAAATTATACCTAATTATACCCTAATTGTTTTATGAACTTAACCCTAGAAGTGGTAAAGCCATAATTCTCAACGCATTTACAAATTCAATAAGAAGTGGCAGGTGGAGGCATCTGTCCCAATTTAGTGAACTTATCACCTTGGTGACTTGCTTGCCCTTTGGAGGCAAACAACCGAACCTGCTCATGCAGGCTGCCACTGCCACTAGAGTATGTCAAGTAAGCGCTTTCTACTCCTAAGCACTGTTGGCTGGACCGGTTAGAGCGCTACTCCGAGGAGTGTAACGTTTTAGCCATTCGGAAGTGCTAGGGTTCAAATTGAGCAATCCCAATTTGGCTTGCAAATGTGTGGTAGAGTAGAGAGGGGGTCCACCTTCAATAAACGGCGGCCGGCTTGGGTGGAAGTTGACGGCATTTGTAGGCTTAATTGGGATTGCAGTGGACACTTGTTTTGCTTTTGTGGTTAGTGGTTATAAGGGGGGCATGTTTTATGTTTTTCTTTGTTTATACTTCATATTTCAAGAAGATATATAATTATGGTTATGTTACAGTTAAAGATAAAAAGCTTACCACTTCTAGGGTTAAAAAATATTGATTTATTGACATTTTAAAAGCCCATAGCTTTTGAACTCTCAATTTTATAGACATGCGGGTGGTATCATATTATTTAATACTCTATGCACTATAAACTGCTACAATTTAATCAAAATTGTTATAGCCATTTTTGAAAATCTCGATCTTTTCACGTTTTTAACACTTAAAACGAAACATCGGTCAAATTGACCGATCGGTAATTTTACAACGTAATAGTGGCTAAACTGCTTGACCTTGATGGCTGTCACCCCCAGTACCTTCCCCCCAAACCCCTCTCCGTAATATTTGGTCATTTCCAACTAGTTGGCAGGACATAGTCGTACATATTGGACGAATTGTGTGATTACGGTCGGTCAGATTTACCGTGTGTTTCGCTTACCGGCTGATAATCGTCGGTCCAATATACCTGTGATTATACCTTGTATAATCGGTAAAATGCTGTAGTAAAACGCAACAAACAAAAGAACATCTGCTAGAAGTAAAATAACAGCTATATTACCCACTACAAGATCATACAATCCTATACAGATTTTTTCCCGAGGCCAGAGCTGGTCGTCTTGAAGCGTGGAGTTTGGAGTTTCATTTTTTTCTGTCACATGATCTTTGCGTAATAAATATGATTTGTCATAAAATGTTGTAAAACATCATTTGTTACTCATGTGATTGCCAAATGATACATAAAAAGAATAATAAACACACTTAACACCAATAAAGCACAGTGACAGTCAAATTGACCGTATGTTTCTCTTAGCGTTATAAAAATTATGTTACGTTATAAGTGTTAACATGGATATGTCTTAGCTCTAGGGGGATGTTGATGATTTTTAAGATGGAAAATATGTAATAGGTTTCCATAGAAACTACAGGGTGGCCACTGAAACCAAATTTCCCGGTCTGAAAACTTCCATTTTCACGGTCATATTTCATAACGGACGTCGACTTAAGACGACTACTTCATAGATATTACATGTAAAAAGAAAATATATACAGTAAACCCTCTCATATCCGGACTAATGTGGCGACGGCCGATCCGGATAACAAAAAATCCGGATATGAGAGGGGAATAAAACCTCCGGATATTAAATAAAAAAACCACTTTAATAATATCAAAACTCAAAAAATCACGTAATACAGTACAAAGTGGTACAGAACTAGAGTAATACAATTTTTCCTCCATTGTAATGACAACCCTTTTTATTTTTTCGGCCATAATAACTTATTCCTACCCGAAACTAAAACAAACCGTTACAAGAAATACAAGGTCACTGAAGCAAAATTAAGACGACACTGACCACGGAGGCAGGTGTTGTCACTACAGTACACGTGATGAGTTTGCTTGGCTATTGGGGTGGGTACGGACAGGTGTCGTGGGGAGGTTTATTGTTTCGTAAGTCAGTGACACCTTGCACCAGATAGCACAGAATACAGACAGTAGCGCTAGAGACTCAGGCACTTGGGACTAGGGTGACTCATCGTTTCCCTATTTCGCTTTTGAACATTACCGCTGTCAACATGGCTTTAACCCCGCGTTCGGCGATCGGCGCGCTACCAACCGGCCTACAAACATCGTTCGTGACAACTGGTTTAACAAACATTGACCTCCTAGAGTAATTTTAAATTTTTGCATTCTTTCAAAATCACGTCCGGATATCGGAGGGTCCGGATATGAGAGATCCGGATATGAGAGGGTTTACTGTACATACATACAGCACAAGAAATATTATAAAGTAAAACGGAGAAAGCAGATAAGGAACGGAACGTTGGTGGATAGGGGCGGAAGCCTTTGTGTTCTTGCTGTCTACAGAGAAAGATTTAATCACCTATGAAAATTATTTTAATTTTTTTTATAATTTTACTAATTTTAGTCACTAGGGAGTATATTTGCAATATAAAAATGTAATATGTACTTAAGAACTTTACCGTTTTCAATGAATTAGGCCAATAAAAATAAGGTTAAGTTGTATGAAACACTTGGAAAGGAAACACCTGCTCCCACCATGTCACGTTCGTCGCCAGTTTTAGCCATTTTGTGAAGTTATGTTTGTTGACATTATATATTCATTTATTTAATTTATTGACGGTAAAAGTTGGCCGTAATAGCTAAGTTGCACTCTATTTAGTCGTTTGTTCTTCCTAATCAGTGTTTTGTGAATAAGGCAAGTAAATATATATTTTTCTAACTATTAATAATGTTGATCTGACATTAGGCCAGGAGTTTTGTTTATAAAGCACAATTTCGCTTATAACAATCATGTCAACTCAAAATAAATGAGGTATCGCACACTGTTATTAGAACAGCACGTCTGCATTCAGCAAGCGTCTCTCAGAGACGAATTTCACATACCTAAACTAACTCATTATATTAACATAAAGATGTGGTAAAATGCAACAAATTATACACCATAAGAAATATAAGTTTCTAATCTTTTACTTTTATAATTAAAACATTACTTAACTGTATTTTGTACCTTGTAATGATTCACTAAAACCGACTAAATTTACGGGTGATGACACACTGGTATCAAAATAAATTAAAGTCAAGAAATTTTCTTTGTTCAAATGTACCTATACAGGAAATCTAATCTTATCTTTTTGCCATAGAAAGTTTATATTAGTACCAATGGTTTAAAGGTCCATAATTTGGATTTGATTGTCATTGAGTGTATTGACTTTCGCTACACAGAGTGATTTCTGAGCTTGTTTTATGGTTAAAAATTCTTTTAGGGACATTTGACAGCAGAGCTGTAACTTATGAATATTAATATAACTTCTAGAATAATGAAATGTATATCATTTGAAAGTAGTAGATTAGACTTGATTCCATAATAAGCTCAAAAAACGACATTTGTATGAAACTGTTTTTATTAATACAAACAATTCCGCTATTATTCACCTCTGGCGCTGCGACGATGCTTGGTGTAACCACCAGCCACTCTGTTGATCCAGGGATGGGCGTGAATTTTTTGTTTTGGTTGTGACCATCGTTTAGAATACAATAAGGTACAGTTAGTTGATATTTTAAATATTATAATGCTCTTTATAAAATTATATTCGATGAATTTTCGTACATAGGTTTAGTAATTTTATACTCAAAAACAATCCAAGCAAGTTAATAATTTCAAGACTTTTTCGGAGGAACCCATTAAAATTGGTTTTTATAACCACTTGGCGTGGCCATGATAATATTATTGAAAATAAATTATTTCTATTTGACCATAAAGCACTGTGAGTGACTATCTGGTCGCATCCAAATTACTGACGTGGGTGGAAGGGAGATGGTGACTTATGAGTGACTGGTCGATGCGCAGAATTACTCTGTTGCGTTGTTTTGATTTCTCAGTGGCCTCTGTTTTTCTGTTTACTCACCCCTCCCAACACTCTCCCGGCGTTTGGGACAGGCGCAGTAGGCTTCTCCCTCCCCCTACCTACTGCCTTTGACTATGTATTATTAACAATGGATAGTCAAAGCTACTGCCCTGACTCGGCCTCACGGAGACGTAGGTCAGAAATCCCCTGCATTTCATATTTCTCATCTCACTTCAAAATTGAAATACAGGCCAGTATTTATTTTATCCCGCTAGGCCACACTCTGGTTGCTTCAACAAAAAAAAAGTCACGTGCGAAGTATCCTGAAGGTATGCACACCTGAGTACTCTTCAGCTTACAGCTTCTTATGTCTTGGTTCTTTTACAGGTGGAGATGGCACATTCAAAGCCCATCACAATCACATTCCAGCCGAATAAAACTAATGAAAAAACGGGAGACGAACGTGACATGGTTAGACCAGGTGTTTTCATTAGAGACAATAGTGACACAAAAATCTAATTTTGGATACGGACTTGCCCGAGCATCCTTCGCCGCATCTACCCCTATCCCCTTTGCAATTGTCTTGTGTCTACGTTGCACGTACATGTAAACAAACTGCCGAGCATAGTTGTCAGTGTTATTTTGTTTCGCGACACCAATATAAAATTAACTAAATATAAAAACTAGACAAGAAGTAATTTTCCCGTATTTATCCCAAATTTTCAGTATTTCCCGGGTTATACCCGGTTTATTCCCAGTGACTATTAATGCCCGGCTTATTCCCGTTTTTTTTATATTTTCCCAGTTGAGTGGCCACCCTGAACTACCAGAGCTATTTTATTGAATTATTAGTATAAAAGAATATAAACAGCTGTTTATATAAACCGAAAACATTCCCTTACGGGTTTGACCCCCGGGATGGCCACAAAATTTAGATGGGAATTCCTTGAAATATAGTGTATTTCGAGGCTGCATAGCTTAAGCTGAGCCTGCCATTGGCAAAACAGAAAAAAAGACATATCCATGATCTAACCTATTTCCTACAGGGAAGTAAATACATTTTTAATGGTTTAAAAAAAATTAAAACTACCTTTAAAAATAAAAAATTCAAAAAAAGAAAAACCGCCTGGAGATTCAGTTAATATATACACATACATACTAAATTTCATATTATTCGGACCAAGAGGGTAGGCTGTGGGTCTGTACACATCTAGACAGACAGACATACTCACACACGCACATACACAGATAGACAGAGATCATGTCAAAACCCACTTATGGATTCAGGGGACCCCAAAACGAATATACTCAACTCAAATTCAAAAACTTTGACAAAAACAATACTTTTTCCATACTATTGTATAAGTGGGAGAAAGTAAAAATACTATTTAAATTGTAATGAATAGAAATGCTACCTTCAATGTAGAAGCAGCTCCAGTTAAACCTTTGATTTGAAGAAGTTCAGCTGTCTGAAGGAAAGAGGATAGTTTTTTCTCTGATACATAGACAACACCTTGGTAAACAAAGCTTAAAAGGGCTTCCACATCTTCACAACAGACGTCCTTCAAGATTACAACAGGGTGCTCACAAGGGTTTTCCTAAAAATAATTTCAAAAATGTATAATTGATTTTAAAAAGATTGCTTGATATCTTCATCCTTTTCCATCTGAATGCTTCATACTCTTTAATACCTAAGGCTAGGTACAAATTAAACTGAAAACATCAAGTTTTGGGATTGAACAGTAGAGCAGCAAACGTAACCAAAACATAAGACAAAACAGTGTAATAATGGCAGCAACAGTTGGCGGCTGCAAAAGATAATGTGGCTTTCAATACACCAAACAATAAATTTTTACATTCAAGAAACTAACAAAACTATGCTGAATTATACTTTCTAAGACATGACTAGAAACCGAAATAAACCTAATCTAACCTCAAGACAAAACAATATATTAATTGTGGTTATAGCTGGCAGCGGCAACAGATGACGTGGCTGTCAATAACGTTTTCTTATTGATTTTGAATACTATAAAAAAGTAAGTGTTCAAATATAATATTTTTATGATTGATTAATTCTATGGTTGTAAACTGATGCAACCATAAGTTAAAAATATAATATTAAGCTCTGTCCACATTTGGAGACTTGTCTCAGGAAACACTGTTGGCTGACTATCACTCCAATGGTTCCTCTTGTCTCCGACTATGTCTTCAGCTAGTCGGCTGACAAGTACCTGTGTTGCTGGAGACAAAAATTAATGTTTTCTGTTTCCCAAACAAACGGGAAACATGGAGACAGGATACCATAATTCCTCTCAAGTCTGCATGTGTGGACGTGTCTGTAGACAAGAGACAGGATACGACCCGATACTGCCCTATCTAGTTCACATTCAGTTTACAGTCAGGATTTACATTGTGCAGATAACTGTTATTTAGTTATTGGCTATTTTGATATTTTTAGTGAGTTTGGAGTGTTTTGAATATTTAAAATTTGGTTGCTGAAATTTAAGCTCTGTTTCACATACATTTCTTTGAGATTTTTGGTCCAACGAAACCTAACAGAATTTTAAAATCTGGAGGTGTAGTTCTTGTAAAGTTCCCAAAACCTGCGCCATCTTCTAATCGGAGCTCACTTAGTAAATTGTGGCCATGGGCACTTTCTTTCAGAAACTTGCGAGTCTACCCTCGCCTCTTCCTCAGTAAATTTGCCACATGATTAAGCATGCAGAAGCTAAAATCACGTCCTTTTCGGTTACTATGTCGTCAAACACTGGCTTTCTAGTGTAGACGCAAAATAAGTTGGAAACATGAAATAAAACCTGTTAATGCACAGTCAGCTGATTGTCTCCATACACAGTCTTTAAGTGTGGACGGGGATTTACAGCCCTGTACAATTAGAATTACTAAGTTGCCGGTATATTGGCATTCTGTCATTTACGTATCAAACACAGAGTGCCGATATCGGCACCTTGGTTTTTTCTTAACAATTTCAATGTGCAGATGTATCGGCACTTGGGGCTCTTAAGGGTTAATCTAGTTTAAGCCTATTGTCTAAGAAAAACTCACCTTAAAAACATTCCTAAAATATGCACTACAAGCTGATAGAATAACTTTATGAGCTCTAAATTTCTGTCCTTCACAGGATAGTGTAACATCAACCAAATGCTCTTCACTTCTTAAAATATCCAGTTCAGACACCATGTTGCTCTGATAATTGTTCCATCGTAAGCAAAAGTGATCAGCAGCCATTCTGTTGACAACAAACATTTTATTCACTTAATGTTCTTAACGTACAGGTTAATAAGTGTCAAATTAATCAAAAGTAACAAAAAATTATAAATTCCCACTTTTTGACTATCTTCCCAGGCCAAAGAAATATTCCTGGCAATACTCCCATTTTATAAGTTCCCTTCTACTGGGAATATTGCCGACCCACGTCACTACCTTGGATGTAACACAAAAGAGAAAATATATATAATGAAGTTTTAATGAATGAACATTTACTTCTGTTATTTCATGTTTTTATAATGTTTCTTTTTTATTTCTCTGTATCTTTGTTAATATTTTCTAAGTTCAAATTTGTACAATTTATTTATGTGAATAATATCTCTAAATTAACTAAATTTTAAAGGTAATATCTATGATCCTATTCAATAATAACAATTATAAAGTGGGGATTTACGGAAACCACTGTGAATTTATGAAAAACACTATATAATAATAATAATCCTTCTTTAAAAAAAAATTCATATTTACAGCAAGAAACAATCATATAACTGTATACTGGAAATTAGTTCCCCACATGGGACTAAGCCCGTGGGTGGGGAACGAGTCCTTAAACTTCCGCCTATGACATCCTTAAAACCTAAGACTATATAAATAAAAAACTAAGGAAACTAATTTATATTAACAAACAAAAAATGTTTTTTTAACACTCCGGTGCTCGCGTGGTGTGTCCCTGCACTTAACTTGTTTTTGTTGTTTTTCTTAATTAGTATGAATTGTTTTGACGATGTATTGGTATTTTATGTTGAATAGACACATATAACACGTAATAGGTGTGATTGGTGATGTTATAAAACACATAATTTAGACAAAAAAATCATTTTGCAAATTGTACAATACAATAAATAGATATTGCTGCATGGAAAAATTATTTTTAAAAATCGATAGGAATAATTTTTTAAACAACGCAATCTAGCCCCAAAACCAAGTATGACAACATACTTTGACAAATGCACGTAATTAGCACATTATGCACACACACATTCAAATGATCAAGGTATGCTCATTTGTTACACTTGAAAATTTAGCAAATTTTACAAAAACATAAATAAATATTGTTGCATAAAAGAGTTATTTAAAAATGGTTAAGAATAATTATTTAAATAACGCAATATTATCTATTTCAAGTTCATCAGGTTCTTCGTCACTTATGACACTCTCATCATCTTCCATTTCAGCTAACTAGCACCCTAACTGTTCTTGGTTGTCTATTGTTCGTTCATTAGTTAATACATGCACACACCATACAGTTTTCATACAAAAATAATGTCAACTACGTGAAATAAAATCCACAACATATGTCACTCCGTGGAAAAACCGGAACACGGATACTCGCGTGGAGTGCACCTGCACTCCAATCGTGCGACACCATGGGAAAAAAATCAATAGAAAATTGGTTTAGCCCAAATTGGTAGCTGTCATTATACTGACAGGTTCCAGGGGTGTCAGAGGGAAGGTAGATGACTGCTCAAGGTCACAAGTGCTGTCAACTGCGTTTTATGAACAAAACAACATGACTGGAGTGCCATCGCACTCCACGCGAGCACCGGAGTGTTAATAAGTTAGTGAAAAATCCTATGCATGCATGTAAATGGTATATATATATATATATATATTTTATTTTTATTTTAATGATATATCATTAAAAGAGAAAATATAATGATCCAACCGCGAACCCAGTCCATTCGAACCACCCTTTACCACATGCCATACATGCAAACAGTCACATAACTCAGAACAGACACGCGCGCGCACGCACACACACACACACACACACGCAACCCCACACGCCAGACATCACACATCACACCAACCACCACACACACAAACGTACTAGCAATATAACAATTCAAAAGATGACAAACAGTAAAATAATTCTTTATTATTTCATAGCCAATTCATTTCCCATAAGTAATTGTCAAAATACTTTAGTCAAAAACAATTTCAAAATTTAGGCTTTTAGGGTTCTCAAGATTAACCTTTTAGGCTCTTATTTAACTTATTTCTTAATTTGAAAACTCTTTATACAAAATTGGCAGTTGATCAGATTAAATGTACTGTTTACTCCTGGACCACTGAACACTTTTACCAGTAAAATTAATTTGTAACACTCATAAATTGTATAATATAACAGTGGCAGAGCCTCTAAGTGGCAATTTATCAAATTAAATGATTATTTATACAATCAACTTCCTGTTGTTATTTTGTAAAAAACTTACATTTTCATACCGTATGTACTTATCAACTTTGTTATAAATGTTTTTAAAAATCAAGATAGAGCGAGAAGTTTGTATTACTGGAGGAAAAAAATTCAGTTCTTCAGTTTTAGAGGGGGATTTTTGTCCCTTTCAACCCTACAAACAATTATCTACCATCACTGCCAGATTTTTTCATGTATCATTTAATTATAATATGATATTTGAATATTTCAAACAGTGTTTGTGTTTTATTTCACCACAAAAATTAGTCATTTGTCATTATAAAAAAATACATTAAACAATTTTTTTTATAATTTTTTCTCTGATTTTTAAACAGTAAATGGGTTTCATTTTATTATCTCATAAAACCTTTTATACAGTATCATTAGTGCAACATGGAGAAATCATTTAAATTAAACACAAAATCAGTACAGTATTTATTAAATGAACTCATTCCCACAGAAAATCAAATTGTTAAATTAAAACATATAAATAAATAGGATCACAATAATTGGAGAGCGAACAAAAAAATACCGGTAGATATTCCGGACACAGTATTCTACCAAATTTCTATATGAAATCAATCTAAGACTCTTATTTTTTGCACTTTCTTACAACCTTTTAACAATGTTTCTGTCCGCGGAAGAACTTAATTTTGACGTTTCGTACCAAAAAATTAATAAGTTGGGAATGTTCTCAAACAAATAAAATGGCGCAACAAGTCAATAACTGAGTTCAACTATCTTTAGTATTAGTTCATTTTATTGTCAATCAGCTGATTACAAATCCGTTAGTCCTTCAGCCCATGGTAATTAGGAATATACAAAGAGGTACACAGGTAATAAATATAAAAATTCTTCTTTCCTTTAATTAACCTGTTTAGATGTCGTAAAATGCCTAGTTGTTATGTGTTAGACTGTCAATTAAAATAAATGGGGTATCTGCCGTGTCGTTGGAAAATATATCTAATTGTAAAAGTTGTATAAAGGCGACTAATACACGTTGCGTTACATCGTAATAGACTGGATATTGCCGACATACAGCGCTCTACCGAGTTAAGTTCTTTATTGATAGTATAAACTATTATTAACGAGATAAAAATATCAATAATGAACCTAACCTAACTCCGCAGAGCGCTGTATGTTGGCAATATCTTCTCATATATTACAATTGAACGCAACGTGTATTAGTCACCGACATACAGCGCTCTGCAGAGTTAAGTTAGGTTTTTTGATTGTATAAAATATATTTAATGACATAAAAGTATCGAAAAAAAAGGAACTTAACTGCACAGAGCGCTGTATGTCGAAAGTATCACGTATATCATCTTGTGACGCCTATGCGTAATAATCACAATAAAATCATGTCAAAATATTATAATAATCATAATACAATAATAATTTAATAATAAGAATATAATAATAGTAGTATATGTATAATATATATATATATATATATATATATATATATATATATATATATATACACTAGAAACAGAGCCTGTTGTGGTTAAATACAACAATCTCTAGAAAAAGGGTACCCCAATGTATTTCTTACGAAAAACATGTTTTTTAACTTTTTCACCATAAATACTAAAAAACGTCAAACTTTCATATTTTTTGGCAAATCTACAGGATGAAAGCTTTCTAATGACATATTAATCAATGAAATTAGTCCAGTACAACCCTAGATTTAGTTGTACAAATTTTAACAAAAAAAATGCCAGACTCAGTATTTCTTCAACGCAAAGAAATTTGTTGTATATCTTTGGTTTTTTGTAAATAATTTTTATATGGTGAGGAAATCGACCAAAGTGGATGGTGATTTTCTGATAGAGAATTAAATGTCCAACAAATTATCTTCTAGAATCTTTTTGAAAAACCTCAAAAAGACGGTTATATATCCCCCTCAAAAATAAAATTTCGTAAAAACCTGTTTTCAATGTATTTCTTATGAAAAACATGTTATTTTACTTTTTCACCATAAATACTAAAAAACCTCAAACTTTCATATTTTTTGCAAATCTACATGAATGAAGCCTCCCAACAAAGCATTAATGATTAAAATCGGTCTAGTAGAACTCTAGATTTAGTTGTACAAAGTTGAACAAAAATATCTTTAATTCAATATTTTTTCAACACAAAGAAATCGGTACGGTAGTAGCTTTGGTTTTTTGTAAATAACTTTTAAACGGTGAGGAAATCGACCTAAATGGACGGTGATTTTCTGAAAGAGAATTAAATTTGCAACAAATTACCAACATGCATTCCTTGAGAAACCACAAAAAGGCTGCCAAACATTGCCTTAAAATAAGAAATTCGTAAAACCCCATTTTCAATGTATTTCTTATGGAAAAAATGTTTTTTAACTTTTTCACCATAAATACAAAAAAAATCAAACTTTCATATTTTTTGGCAAATCTACAGGATGAAAGCTTTGTAATGACATATTAATCAATGAAATTGGTCCAGTACAACCCTAGATTTAGTTGTACAAAGATTTTTAAGACTGAATTATTATAAGAATATATATATATATTCATAATATAATTATATGAATCCCATAACTGCATCAGCATAGTGAAGTCACATTATGAGGATTGGTGCTCTGTGGAATAATGTTTCATTATTACTTCTTAGCTTGTCAGCTGTTACCAACGTTGTTGAAACCTCTTGCTAAAATAAGCCTTTTATAACCCAGATTCTCTTAAAATATCCTGTTTCTCACTACCTAAAACCCAGAAATGTAGACAAAAATCTCTGATCCCCAAAAATAATATCCCTGACTCTTAAATATTTCCCATTTCACCTGCCAGCCTCAATGTTGACAATGATGTTACAGTGTCGTATTTCGGTCTAAAAAACTTTACAAAACGTCGGAAAAACTGTGTTCCGTGGTGTTTTTATTCTTAATTATGCTTTTAGAGAGTGAGTTAAGTGTGTTTGAATGATTTTTTTCCTCGCCTACAATCCCAATTCCCGCCGATCCCCTAGCTAGACGTTTGAGAGTGTCATAATACAGCCTAAAATCGTACGAAATGTCAAAATTGGGTTCTACTGCGGACAGAAACATTTATGAAAGGTTGTAAGAAAGTGCAAAAAGTAAGTCTAAGATCAATTTCATATAGATTAGTAGAATACTGTGTTCGGAATATTTACCAAAATACCCAGCACACATCAACGATCACTATTCATTCACTTCTAAACCGGCTCGTTGATGACTAGAAAGAAGAAAGAATGGCGGCTACTATCTATAGGCCTACATCTTAACTCACAAACTCAAATTTTCAATTCTACCAGTTTTGGCAAATTTGTAAGTTCTGAATCCTTTACAAAATACCGTTTTCCCTGGGCGGTTTCCCTGACCAATGTAGAAATTTCCTGACTTTTCCCTGTTGATAAATACCCTGTTAAATTACACCTAAAGCTTCAGAAAGAAATAGGCTTTATTTTTATGCATCTAACTCAATGGCAGAATGTCATATAACAATAATAGGTCTAGTGACCTAAGAGACCTTTGGGATTGGATGAGCCAATTTCTAGTGGATGATTGATGTCTGATTTTGCAGATAAAAGTAGGCCTACTAAAGGCCTGATTCTGATTATAACTGATAATGATTCTGAGTCTATTGAATCATTATCTAAACTTAGTTCCCTTCTGGAAATGAAGGCAATAATAGGTCAGATGCCTAAGATTTGCAGGATTAGAATCAGGAGCATGGTACGCCTTTGAAACAGAGGCTGAGACAAAAACCTTTCATGTCAATGACCGTAGACCTAACTACAGACTAATAAACATACCCAGTTATCATTTTCCTATGTTATCTGAACCCGTAGTAGGCTAATACAAATATTTCACATTTTTTATGTTCACTGTTAATAATATAATAAGACTTATCACTAACTGTAACAAAAAACTATGATTTTCAGGGGGTAAATATTAGTATAAATGTACAAAAAATAGTTTTTTATCATAACAAATTAAGAGAAATCCAAATAAAGTATATATTTTCTTAATCCCAACAACATTTCCCATCTTATGTATACTTATCTCAGTTTTATTCTATCATTATTTTCGTGGCTTCCACGTTACAGAATGTTTAGTGATTTATCTTTATTTTTTATTTTATACATGCTTAAGAAACAACTTTTTCCCCATTACTTATACCTTAGAACAAATGTTATACAGTAAACTTACTAAATTGTTCACTGATTCTTTCCAAACAGAATGATTTATAATACTTGACATAGGCCCTATTGACTATAAATAAGGCTTTAGGAGTAAAAAAGATGAATATTTGCAAATAGTACATAGAACAGTGCCAGTAAACTTAACACCAGGTGGAGGGTTGAGTTGCACTAGGCCTAGTTAGTTGCACAAATAACTATTACCTATGATCAAGATTAGTTTTTACCATCTCAAGCATCTAAATTCATGAATAAGAGGAAATTTGCTAACTACACAGGGCTGCTGCTGCTGCTAATGGGCTATTATTTTTTTACAATTTATTTAGGGAATATTATTTTTCAAAATGTATTTCTTCCAAGCTCGTCCATCCCATTACACATATATTTGAATATACTCCAAGATTGAAGTATATTTGTTCATTTGGATATAAGTACATAGACAACTTTATTTATTAAAAAATAATATTTGAAGAGGAAAGAAGCATAATCCGATCAGACTAACATTAATAAAGTAAAGTGCAAAACATACCTGAAACTTCGGATCAATAACCTTCGTAAAATACAATTTTATAACCTGTATTGATCCAATTACAGGAATTAATCGTCTGACTAACTTAAGACCATTACAAAACACTCCAAACTAATTGTGTTTATACTATTTTAAAAATCAATTAGATTTTTAATGAGGGCATACAAAGACGCCCTGTAGGCCTTAAAAAAATACAAAGGACCACCAACAGAGTACTAAAATGGCGTATGTAATATTTAGTAATGAACAGTGTGACCACTCAATGAAAGGCTTGACATTATCTTGCCTTCACTTCTAAAACTAATACTATATGCGTGTACTACATTGTATGAATTATATTGTAATAAAAATAATATGATAATAATCATTATTTTAACATAACTTTGATTTTGTAGATAATATAATTAGATAAATTTAATTTACACCAATTAATTAGTTTATTACAATGGTTTAAGCCAAGCAATATAATGAATACGTTTTCTATCAAAGCACAAAAGATTTGGAAATACTTTGCTCTGCTTTTATTTCGCACAGTTATTCTATCCTTAATTTTTACACATTGTTTAGTAGTTTAATAATTTTTCATTCATACATAAAATAGGTAGGTAGGTTTCATGCAAACCCTCTATTCACATATTATTGTTCACCATGGCCATAATCAATCAACAATTAACTGACTATCAAACGGCCATAAACAGATGTTTTGATGTGTATTGTTTACATTATTTGTTCTTCATTTAACACTAGCTGACCCGGCGAACTTCGTAACGCCTAACAGTAAATACGTGTTAACTTTCAGATTGGCCATGTTCTAAAGTCGAATAGCATTACTTTGACTTCGTTGTGAAAAATTAGATATTCTGGGTTGCGGCAAAGTTAATAACAATACTGAAACGATAAGACATATTAATAACATTCCCAAAAAACAAATAAATCTGAGTGGATTGATTCACAATTTTTCTAATCCAACCTAAAACCAAACAAAACCTTACTGTATACGGCTTTATACGGCTTTTATAGGAAAGATATACAACAGCTGATTATTATAACATGCGTAATATGTATAAACACCGTATTTTTATATGGCCGACATAATTATAAACACGTGACGTTTAATCAGACAGAAAATAAAAAATATATAAATACATAATCCCCAAAAACCGTGTAAACTATTAACGTAGTGAATTTTGTTCATTTTGTACAGTACACATTTACTTCATAGTTTTAACTTAATTAATGATTCAGATGGCTTTAGATAGTAAATCATATTGCTAATGGAAAGTAAAACAGCTGTAGCTTAAGAAATCAAATGTTTTTATTGTAGAACATTTGTAAAATTTGTAAACAGACTTAGTCCCCATAAGGTTAACATTAGAAATTTAAAACGCTGTAAAATGGAAACTAATTAAATTTATGGAGACTGAGTATGCCTAAAGCATGACCGGAGCAGAGACGAATCCAAAAAATCAAAGATCATAAAAATCGGTCCAGCCTTTCTCGAGTTATAATGCGTGTAACTAACACGACTTTGTTTTATATTATTTAGATTACGCTTATGTAAGCGTAATGTTCAATTTTTAGATTTTTAACTTAATATTACAAGAAAACCGGAATTTTCCTGGACATTAGACCTATCTATAACTTATTTTCTACTCGGAAATTAGTTATTTCTAAAATTTAAAGAAAATCCTTAGTGCCGTTTTCGAGATCCATGTGAGAATATATATATATATATATATATATATTTATATATATATATAGTACCTGGTGACTGAGCGTTGCTCGTATAGATTAATACATGTATTATAAAAAATCATTACAAAAAGGAATGAGGATTGAAAAGCAACTGTACTTATGTGCTTAGCTTTTATTTTGTGAACTCATCTTTTTGTAGATGGTCAATCTGTTTGTTTGTTATCTTCCGAGTTGGGAATAAATCAAACGTGCCTCATATAGGTTTTGCATTTAAAACAATTTTCTTTTATGGCCTAAGAATTTGACAGTTTCTCATCACTGAGTATGAAAGTACCTGGTTATCGAGCTTTGCTCGGATAGAGTAAGACACGTATTATACAAGTTAATTAGCAAAATTAAAACACATTTATTACTCAATGAAAACATTTATGTGGTTTAAATACAACCGGTTAAATACACCTTAATTAATATAACATAAACACTGAACAAAAATAAAATGCCCTAGATGGGGATCGGTCCCACAATCTTCGACACGTGAAACCTAAGCGCTACTAACTGAGCTACGGCGTTGGCCAATATGCCGTCAATCAAGGGTTTTTGGCCAACCTCAATTGTTTAAGCTAATCTTATACTGTGATTTAACTATCCATACATTTATTATTAGACTCTGATAAACTGAATTTGTTAAAAAAGGAATGAGGATTGAAAAGCAAAAGAGAAATTTGATTTACACAAATTAATTGGCTTGTTAAAGTGGCCTCAAGCAATAGAATGAATACACATTTTCTATCAAAACTCAAAAAATTTGGGAAATAGGTTTCTCTGCTTTTATCACACCCTCATGCACACAGTCATTTTACCCTTTAGTGTTTACAAAATATTTGGTAATTTGATAATTTTTATTTATACGTAAATAAATATGTATGCAAAACGTCTATTCACATATTGTTCACCACCATCTTCAATCAACAACTGTCAATCGGTTATAAACAGATGTTTTGGTGTTTAATACCCATGATGAAATAGATTTTAAACTTAATATTAGAAAATAAATTTGAACAAAACATATTCACTCATTAGTTATCATTATATTTTAGTTTAGATTTATAAATATATTATGTAAAATATTTTATTTATATAATATAAGAAAATTAAATATTCATCTAAAGGTTATTTAGTTAAATTATATATATGTATATATATATATATATATATATATATATATATATATATATATTAAATAATAATTCATAACTTAGTACCATTTTTTTGTGTGAGACATTATTTTATTTAAAAAATTCACAACATGTTTCAGAACTCAGTTTATTATCCATTATCTATTTACCAACTCAAATATTCATATATATATATATTTGTATATATAAATGTTATATATATATATATACAGTTCTAGCCAAAGTACCCGTTCTTCGCACAAGTTAAAAAGGCTGAAAGGTGTAGGCTCTACTGATACATTTAATTTATTGTTAATTAATTCTTCATTGTTTACAAAATGACAAAACACGAGTGTCAAATGACAACATTTCAAAGTATCATCTGTCAAATTTTGGGAGAGGATAAGGATTAATGTAATTCAGACATTCGTCGGAAAAACTTAAAATCTACCATTCTACTATTTCAAATAATTCACTAATTTCGATCCAGCAGTTTATCTAAAAAATCAACTTTATTTTTTCTTCTTCCCGAACTGTCAAAATATAGTACAAACGGATGTTGTTATTAGAAAATGTAAACATTGAAACCTAGGACGGTCACGGCAGCTCTTTCTTCTTTTTCTTCTTCCTGAACTGTCAAATTTTAGTGTTCACAGCTGTTGACATTCAAGTAATTTTATGTTTTCATTCTTTAGATTTAGGACGTTCTTGGGGCGTAGCCCGAGGGGATTATAAGGGAACTAATATGCCTATGTGTTGTATGAGTTTAAGATCTACCTTTCTGTAAAATTTCAAACCGGTCGGTTCAGTATTTTTCTCATTTACTTGCCACAACAAACCCACAAACAAACTCACATTAAGATAGATATACAAACCTTGCTCGTATTATAGTATATTGGATTGGATGGATACAAACCTTGCTCGTATTATAGTATTGGATTGGATTGGATTTAAAGAAAATCTTTAGTGCCGTTTTCGAGATCCGTGTGCAAATACATACTTTACTTTACTTTTAACTGAAATGGCAACCTACCCAGGTAGGTATTTCAAGCCAAGTATGAATGAGGAATGATTGTGGGGCGATCTTGTAGTCTTGTTACTGACTAAGGCGGACTTGTTCCTTAGACAGGACTGCCCAACAGCCGATGACAACTAATGGACCTACAGTTTAACGTGGAATCCGAACCACGACCTCTGAATTACGAATTGGTCTAATTATGAGGATGGTCTTTGCGGATTAACGTAGTATTCAATAGTGCGGACGTTAATCCACACAAGAGAACACCACATCCACTGACCATCTCTCACAACTATCCAAAATTCGTGACCTCCAAGTAGCTGGATTACAGGACGTCGCCACTGTCCCAGTCAATAAAATGGAGTCCCATAAAATAAAGAATTGAATATGCGGCGGGCGAGATGATAATCTAAATATTTTGAAAGCACAGCACAGAGGTTAGCTATCGAGCTGAAATTTTCCACAACACAGTTATTTTCCAACCTTGCTGGTACACGACGCAAGCGTTCATTGCAGTATGAGCGGCAACTGCTAGTGTTTACATCAAAACAGCCTTTAACTTAAAAAAAAAACACCCCTCGTGTGTAGCCTAACTCATCTAAATTTACATTAGATTAGATTAGATTATTTTAAATGGCGACCATACTACAAGGTAGGTATTTTAAGCCAAGTATGAATGAGGTTTGAGTGTAAGATGATTGTGGCGCGATCTTGTAGTCTTGTTACTGACTAAGGCTGACATGTTCCTTAGACAGGACTGTTAATTAATAGCCCCACTTAGCCTATGTTATTAAAATGTCTTTTTGTAATCAGTTACTTACACTGCAGATTCGACTCATCAGAATAGAATAAGCTCAAAAACTACACAATTTAGTTCATTAAAGTTCTGCTCTATCTCCAATGGTTACTGAGGTTTAAAAAATTCTAAACACTGTAAGTTGTATTTTGGGGCTCCAATGTTAATCTTATGGATGATAAGGAAAAATTGATATTTCACTAATCAATTTATATTTTTGGATGAAACTTGATATTAAGCTTCATGTAGTTGAGATCCATCCATTTATTCTTAAAAATCATAGTTTATGTGTTTATCATGGCAGCTAACCTGCATACTCTTTTCCCAGGTTTATGATATAGGGACTAGGCAAACTCCTTTATTTATGGACAGATGTTGATGAAAGTTGTATAAAAAGGTCAAAATAAAAATATTTTATGGTAGAAATACCTACTTTCAGTGATCCTCACAGCAGCAAACCTGCAGACTCTTTCCCATGTTAATCTTATGGAGAATAGGAAAATAATTCTCAAATTTATCAACAGATATTGATGAAATTTGTCAGACATTATTATTATTTTGGAAATTCACTGAGTATATAGATTTGCTGGGACGGGAGTATTATTTTTTACCATTAGAGTCAGCTTTAAAATTAAACTACAACGTTTAGTATTTTTAAGTTTTGCTCTATCTCAAATGGTTACTGAGATATTGAATGTCTAAACACAGTACAGCACATTGTATTTTTCGGCTCCAATATTAATCTCATGGAGGATAAGGAAAACTTAATATTTCACTTAATGTATATTTAGCATAAAACTTGGTATTTGGCCTTATGTGGTTGAGATCTGTTCTTTTAAGCTTAAAAATCATAGTTTTTTTTGTTTTTCAAGGCAGCTAACGTACATACTCTTTTCCCATGTTAATCATATAAAGCGAATAGGCCAACTCCTTTATTTATGGACATATGTTTGATACAACTTGGTATGGTCAAAATAAAAAAATGTTTTAAATTTAAGCATGGTTGTAGTGTTTTATTATCATCCTTTCCCCTCGCAAACTGTGCCATTGTGTCGTTCCCACGTAACGCACATTGTGTCGTCAAGTGTCACCGAGCCGCCCTGTCTCCAGTGTTGTGTCTTCTACAACAACCCAGAGTTATCTTCACCCCCTTGTGCTCAGTGATACTTTGTGTGCGCACACATCTCTTAGCACTAGTTTTCCAGCGTCCCTCATCACAGCCCACGTCCGGTGCAGCCGCCGGCCCATACAAGCCCTGAGGTCTCCGTTTCTGACAGGATTACATTTTGGTATGATTGTCTTTCTTCATACTGAATCTTACAACCATGTCCAGAAAAATTCCGGTTTTCTTGTAATATTAAGTTTAAAATCTAAAAAATAACATTACGCTTAAGGAGAATCAAATATAAACAATACAAACCAAAACATCTGTTTATAACCGATTGACAGTTGTTGATTGAAGATGTTGGTGAGAAACCTATTTCCAAAATCTTTTGAGTTTTGATAGAAAATGTGTATTCATTCTATTGCTTGAGGCCACTTTAACAAGCCAATTAATTTGTGTAAATCAAATTTCTCTTTTGCTTTTCAATCCTCATTCCTTTTTTAACAAATTCAGTTTATCAGAGTCTAATAATAAATGTATGGATAGTTAAATCACAGTATAAGATTAGCTTAAACAATTGAGGTTGGCCAAAAACCCTTGATTGACGGCATATTGGCCAACGCCGTAGCTCAGTTAGTAGCGCTTAGGTTTCACGTGTCGAAGATTGTGGGACCGATCCCCATCTAGGGCATTTTATTTTTGTTCAGTGTTTATGTTATATTAATTAAGGTGTATTAAACCGGTTGTATTTAAACCACATAAATGTTTTCATTGAGTAATAAATGTGTTTTAATTTTGCTAATTAACTTGTATAATACGTGTCTTACTCTATCCGAGCAAAGCTCGATAACCAGGTACTTTAATACTCAGTGATGAGAAACTGTCAAATTCTTAGGCCATAAAAGAAAATTGTTTTAAATGCAAAACCTATATGAGGCACGTTTGATTTATTCCCAACTCGGAAGATTACAAACAAACATCAGATTGACCATCTACAAAAAGATGAATTCACAAAATAAAAGCTAAGTACAGAACATAACGACTCTATATTGCTCAATAATCTCACCAATGTCAGATACCAATTACACTATGAGCAAAGTTTATAAAAATTATGAAGATTTAAGAGTACGGGTATTTGGTTGTTCAGAACTTGACTTGACTCTAAATAAGTGAATTAAGTCATAGAAAACAGATGGCAACCACAAAGAAAGAATATGACAGCATACTCGTAAATCCGACATACTTATGACCTACACCAGGCAGGAACAAGAACAATTTAAATCTAAATATCAGCAATATATTAAATAATGTTGAAATCTGTTGGCCAAACCCCTGGGCTCCAATCAGGTCCAATATGGTCTGGATAATAAACAGAGTTATATTGAGACTGTTGCGTAAATCTTAATTTAATAAATAAATAAAACGGAGGACCCTTGCGGTCCTTGCGGTAATAATAAAACATTTATTATTCAATAGAAAATATATCACGATATTGATGCGGGAAGTGATGAATGATGAATGAATACAGCAGAGTGATCAGATGTAGGTAAACAGTATGATACAAAGAGGTATAAAATAAAAAAATGAATATGACGAAACATTCCCCCCCTTTGAATCAACATGATTTAACAAAAAGAACTTTTAACACATAATTTCTTGAAATTAATGCAACAATAGGGGGGATATGTTTAGTCCAAGTTTCTTTAGTCCATTTCTGGTAGAGGATACACTTTCAGAACAGGTCTTTTGAATAGTCCATTTGCTGTTTTCACTTTGATGACACAAACAACACCAAAAAACAGATAATGAACAGTAATGAATAGCTTTATACATAGTAGAAACCTATCCAGTCTTGGATAGGTTTATACTATGCGGCCAAGTGGCCAACACAAGGGTGCAGTACTAGAATCTTGGAGTATCACCAAATCGCCAATCTTGAGATTTTCTTTTTTGATATACCATTTTGAATGCTGCTGAAGAGTTTTTTAAGTTAGTATTCTTGACTCCAGCGGCACCAAATATTCTGGGTGAATAAAAGACTTGGAACACGTTGCCAACATTTTTAAACGATTCGTTGGTAAATTCGTGAGATCAGGTTCAGGAACAGATGTCAGAGGTGAGCCAATAAGGAAATGACCAGGGGTTAGTGGTGTTATGTCAGATGGATTAGAAGGGAGTGGGGTCAGAGGTCTTGAATTCAGGATAGCTTCAATTTTTGACGTTAAAGTGAAAAATTCTTCAACTGTTAGTATCTCTTGTAGGATTACTAGGTAGAGATGACATTTAATGCTCTTCACAGCATTTTCCCACAATCTTCCCACAAAGTATGGGTTTGGCATGGTGTCTAGTGGGTCTAGTGATGGGGTTTGAAGGGGGTAGGGAGGGGTTTGAAGAAAAATTCAATGGAATGAGGGTTACAAAAATATAAAACTTTATTCTTATTTTCCATACTTTTGAAATGTGGTTTCAGAAATGAATCTGTTCCAACAAAGTTTGTTCTACAACCAGAGCGAAGTTTGTGTGAAAGGCCTCTGCGGGATACAAAACGAGTCAAGGTAGCAAGAAATGAAGTAGTTGAGAGGTCAGTAAAAGGTTCTAGATGGACCGCCTTCGTAACAAAGCATATAAATACACAAATATAAGTTTTGAAGTGTTTAATGGAGTGTACATTATGGGATTTAGCCATGAATGGGCCACAGAAATCCATTCCTTTGGTCTAAAATGGACGAGCAGTGTTCACCCTTGAACAAGGTAAATCACCCATTAAAGGTGGAGAATTCCTTGGTCTGCATTTAAAACATTTCATACATATGACAGTGCACATTCTAATGACAGTTCTTGTGGATAAAATCCAGAAACGTTGACAAATCAATGATTGAAGAAGTTGTAGTCCAGCATGTAAATCTTTTACATGGTATTGATTGATGAGAATGTTTACAATGTGGTGAGATTTAGGTAGTATTGGATGTTTACTATCATAGGATAGAGATGATTGTTTGTGTCTTCCTCCGACTCGGAGAATGCCTTCAACATCGATGAAAGGATACAGTCGTTGAATTCTAGAGCTGCATGGTTTGTTAATTTTCAGAAGTTCAATATCATCTGAAAAATTTCTTTCTGAACTTGTCTGATTATAAGGTTTTCAGTCAATTTTAGTGCAGAGAGGGTAGGTCTAATCGACTCATCAGTAGTAGTGGTGGTGATTTTACGACATTTTCGAATAAATCGCAAAACAAAAGTTAAAACATTTAGTAGCTTAGACCAGCTTGAAAATTTGTGTAATATGTCATTAGATTGATTGATTTCAGAAGTGAGGACACCACTCCAGGTATTTCATCTTCTTTAAGAGAAACATTATTAGGCAAAGGCCACTGTGAAGGTTAAATGGTTAAACAGGTGGGTCCTGTCCACCAAAGAGGATGATCTTTCAGTAATGACGGCGGGAGGCCACGGGAAGCACAATCTGCTGGGTTGTCTGTACTGCTCACATGTTTCCATGAAGTTACAGGAGTTAGTTCTTGAGTCTCAGTGACACGGTTTGAGACAAACGTTTTAAATTTGCAAGGGGGTGAGCTTATCCAAGCCAGTACAATTGTCGAGTCACCCCAATTATGGATAAGTTCTAATTGGTAGGTAGGGGAAAATATATTTACACGGTAGTTCATTGTCCACCAAAGAGGATGATCTTTCAGTAATGACGGGGGAGGCCACGGGAAGCACAATCTGCTGGGTTGTCTGTACTGCTCACATGTTTCCATGAAGTTGCAGAAATTAGTTCTTGAATCTCAGTGACACGGTTTAAGACAAAAGTTTTCAATTTGTAAGGGGGTGTGCTTATCCAAGCCAGTACAATTGTTAAGTCACATCAATTATGGATAAATTCTAATTGGTTGGTAGGGGAAAATATATTAACACGGTAGTTCATTAGTTTGGCAAGTAGATGGCTACCACACAACTCCAGGCGGTGAAGCGAGACTGATTTCAAAGGTGCAAGTCGAGTCTTGGAGATGAGTTGTCAAATGATGACTTGACCATCACTAGTAATGGTACGAAGAAATACAACAGCAGCATAACCCCGAAGAGATATACACCTGCAAACCCATGAAGTTGAATATGGCTGTCATTAATCAAAGATAAAGTTCTTGGAATTGAAATGGTTGAGATGCATGATAATTCTTCCACAAAACTGAACCAGGAATCAGCCAACTGAGGAGGCAGGGATTCGTCCCAATCTAATTTTTGGGTCCACAAATACTGCATGAAACATTTAACTTTCTCTGTTACAGGATATAAAAATCCAACAGGATCAACCATTTGTGCAACAGTGCTAGGAACTAATTTTTTGTCAGTTTTGTAGCTGTATTGATTTTAATTTCATAGGAAAAACTGTCTGTAGTTGATGACTAAAGCAGGCCTAAAATAATGATGCATATTTGTTGCAGAGAGCTGTGAAAATACATGGATATTTCATGGTGATTAGTTGGAATGTCTTCCATTAACTTTGGAGAGTTGGACATTCATTTCCTAAGCTGAAAACCACCCTTATGCATTAGCTCAATTAAATCATTAGAAAGTTGCAGGGCTTCGCTTTCTGTGTCATGACCACCCACAGTCATCCATGTAGGTTTGATGCAGTATGATATTCTTCGCAGCTGGGAAAGCATCACCTTCATCGAGGGCAAGTTGTTGAAATGTTTTGATTGCAAGGAATGGTGAACTATTCATACCATATGTTACTGTTGTTAGTTTGTAAACAGATAATGGTTCAGATGTATTTTCTCGCCACAATATAAGTTGATGAATTTGATCATCAGGATGTAGTTTGATCTGGCGATACAATTGTCTAATATAACAGGAAAATACAAAGTTATATCTTCGAAAATTCATTAAAATATCATGAACATCAGTTTGCAGTTTAGAGCCAGGGAGTGAGGTGGTTGCTTGTTTGACAAGATGTGGCATCGACATAAAAAAAGACATGGAGTTTAGTTGTGGATGAAGTATCTTTAATTACCCCATGATGCGGTAAGAAAAAATGTGGTTCTTTAATAGGAAGGTTCACATCACATTTAGTCGTTGGCGCCACCTAGTTTTATTATTCCCAGGACCCAAACTAGAAAACTTTCTAGAGATGAGGATAGAAATTATTGGTAAACAATAAGGTAATGACAGAGGTGAATTAGAAAATTTTCACTATTCAGGTGATACTGACCAAACATACTTACATAAAATAAAAGTTGTAAGATAAGATTCAATTATATTCCAGAAAATCCTGATAATCAACATAAATTTCCGGTTTCAAAATTACCTTCCAAATAAAGTACTGGATTAAAAATTTTAATAAAGATAATTAAACAATAGTTATCAGTCTTCCTTTTTCTTCAATTTTTGTCGATCAGTAAGCTAGCATATTATATTATCAATTTAAGTAATTTAAAAATCTGTTGTAATTACAACTGTTATTAGATGGATAATATTCAAGGCATTATCACAACAATTGTTTCTTTTTGTTAGATAGAGATATTAGGTAAGCTGAATAAGATCTAGTATAATTTGTTCTAAATTGTATAAGGAATTTGCAGCACTGCATAAAATCACCAAATAACCCTTGAATAGTTCATAATTCAACACATAAAGAAATAACTCTTAGTATATGTCGGGCGACAGTTAACATAGTTTACACAATTGGACATATAATACATTAATCACACATAAACATTTAAGAGTTACACTATTCTTAGCCTCTGCTCAATGAAATAGTCCACTGAGAATTTTTAGATATATATGTATACTGGCAAGTAATAATAATAATAAAATATTGTCCTATTTGTTGTTTGAGTACGTTGATGTATCGGTGATAGATCCCACCTAGGAGGTTACAGATATCACCCAAGAGTTAAGTCCACAGTACCAAAGATAAGTCACAACCACTTGGAGGGCATTGATAAGGGTTGATCCTTGGTAGAGCCCCAATGGTGAAGTCAGACTCCACATCGAATATTTATGAAGGTAAGCCACACAGGACTTTAGGGGCCAAAACTTTCCTGTGCACTTCCCACACATACTCTAGTATTTAGTATAATAATAATTTTACTATGTTTATATATATATATATATATATATATGTATGTATAAATTTTTGGCCTCAAAGTCCATAAACGTTTTAGACATTTCAACGAATGTGTTTGATCTTTTCCGAAAGATTTATTGAAGCAGGACAGGAGTGGTTGAAGATAAAATCTTCGTTTGTGAAAGATCAAAACCGGAAAAGAAGCAAATTCGCTTCAAATCTTTCGGAAAAGATCAAACACATTCGTTTAAATGTCTAAAACGTTACGACCACATGTCAACTACGGCTTTTGACTTTCGTCTTTTGCCTTTTAGCTCCATAAACGTCTTGAACAAAATACAGACAGGTATATATCCTGAGAAATTTGTCATAATTTAACCCTTATTCAGACGTAAAAATCAATAAATTTTATAACTAGTAAACAATATTATTAATTTAATAAGTTTATTACAAAGGAAGACTTAGGAATACTATTTATTTTACACAAACATATCAATAAGTAAATGTTCTAGTTAAGTTATAATATAATATTTAGAGATTAGTTAAATCATTTTAAATGTATTTTTAATTTCAATAAATTCAAGGACAGTATAAGGCCCTACAGTATAAGTAATTAACATCTAAATACAAATTTTAAACAGCTACTACTTTCACACTTAACACAAAAGGAAAGGATCTGATTTGAATAGTCACATTAATATTATATTACTTGCAAGGTCAGCTTACATGTTTAATTGTGATTATCACTAACCAAAATATGTATTCCTAACATTTATTCTTGAACATTCATTGCTGATCATGTTCATATATTGAGAATCTCAAAATTATATAACAATTAATTTACAAAATATTTAAAATATAAAATTTGAAAAAGGACAATTAATATTCACTAAATAAATGCTTGAATGACTTTGTTAACCACTGGCCAACATTTTCATGTTCAGACCACTAGGCAGGTTTAGAGTTGCATATTTTTAAAACGGTTGTTCACAAACCCTATTCCTAGACATTATTTAAGACATTTTCATTCTTATATTTTATAACCATTATCATGATAATATGACAAAATATTGCAGCTCTAAATTTCACTCAATCAATATGGTTTAATTTGTTTATAGATTTATTCCAGAGCCTTAATAATTGCATGTCTGGCCAAAATTTACTGAGAAAAATAATTGAATTTAAAATTTATTAGAAGCTTAATTTTTTTTGAGAACTTTATTTGCATAAGGTGAAAGAGGGAAGGATAGGTTCTCAACACTGCTGCAATGTTTAACTCTGCTAACCTCCAACTCAATCCACTAACACACATGAACTACAGTCTTGGACACTCAGAACGATCTTGCGTAAAACAGTTTTTCCTCGTTTCATGATAATTCCAGACAGGGTGCAGGTTTGGAGTGTCTCCACTGACAAGAAGGGGGGGGGAGTGGAGCGACTCAAGTTCAATGAAGGTACCTGTTTGCTGATTTCCCTTAGTGCCTTCAATTCTACCACCGCTACATCTTTGACTGCATGCAATAATTATAGTTTCCCCCATGTATGTTGGAGCTCCATAATTCATATAAGTGTTAAGAGTGATCGTGGCCAGTGATCATTGGGGATAAGTTCAACCATCACATACAATCAAATTTAACAAGAGGTGAGGTAATCTTTCATGAAATCAGTATACTTTTCTTGAAATAGAGGTTGAGAGGTAATTAAATCTTCTTTCCAGGGATGCCATTCTTGATTTGCCAGTGTTGAGGGAGTCGCCTAATTCTTTATGACCAGGTTTGAAAAGTAATCTTACAACATAGAGTCCATCTTCATCAAAAGAATGAGTGCTATCGAAATGATCAATACAATATGACTCATCACCAGAGAGTTTGGAAGACTGTGGAGGTTCCTCAAGTTGCCAAAACCTTTGTAAAGATCTGTGGAGATCAAGGTCATTAATTGACAGAAGTGTTGACAAGTGGTTGACTCGTGGTTGTTTCACTGAGACAAGGTGTTTTCCCATGATGGTAAAGCCAAATATAGTACCCACAACCTTAGGTAGGTTATCACCGATGGAATGAATTTTTCCAGTAAAAATATTAGCAAATAGTTCACAACCTAGAAGGATGTCTGAAGGTCCAGTCACAGGGAATGAGGGATCAGATAGACTGTATTTATTAACAAGATAAAGTACATCAGGATGTATCTGAGTTCTATCTAAGCTATTATTTCCATTAATCATAGGTTTATTCTGTTTAACAAAATGTAGTAGTGAGTGGTGAGGGTTGCTACAAGTTTTACAAGTATTTTTTTACTTACAACATTGAGATGAATGATTAGCAAGACAATTGGTACATCTTTTCAAATTACGAATAACATTAAATCGTCCTTGAGGAGTTTTGCTTTTAAATGCAGGGCAACTATATACATCGTGGGTTTCATTACAGCAGAAACGTTTAACTTCATTTGAAGTGTTCAAAAAGCCATAGGTCTACTTTGAAATGGTTTAACATTTTTAAGTAGGCTGAAGCATTTGTTAGTTTTTAAGTTAGGCGACTTGAAGGACCGGGCTGAAGTAGCTAATATGCGCTAGCTATTGAAAGAGTCGACAACGTAGATTCCATACATAAGCTGGAGCGTTAGTTCCACATATAAGCTTGGGCGTTCCCGAAAATTCAAATATATTCAACCCCCGAAAACTACCCTTCTTCAGTTTGGTGAACAGTGGAGTGAATGAATGAATAAAGATGGCGTGATGCGTGATGGCGTCCTTGACCGCTTCGTTTGAAGTGACGTATGACCGGGACAATTGAATTTAGAAAGTAGACTGTAATATCGCACTGATAAAGTTTGTGTGTAAAACAATGATCCGGTCCGGTTATGGCCAAAATGTTGTGTGAATGTTAATAATTAAACAAGTAAATGAAACGGAGGACCTTTTGCGGGTTTAAAAATACATTATTATTCAAGAGAAAATATAACACGATATTGATGTGGGAAGTGATGAACGATGAATAAATACAACAATGAGTGATCAGATGTAGGTAAACAGGATGATACAAATTGGTATGAAATAACAAATTGAATATGACGAAACAGAAACACTCTAAGCTCCCACTAAAATTCTTACTTTTACTGAGCACTCATTTTCTTTGGAAAATTTAATCCTAAGACTAGCCTAATCTAATCGACTAGTGGAAATAATAAAGATAAGTAAGGGTTTGATTTTTCAGGTGTGGAGAAGACCCACTATCCAGGTCACAGTGTAGGAATGATGCTAACAGCAGTTTAGTCAAGTAGACATTGTGTCGGTGTTTTCCACGACTAACCGATGAAGCCAAAAGCCTCCAACTCCAATGATCTTCACGGGTTTTCAGTCGCTCTGACATCTTCAAGCGAAACTACATACTTACTCTGAATGTGGAGCCATACCATAAAATTGTATAGAAAGACACTCGAATATTACTTTTTTGATCATATTAAGTTGTTTAAATATTGTGTCCAGTTAACATTTTCTTTTTCCATGGATGGACATAGAAATATTAACTGCGTCTACTACAGTCACTCGGACTCATACACTAAAATACAAAGTTTTTGTGTTGGAGGTGTTAAGAAATTACTATCTCCTATGAATATAGTGCATTATAAAATAGCTATGTCAACAAACTGCCACCTAGACCGCGAAAAATCACCAAAAACACATCACAGTAACCTACCTCACTCCAAAAACCAAACAGAAAAACTACTATAACACTAAAATACGAAAAAAACACAGAAAAACTGTAAAAAAAAAAAAAAAAAAAAAAAAAAAAAACACTCTAAGTTCTCACTAAAACTCATCTTTGGAAAAAATCCTAAAAAAAAAAAAGTAAATCATAAAAAAAAAAAAAAAAAAAAAATAACAAAAAAAACAACAAAAAAAAAAAAAATAATGAAAAAAAAAAGAAAAAACTGAATAAAAAAAATATAAAAGACAAAAAAAATCAGAAATAAAAAAAAAAATAAAAAAAATAATAAAAATAATACAAAAAAAAAAAAAAAAAAATAAAAAAAAAAAAAAAATCAACATGTTATAAATACAACCAAGGTTGTTGAACAATGTTTCCAAATCAGTTCTGACTATAACAACAACTTAACGACTAAATTGAATATCAACCTGATGATATGGATGTAGATTATCAATTGCAGTTGTAGGCAAACATAAAACAAATGACACCAGTCAATTGAATGTAAATATAGTATTTTACAGTTCTCCTATAACTCACGTTTAACATGATTACTAGAAAAGACACATGGTACAAGTAAACACAAAAAATGACACTAGTGAATTGAATGTAAATGTAACACTTAACAGTTCTCCTAGATAACATAACTAACGTTCAACATTGGTCTTGTTGTGGTTACTAGACAAGATATGGAGACAAGTAAACATGAAACAAAAAACACCAGCGTATCAAATGTAAATATATAGTATTTGATAGTAAACAAATCTTCCACTCTATAGCTCCACTATGCTCCATCCACTGTGCTCAAAGTCAATCTTATTGTGGAACATAAAACTGGGCTAATGTAAGTTTGATAACAAAAACTATCACAATCACAAGGCACACAAAGAAATAAGTTAGTGTGCAATCAATTAATAATGTGTAAAAATCTGTTAGACCCCACTTATACAAATTCAATTTTGTTTCTGGAACAGTACAGCATTTTACTTAAAAGGCTCAAATTTAATGCATATACGATTTGTTTACTTTATCAACTGAAGCTAATTGATCGTCTAGTGAGATGTTAGCTCGGAATATTCCTTAAAATCATATCAGGTATCACACCAATGACAGATTTTACACCGCATAGCCTAGTCCCCCGCACCCTAATGTAACCATCCTGAGTAATGTAAGGAACGAACGTCGGGTGGTGACCCGACCATAGTCTGGACTACGTTCGTTCGGGTCAGGGCAAACACGTCCGGCCTATTCCACGACTATGACTTCCCCCACTACCCACCACAACTTAATGTCTAATGAAATGACACTGTTTTGGTTTTTAATGTCAATTATGTTTCAGATACTAGTTTCAGCTTTTGTTGACATTAAAGAAAATAGCTGTTGATTCAGGAAATAATTGTTTTGAGACATCTTGCTATATTCACAACTATCTAACAAAAAAAGTTACTGCATTATTAATAATAGCACAGCTATAGAAAAAACATAGAGGAAAATTATTAAAATGACAGATAATCATATATCGTAATAGCTTTCACTGTTAATAACCATAAATACCATAGCCCAACACACTTGATCCATCGCCTGACCATAGCCTGGACGTTCGTTCGGGCCCGGTCTGGTCCACGACTATGGATGGCTTCCTTACTCTCTACTCCCTCACTGCTACCATATAAACCCATCGTTTGGGCGTGGGATACAAATCCCTGCTTTATTCTTATTCTTATTCAGGTCTAAGACGCCATCCCCTTCTACCCAGATCTCCAGAAAATAGATAGCCTGAATAAACAAATCCATCCTAAACCCTAACCTTCCAATACATAAGCAAAGCCAGACACTCGTTCGGTCGTGAGCAACCTGCTCTCGGTTTAGCTCAAACCGAAACCCTCCATGTACCAACCATAACCCAAAATACCCGCAGCCAAAACCACACTCAAACCCGCAACCACTTAACCTAGCCTCCTTGGCTAAAGAGGACATAATTAAAATACAGCCCACTTAAAGCTCACATCCTGTCCCTGTTCAAATCATACTATGCAACAATGAAAGAACTTTTCACGTAGGCCCAGTGACAAAGCTGTATGAAAGATACATCTCCAAGGTGAATGTTTAGTAGCGACTGATGGATAATTTATAACCATCGGACCATTTTAAGGAACAAACAATTTATAAAATTGTGTAGTACCCCAAATGGTAGAATAAATAATATTTCAGTAAGATGGTGGCAAAGAGTACCACATCATGTTTAATAGGGGATAGCGACAAGATTGATCCTGTTTATCAAATATATTGTGTACTAGGTAAGCGTGTAAAGATGACAAGAACTAAGACATAGGATTGTAACAGTAGATGAAAGGATGTTAGGGAGAAAGATTACCGAAAGCAAATTGTGGTGATCACTCTTTTGGTTGTATTTATGAGATACATTTTAATATCATATGGGATAGTTATCTCTTAATACCTTTAGTCTGAACACTTTGTATATTTAAGATAATGTTACAAATAACCAAATTTTAATTGCTCTCCTGTTGTGCTTTTAAAGTTCGACACTATGTTTAAATACATTTAGAAAGGTACATATAATATTAAAAGGTGAGTTAGAAACAAATACCATTAAAATCAAACAACATCAATGCACATACTTCTTAGGATTCAAAACTGCCGTGAATTTGGTCTAGGATCTGTTGCATTCAATATTTATAAAATACAAAATATTTGCTAAAAGTCGGATGAAGCAGTTGAAATTAAACACCATCAATAAAAATATCTTGCCTCTTGTTCCACCAAGTTGGCACGTTGTCATTTGAACTAAAATGAACTTGATCTAGGATCTGCTGGATTCAACATATAGAATCTTTAATGTTACAATTTAGATAATAACATTAAAAATATATAGTGACAGGGGTTTTTGTAAAATATGGAAAACTGTTCATAGCTAAACAAACTATTACAATTGTTTAACACCCTCCTCACAGCAGACCTACTCAGCAAATTTCCAAATCAATAATATGGCAATAATAATACAAGTATGTGACAAGATTGATCAATCAATACCTGTTGATAAATTAGAGTGTTTGCCTACTCTCCGTAACATTAACATGGGAAAGAGTATGCAGGTTTGCTGCTTTGAGGAACACTAAAAGTAGGCATTTTTACCTTATCTATTTTTATTCTGACACGATACTGGAGAGTCTCCATTTGGGCCTGATGATGTTCGGTGTAACTGTATGAAATCGATCGCCAATACAACAACTTTTGTATATATTTACCGTTGTATATAATTACAACATAAGTGTAAATTTATTAAGTAGTGTTGGAAGACGTGAGTCTTTACTTCATTCTATGGTAAATTCAGTACATTGTCTAAAAACGCCCAATGTCATTGTAATGGAGAATATTTAAAAAAATCAATATCTGCTTTATTTCCCAATCGTTTTTTATGAAACCTGGTATGCAGCGTAAGGTCACATCACCCAACAAAATCACTGAAAAAAGGTTGGTAATATGGGGACAGGGTGTAGTTCACCCCATGAAATTCCAACAGTTAATTTAATTTTGTTTCTTTTATCCTCAGAATTTAGATGATTATGATTGAAACAATAATTATTAAATAAGTTTTAGATGAACATTAAAGAATATCATGGTTTTATTAAAGACTAGCTGACCCGGCGAACTTCGTAACGCCTAACAGTAAATACGTGTTAACTTTCAGATTGGCCATGTTCTGAAGTCAAAAATAGCATTACGGCTTCGTTGTGAAAAATTAGATATTCTGGGTCGCGGCATAGTTAATAACAATACTGAAACGATAAGACATATTAATAACATTCCCACAAAACAAATAAATCTGAGTGAATTGATTCACAACTTTTCTAATCCAACCTAATACCAAACAAAAACATAACTGTAATACGGCTTTTATAGGAAAGATATACAACAGCTGATTATCATAATAAACGTAATATGTATAAACACCGTAATTATTTTTATTTGGCCGACATAATTATAAACACGTGACTTTTAATCAGACAGAAAATAAAAAATGTAAATACATAGTCCCCAAAAACCGTAAACTATTAACGTGGTGAATAAATCTGTTCATTTTGTACAGCACATATTTACTTCATAGTTTTACATTAATGAATGATTCAGATGGCATTGGATAGTAAAGCATATTGCTAACGGAGAGTAAACCAACGTGGTGTTTTAAGAAATCAAATGTTTTGATTTTAGAAAATTTGTAAACAAACTTAGTCCTCGTAAAGTTAACATTAGAAATTTAAAACGCTATAAAATGGAAACTAATTGAATTTATGGAAACTGAATATGCCTAAAGCATGACCGGAGCCGAGACGAATCCAAAAAAATCAAAGATCATGAAAATCGGTCTAGCTGTTCCCGAGTTATAATGCGTTTAACTAACAAGACTTTGTTTTATATATTTAGATTTCAAAATCTTCTCCAACTTCCTTCCGTTTACGTTTTTTTGTTGCTAATATCTCTTTATTGGTAACTTCTTTTTTTTATATCTATTCTTCGATAAGTTTAATAAGTAACATATAATGTTACTGTTATGATGTGGTCGTGTAATGTTCCATACTCAGCATCCCTAATAATTCTTACATTTTTAACACTGCAGATGTGCTGATAATCTGTCAGAATATAGATTGGATTCTGTTTATCCATCTGAGGAAACCCAGGTTTCTGTATGAATATCTTTTCTTTGAAATAATTTGTTACAATACTCTGTGTTCACTACGTTTCTGAAAACTAATCTTAGGCCACTGTCATTTGATACTTCATACAAAACTATTATTTCCTGCTACTTCTTTCCAACAAATGTCTTCTTTTCCCACTTTTGCATTTCTGTTTAACTACTTCAATCAATTACAAACTTGACATCATTAACAAACATCCAACATTAACATCTTTAAACACACAAAAGAAGCGACAGTCATAGTCATAGTCTAACTTCTTTATTCATATTTCATGTACATGGGTGGTACAGTGAATAGTGTCATAAATGTATTACAGTTAAAACTTTAAAAAAACTTATAAATTAAAATTACATCTATAATTTCCCGCTTGTTTGCATCCCCTGCTTATAGGAGGTGGAAAACTCATCCAATGAATAAACGGCCAAGTTTATTATATAATCTTTTAACATTTTTTTAAACTTTGACAAATTTTGTTCTTCTTAATGTTTTCGGGCACACACCTGAGAAAGTATTTACCTGCATATGAGAGTTTTTTTTTCAAAAAATTTTAATTTATGAGGTTTAATGGTTTCATTTCTTTTTCTTAAGTAGTACTGGTGGGTTGATTGAACTAAATTTGTATCCATCTTCTGGTTTCTGGCAATGAGAATGGTTTCAAATATATATTGCCCATATACTGTAAAAATTTTCAAATTTTTGAAATGTTCTTTGGCCAAATCATCATGTTTAAGCTTAAGCAAAATTCTACTAGCCCTTTTTTGTTGCTTCAAAATGCTATGCATATTTATTTTTGTTGTTGAACCGTATAACGCTAAACCGAATGAGAGATCAAAATGAACAGGGGCGAAATATATACTTTTCAAAGTTTCTAAATTACAATAGTTAGATATTTTTGATAATGCATAGATTCCGGAATTAATCTTGGTTAAGATTTTCTAACGTGTTTGTCCCAGTTTAAATTATCATCCATTGTTAACCCTAAAAAGTTAATTTCCTTTTCTTTTCCGATTGGGTTTGAATTATACGTTACTGTTGGTTCTTTTGTAATTTTATTCTGTGCCGTTTTGAAATTCATAAATTTTGTTTTTTTGTGAATTTAACAATAAATTGTGGTGACAAAAAAGTTTCAGTATGGAAACTATGCCTAAAGCATGACCGGAGCAGAGACGAATCCAAAAAATCAAAGATCGTTAAAATCGACCCAGCCGTTCTCGAGTTATAATGCGTGTAACTAACACGACTTTGTTTTATATATTTAGATTGTCGTTTAAATTGGTTTAAGTGAGAAAGTATGTATCAGTCCAATGACACTGTTTTTTTCGAAGCTATTCTTATAGAGAATTGATAAATTGATATAACTTTATAGTTTAACATCTGATAAAGCAAAGCTAAGTTCCAATCATCAGAATTAAATCCTTAATGAAAAAATTAGCTTAGTATTACAGCTCTGCTACTACGGAGTTTTTTTACGTTCTCTAATCTGTATGATAGTATAACACCCCCGTCGCAGCAGACCTGCGTACTCAGCGAATTTCCAAATAAATAACATAATAATAATAATATTTGACAAGTTTTATCATTATCTGTCAATAATAGTGAGAGTTATTTGCCTATTCCCCATAAGATAAACATGGGGAATATTATGCAGGTTTGCTGCTGCGTGGAACGCTGAAAGTAGGTGTTTCTAGCGTAAACAATTTATATTTTGACCATTTGTACCAAGTTTCATCAACATCTGTCCACAAATAAAGGAATTTACCTAATCTCTATATGATTAACATGGGAAAAGAGTATGCAGGTTAGCTGCCATGATAAACAAATAAACTATGATTTTTAAGCATAAATGGATATATCTCAACCATATGAAGCTAAATATCAAGTTTCATCCAAAAATATTGGTTAATAAGTGAAACATTAATTTTTCTTTATTCTTTATAAGATAAACATTGGAGCCCCAAAAAGGATACTTTATAGCTTAAAGGAACTTTGTAAGGATAGGATCTTTAAGGAAGCTGATTCTAATGGTGAAAGATGAAATTAGAAATTTTTAAAAATTACATGGGAAAACGCAAAAACCGTTTTTGGGTTACAAAACTCCCCAAAACTACATTCGTTCGCATTGACCTATATGTCTGGTTTATGAATTCGTCCGAGTAAATGTAGGAATACACGTCTCTACCAAATTTGGTCCCGATTGGACCATTTTTACGAGAGTTATCGTTTTCACAAACATACATAGACATACACACACACACACACACACACACACACACACACACACACACACACACACACACACACACACACACACACACACACACATATATATATATATATATATATATATATATATATACATATTTGTGTGTGTGTGTTCGTGCGTTTGTGAACGGGCGTGCGCGCGCTCGCGTGTAAAATTAATTCAAATTTTATAAACTTGCCAGGGATGATTTTAACACCTCATTCGGTTATCCTAATGAGACATCTCTGCAGAATACTGTTATAATATCTTACTCAACAACGGCTGAGAAAGCGTGGAGGAGTAAGCAAGTGATCAACAATGTTGATGCCTCTGTGTTGGGGGGGGGCAGCTGACCAATAATGTAGGCACTTCTGTGTGACTCTTCGCCGACTCATGGACCTGCTGTTGTGGGTAAGTGACATTACGAAGCAATATCATAAGTAAATGAATACCCCTATAAATGTGATATTCACATCCCCCTTATATTTTCCCACAGATTATAATGGAATTTCAATATATCGAACTATTTAATATACATTAAGTTCTTTATCGCCCCCATTGATCTTACAGATACATATTTAAAATGCATTTTCCACAATCTTTATTATTTTTACCTTCTTTTAACCTTCTTGTAAGATAGGCCAAACGATTAGTGCACATGCCGTCCCTTTTTACTTTCTCCCCTTATACGTAGTATATGGAGAAAGTATTGTTTTCGTCAAAATTTTCGAATTTGAGTTGAGGGTGGATATATCCGTTTTGGGGTCCCCTGAATCCAAAAAAGTGGGTTTTGACGTGATGTCTGTCCGTCCGTGTGTCCGTGTGTCCGTGTGTGTGTGTGTGTGTCTGGATGTGTACAGTGCCACAGCCTACCCCGTTGGTCCGATTTAGATGAAATTTGGCATGTATGTATATATTCACGGTATCTCCAGGCGTTTTTTTCATTTTTTTGAATTTTTGATTTTTAAGGGTAGTTCACCCCTAAAAACCCTTAAAAAACGTGAAAAATCCAAATTTCTCAAAAACGGCTCTAACGATTTTTATTAAAATTTGACAGTTTATAGTGTACAGAGTACTAAATAATTTGACACCACCCGCATATCTGTAAAAATGACGGTTCAAAAGTTATGGGCTTTTAAATGTCTAAAAAATCAAATTTTTAAATTTTCAGCGAAAACAATAAAAGTAAAGTATAACTTGACTGGCACCATTAAAACCAGCTTAAAAAACTAAACAAATTAGTAATTTGAATTATTTGTCTACGACTAACGGTTCCAGAGAAAAGTTAAATTTACTGTCCACGATAAACGCAGTACGTTGTCTGAAAGCGCCCAATGTTATTCTTATGGAGAATATAAAAAAAATCAATTTCTTCCTTACTTTCCAACCGTTTTCCATGAAACTTGGTATGAAGCGTAAGGTCAAATCACCGAACAAAACCAGCTCAAAAAAGCTTGGTGTTACGGGGGGGGGGGGTTGTCCCCCCATACAATTTGAACAATTAATTTAACTTTGTCTCTCGTGTTTTTATTTTTAGAAATTGGATGATTATTTTTGAAACAATAAATTATTAAATGATATTTAGATTAACTTTGTAGAACATGATAGTTTTATTACAGATTGTCTTTTTAATTTACTTAAGGGAGAAAGTATGTGTCAGTTCACTGGTACCGTTTATTTCATGTAATCTCCTCTGTACCTACTTTTTAATTACCGCACTCCTGTTGGTAAATTAAAAAGTTCGTCTGGGAAATTTCTATATATTGCAATATATCTCGATACAACTGTGTTAATGAGAAAAATCCAAAAAAGTCAATCGAATCATAGCTTTTTGAGTTAAAACCTGTGATCTGTGATCTGGAAGTACACAGCATCGTACCGTGTAAACATCATATTTTTACTATAGAAAATAAAAAAGTTTACGTTAATATTGTAACGAAAAAGTATTTCAGTTGTAAACTAGAAAGCGAGTTTGTGTTTTTTTACGGTTTATCTAAGTCACCCAGAAATAACCTTCATTTGTCGTGGTTAATGGTTGATATGAATTTTTGTGAATACAACTTATTTATGGTCGTTCTCAATGACTGTAAATTTTAATGTTACTAATACAAAAATCAAAAATTATACAAAATTAATACTATTACAAAAATTGAATTTTACATACTCCTTCTAATACTTTTATGCCATATAAATCTGTATTACTGTTACTATATGGAGAGGGTCAAAGGAGGACGGGGAGGTTGCCGCTCCAGGCACTGTCATGTTACCTTTTATACTAACTTGACGTCTATATTTCAACAGCTCGAAACAACTCGATGAGATATAAATATGTATGATGTGGTCTTTGTCAGTAAAAAGGTAACATAATATCATCAACTACCCCCGTCGCAGCAGAACTGCGTACTAAGCGAATTTCCAAATCAATAATAATAACATATGGCACTCTCATGTTATGTTTCCCATGTTAATCATCATGGGAAAAGAGTATGCAGGTTAGCTGCCATGACAAACACATAAACTATGATTTTAAGCATAAATGGATAGATCTCAACCACGTGAAGGAAAATGCTCCTTAATCTCCATAGGATTAACAAAATACAAACGTAAAAATACAACGTACAAAATACAAAATAGAACGTACGGTGTTTTTTAAATTTTTTAATATCTCGGTAACCGATGGAGATAGATAAAAATTTTAGGGAACTAAATTATGTAATAATAATAATAAAAAGAAATTAATTATTATTTATTGACCGTTCACTTGTTAGGGGTACTAATATAATTAGTATATATATATATATATATATATAAAATTGAATGTATGTCTGTCTGTATGTATGTCCTTTATGCGTTGCCAAACTACTTATCCGATCGCCATGAAATTTTAGGAAGTTGCTCTACATGTGTCCGGGAGGGTTTTAGTGAACAAATATTTTCGAAAACCCCATAAGTTTCCATTTTATAGCGTTTTAAATTTCTAATGTTAACCTTATGGAGAGTAAGTTTGTTTACAAATTGTCTACAATGAAAACATTTGATTTCTTAGCTACAGCTGATTGGTTTACTTTCCATTAGCAATACCGTATGCTTTACTATCCAATGCCATCTGAATCATTCGTTAATGTTAAACTATGAAGTAAATGTGTACTGTAAAAATGAATAGCTTTATTCACCACGTTAATAGTTTACGGTTTTGGGGGATTATGTATTTATATTTTTATTTTCTGTCTGATTAAAGTCATTGATATATTATTACGTTTATTATAATAATCAGCTGTTGTATATCTTTCCTATAAAAGCTGTATTACAGTTAGGTTTCGTTTGGGTTTGGATTGGATTTGAAAATTGTGAATTATCCACTCAGATGTATTTGTTTTATGGGAATGTTATTAATATGTTTTATCGTTTCAGTGTTGTTATTCACTATGCAGCGACCCAGAATATATAACCTTTTACAATGAAGCCGTATTGCTATTCGACTTTAGAACATGGTCAATCTTAAAGTTAACATGTATTTACTGGGAGGCGTTACGAAGTTCGCCGGGTCAGCTAGTATATATATAACGACTACTTTTTTTGGTTCCTAGGCACCTCAAAACGAAAAAATAACAGTGTCCCGGGCTTAAGTGTTGCCATGTGATCTACGGTAATAGCTTCTTCCCTACGGGAAATTCTGTAAAAGTCATCAGACTCATCCGTCACTCGTATTAGGTTACCCTGACATTTTGGATCTCTGTATAAAGAAATGATGATGATAAATCAAAACAGAATGTACAGTAGTATGATATTGTATATTGAGGAACGTAAGATTGATAAATTAGTTGATAGTAAATTAAATATTTTCCAATTAAAGACAAAAGAAAATGGTGAAATTATTCTCAAAACAATTATCTCATTTATGGACATTAAGAGTTTCTCAATACCTCCATACATGAATTCTGTGCAAATATTAAAATATAAACTGAATTGAAAACTAATATTAGAATATTTTAAACAGGAAAAATAGAGTAAAACTTCTTTTTTATAAGTAACTTACCATATAGAACCACTGAGGTACAAAGTTGTTATCTCAGTAACGAGGTTATTGTACAGTGGAAGCTAGTAAATCGAAAATTAAATTAAATTACTTAACAAGAGATATTACATTTTGTAATCAAAATAATTATGAATTCTAATAGTATTTATAAATTCCTTATAGGGAATTTTGAGAAGAAACTCAAGGGTGTCTTACATAAACAATGTAGTCAATTTAAATATATTCGTTTTTAGGGAATATGATTTAGTTCTCAGTAATTTTTGAAAGATAACTAATGGCTCTTTATAAATCTTAAATGTCATAACTAGGCTACTACTCCAACTTAAATTAAAGTTGGGGTTGAGCGTACTACGTCTAACGCAAAATGTAGACTTTATTTTCTTTCACCACCATTAATTAATTGGAGTCTAATAAATTTGCAGTATTGTATAGATAGATTTTTTAAACTAATATTGAGTTATTGTTAAAACGAATCATGAAGAAATATAATCATAGCTCAATATTAGTAGGACTTCTGGGCCAGTGAATGCACCTAAAAGGTAATAATAAAAAATACATTTATTTTTACCATGTTAAACAGTTTATATATTTCATTAACATACTGCAGTTAAAATTACAGTATACGAATATAATCGTATAAATTTGATCTACGTTTGTTTCAGAAATATACTGATACAAAAAGAACAAGGAAATATTAGATAAATTGTGTTTCTTCTTTTACTGTCTACGACTCAAGATATGACTCAGATGAAAAATGGTTTCCACTCCCAAGTTTTGTTCTAGGAGGGGATGGGCAGCTTGAAATCGATCTGAAAAATGACTGGTATCAGTAGGTCTTCAACAATTAAATCACATGTTAATTAGCTACTGTAGTTACTCAAATGGTAGGCAACATATCCAGGCATTTTAAGCCAAGTATGAATGAGAAATGAGTGTAAGACGAGATCGCACGCAGCACGCTGTCGTGAGTAGAGGGAATTTAGCAACTCTTATATTATTCCCATCATAGTAATTGAATAGTACTGAGTATAAAGGTTTTCTGCAATAAGGGATGTTTGTACATGGTGTATATAAATACTGTTAACTAAGGAAACACATACGAAAGTTTTTGAAATTATGTAGATAATTAAGCGAGTTATACCAATTAATTTATCTATTCTAAATAAGGTAACCAGGTGAGAGATTGCTCTCCAAAGTTAAGATGTGAATAAGCTATCTATATTAAATTTTTTGCTGTAATGCGTGTTCATCCGAGCTTTTTAGAGGCAATTGAAGTAAAGTTACGACACATTTAGAATGTTTTCTTCACTGCGCTCTAATAAAAATATATAATATTTTAATTTTAATTCTACGAGAGTGAATAATATAGCTCATTTTTAAACTTTATCTTTCTTATTAGATATTAGGAATAGCTTAATATACATTGAAATCTAAACTAAACTATTCAAGTACAAAAATGTAATTATCAATAACGTAATTATTACTGTCCGAAAAATTAATTAATAACATAGCACATTTTGGTCGAACAAGTTATGAAGTAAAATAAACCCAAATCAATCTCATCTATGATCCACCAATCACTTTATCTGACCCTCCTTCTCTGATCCATTCTAATCCTGGGAGAATAATTGAATTCGTTTTGTGCGGTTGCTTGGGTTTAAAAATCATCGCTTACGCTAACGGTACCTGAAAAGTAGGCCTGTAGGGTGTCAGATCAAATACTGAAAAGTAGGCCTGTAGGGTGTCAGATCAAATACTGAAAAGTAGGCCTGTAGGGTGTCAGATCAAATACTGAAAAGTAGGCCTGTAGGGTGTCAGATCAAATGTAGGCCTGTAGGGTGTCAGATCAAATACTGAAAAGTAGGCCTGTAGGGTGTCAGATCAAATACTGAAAAGTAGGCCTGTAGGGTGTCAGATCAAATACTGAAAAGTAGGCCTGTAGGGTGTCAGATCAAATACTGAAAAGTAGGCCTGTAGGGTGTCAGATCAAATACTGAAAAGTAGGCCTGTAGGGTGTCAGATCAAATGTAGGCCTGTAGGGTGTCAGATCAAATACTGAAAAGTAAGCCTGTAGGGTGTCAAATCAAATACTGAAAAGTAGGCCTGTAGGGTGTCAGATCAAATACTGAAAAGTAGGCCTGTAGGGTGTCAGATCAAATACTGAAAAGTAGGCCTGTAGGGTGTCAGATCAAATACTGAAAAGTAGGCCTGCAGACTGTCAGATCAAATACTGAAAAGTAGGCCTGAAGGGGGCCAGATCAAATACAGAAAAGTAGGCCTCTAGGGCTCAGTTGAAATTCAGCAAAATTCATATTGACATGATAAAAAGATCATTTGCTATTAATTTTAATGTTTTTTAACGACTTTTAAAAGTAAGAGTTGCTAGTTCATGGGAATGGATTCATTTTAATTCAATATTAAATTAAATTTTTATTTTTGATGGAACATAGGTTTTCAATATGGGCTCTTCTTTACAAGTATGTTTGTGACATATCAAATAGTCGTAAACAATCTAGGTATGACAGCCACAAGGAGTTAATCAAACAGTACAATTACGTGTCAACACATCGTGAACTTTCTCCGCACACTCGGTGTCGTTAAACACGCGAGCCAGGCATTTTTAACTGAAATGCTACATGAATTGTAAAACACAAATGGATTTAAGTGTAGTAATTAAAACACTACTGATTACTGAATTAAAATCACAAACTCAACGCAATGAACATTGTGAGAGGTTAGTAAATTTGGGGGTTGTTGAATGTTTCGGTAGTCTGAGTAATACAAATGGAGTTTGCTTCTAACGTAATTGTATTATTGTACTTATTAATTCTGCACTTAATGTATTTAATCTGGATTTGAAATGAATGTTTATGTTTTAATCTCACGAATATTTAGAAAAAACAGCAAGCGAGTTGCGAGATGAGTGTGAGAAAGAGAGACTTCATTGCAGAGGTTTATGCCCATACACCTATAAACATACCGTACCCATTTTTTTATAGATCCGGTTTTTTAGTAAATTAGAGTTCAGAAGACTAAAACAAAAAAAGCTCGGCTGTTCTCCTAACTTTAGATGTTTCTATACTGTGGTGCTACTGATTATACTATATTATTTGGAACTGTATGGAGGTCGGCACGCAAGGCATACCGGTTCAGTAAAGCTTTACATTATTGTGAAGCCCAGTAGTCATTAGGTTTAGTGTATCGCATATTAAGGAGTAGGCCTACCCTAATTTTTTAATAAGAAATATCAATATTGAAATAAGTGTTTAGTCGATACGGTTATAACGGCTCCTTTAGTGACAGCGCAGAAGTTTCATAATCACGCCTTGTATTAAACCTTTGTTGAATATAATAAAACGTTAATTGCAGAAAAAAATGATCCATAGCAGCTATGTTTTGGTATCTTTTTTATTCTTATTTAAAACGTTAAAATCCAAAAGCTGTGAAAAATTCTGACGTAGAATCCCGCGGATCTTGACCATCGTCTTGACCTACGAGTGTACGTTGATTGGCCCCGCCGAAGGCTATCATCTCCCGACTGGTCCTAAGATGCTATCATCTTAAGTATAATATTATTTTCACTCGGCGGTTATTATGTTTTTTGAGGAAGGCGTAAATCGCTGTAATATAACGAGGCTGAATGCCTTGGCCGGCTCTCACAACTACCTATAAACTATTGTGCTTTCACCTTTACGCAATGCGGTAGATGCGGTAGGATACACCTCTGATCGCAACTTGGATACACACCTGCAGGTCTGGTAGTCATATATACAGTATACAGTACATATGTAGTCATGCATAGATGCGGTAGGATACACCTCTGATCGCAACTTGGATACACACCTGCAGGTCTGGTAGTCATATATACAGTATACAGTACATATGTAGTCATGCATAGATGCGGTAGGATACACCTCTGATCGCAACTTGGATACACACCTGCAGGTCTGGTAGTCATATATACAGTATACAGTACATATGTAGTCATGCATAGATGCGGTAGGATACACCTCTGATCGCAACTTGGATACACACCTGCAGGTCTGGTAGTCACATATACAGTATACAGTACATATGTAGTCATGCATAGATGCGGTAGGATACACCTCTGATCGCAACTTGGATACACACCTGCAGGTCTGGTAGTCATATATACAGTATACAGTACATATGTAGTCATGCATAGATGCGGTAGGATACACCTCTGATCGCAACTTGGATACACACCTGCAGGTCTGGTAGTCACATATACAGTATACAGTACATATGTAGTCATGCATCTATAAACTGCTGTGGTTTTGCAATACGTATGTATTATTGTTTTCTTTAACATCCTAAAATTACTGACAGTACCGGTAATGATCTGGATTTCGTTCCATCAAAACTTATTTTGGTTTTTAATTTATTATAATTATCTATAATATTTATACCATGGGTTCTTGGATATATAATAGAATAGTTTTGAAATTATATTCTCTTTTTAAGAAGAATTGTTTGCATCTACATACTTTTTTGAACGTATTGTTATTGTCTATGACTATAAATATATCTGGATAATCGTTCCATCAAAAATATTTGTATATATTTTTATAATATTATTAACATATTATACATATAATAGAAAACGATTTTTGAAATTATTCTCTTATAAAGAATATATAACAAACTTTTTTAAAACGTTGAAAAGGGTTAATTAGTACTTAATAATAAAAAAGACTATAAATATATCTTTCCGTGAAAATAATCGCTACCATAATGTACAAAAATGAGGTTTTGTATATATTTTTATTAATCATCTAAGGTGTGAAATTTACATATAAATTGACAGAAAACGAGGTTTCCCTCGTAGTTTGTTTAAATAGTTTTGAAGATTTATTATAGAAATTTTTTTTATATACAAATTAATTACGATTTTTTGGAGTTTTTTATTAAGTAGATAATGTTATTAAAAAATAAAATAATACCCCCTTTCAATACATTCTACTTCCCATACTACAGCACTGACCTATACAAAAACTCATACACAATATTGGGTATCAAGAAAATTGTGAATAAAGTTTGTGAAAAGTAATCCATTTAAGTAAGGAAATATGTCAATTGTTTTAATTTTAAGTAGTCACAGTGTAACTAAAATTGAACGCTCGATATAGAGAAAAAATATGTAAAGACCTATTATATCATGCAAATGTGTAAAACGCCCATACATTATAATTTAACACTCGTGCAGCATGTGTTAGCACGGGAATTCATTGGCTCCTCTGAATTGATGAATCCCTCAAGGCTGTTATGACACCGAGATGATATATTAACTTTTACACCTCCACCAGCTGTTGCTGTACTGACGTAACATGTGCGCTGTCTACTGGCCGACTGAAGCAATAACCTTGGCCTTCCAGGATGACCTTGTACTGTAGCCTATTACTTTTAAGAATAATTATAATGTTAGTGAATACAACGGACGAAAAATGGGGTTGGGAACAATGCAGACTCTTCTGGACAAGTCATATTTCCATCTGTTTGTTTCATACAGTATAATATATGGTTAATAACAGTCAGAGTGTTTAAAATAATGTTAAGTGGTGGAATGACAGAATTATCTAAATAGTGTATTCGTGTACTGAAAATAAAAAAAAAATCATAATACTAATTTTAAATCATACAACGCTAATTTTTGGGAAAGGGTATTAAAATAATTGTTAATTGGCTTTTTTAATTCACAAGCCTAAGCTGATCAAAGTATGCATGCATGAATATTAGAAATAACATTATGAACATGTTACTAAACAAACATTAACATGTTTGTTTAACATGTTAATCATGTTATTAAATATACATAATAATAATGGTACTATTATTACTATGGTACTAGTAGGGAGTAGTTGGTAAATGAATGAACAGATTTGTATGTTTGACTGGCTGAATGAATGGAAACTTTTAGTTTAAACAATGTAAAAAACAAATTTGCAATACAATTCATGTATTTGTCTACCGTAATAAAGATGTTATTATTATTATATTATTGCAGCATTTAAAATAATTATATGTAACATAATGTGAAACCTTTTATTTCTTATTAAAATGACTATTATACTGCTAACACTACTATATTACTACTAGTATAGTTAGGTATCAATAATTGGCTACGGGAAATTGGTAGGTATGACACAGAAACGTGCATCTGAGTGATGAGCGAACGCGCGTGTGTGTGTGTGTGTGTGGGCGCGTGCGCGTGGATGAAGAATTGCAAGTTTTGAAGTTGTGTGCGTGGTAGTGTTGTTCGGTTGGTTTTGGGGGAGTTAGAAATGAGAAGATTGTAGGGATACGCAGCGAGGGGAGGGAGGGTGTCACTGTTAGACATTTCAAAATTTGGAGCGTTATTTTTATACTTTTATATCCTGAGAGCGATTATTTAAACCCAATTTCTTTTTTATTGTAAAATATTTGTTTGTATTGTTTAAGTTCTTATCCTCATTGAATTTATTGTAACTCTTCATAATTTTTATCGCGTATGGCCTTATGTAGATTTTAGAACTCTGCACCATACGCAAGTTTTCCTTTGTAGTGTTTTTCCAATATTCTATTGTACTGAATGTAATTTATTGTATGTATATTGCAAAAATAAAATAAATTATTATTAATTTTGGGTAATACTATTAGTATTCACATTTAATAGTAATAGTTCAAAACCAACGCCGATCCCGTCCAAATGAGATCCATTAAGACAAGAATCACGTAAATACGAATCACGAGAAGTTACTCCTCTGAGGTCTACTTATAAATTTTTCGTTTTATCAAAGAAACAGTTAATAACTGTACTTTTACGGTTATTAACTGTTATCTTTATAAATACATTTATATATTAGTCTATTAAATACATACATATTTATCTTTATAAATACATGTTTAACGTGTAAGTATTGTTAAGTATAAATAATTGGCTGCACTAATTAGCTTATTTATGTGGTTTTATATAAATTTTCGTCAGCTGTTCTTCTACATAGCAGCATATTTATTGCGAACGTAGTATTGAGTAAAGTTTTTTGACGTGTCTCGGCTCTGTGGTGGAGGGAGGGTTAGCGATTTGCTATACGCAAAAAGTGCACCGGAAGTGACATAAGTGACACGTGACCGGATATAGTTTTGTTAATGGTAGTGATTAGTTTTAACATTTTTATCACATCACGTAGTTCATCTGGAAACTAAGAACTCTTACATTCTTCTCATATCTCAAACCTAATCATTAAGTATCAATAATATGCAATTAGAATACTCGTAAACGTTATGTATATTAAACAGTTTTAATGTTCTTTCATTCCTTTCTTCTTCGTGGATAAATAATTATGAAATAATAATCATCTTTATTGCTATAAAGGGAACAGCTCGGTAACAAGAAGCAGCCCCGTTAGACATATGTCCATGCCCTTATCTATTTCCCAGAATTTTCCATAGAGGGCGTTTTTGAATAGATACTAGAAACCTTTTGTTGGTTATACCTATTGTATCGTTCTTCGGTCGTATTTGACTGCCTCATTCATTAATTAAGTATCAAACCAGTCTAATACGGCTGGCTGAGTAATTGATCGACTAAACAAAAAATCCTTAAAAGGCAAGGGTTTGGACCTTGATCCAAGGAACATATTTTTATAGGCTTTTAATGTTTACTAAAAATTACTTTTAAATATGTAGTTGTTAACTTATTCTTAAACAAAAAGATAACATTGGAAATGAAAATAGGTAAAACCAGATAATCTATAATAATTACGAGGATAGAGTATAAAGTTCCCCTTGTCCATTAAACTCATCAAGAAGAAACTTGAAAGTCATTCATCACGGACTAATTAATTGTTTAATGAATTTTTGATCGCTTGAAAATACGAACCAAACTCTAGGACATAGCTTTATATCCCTAATGTTACTCGTTGCAACAATAATATTAATAATACAATTCATATTGTAAGCAATAAACACTAATCTCATCAGTTATATACTGAATAAATACCGGTGTAGTAGCACTATTATTAGTTATTTTTGGCTGTAGGGGTGAGAGCGGGTTTAAATAGAATAAATTTAAAATACACGCTATGATGTAATTAGAGTGTTAAATTTTGAATGGATCAGAAGAACCCAGCAAAACACACCGTCCCTGGCGGAGTGTTGCAGTGTCTTCATCGAAGCGCCTTGTAGCAAATTAAATGAGGAATAATGAAAGAAACTAAAATGGGTATTTAATAATAATATGACTATTTGTATAACATGTGTTGTGTTGTAAAATATATTTACATTCTAAACCTATTAGATCATAGATGAATAGTACATCCATATCATGTTATTAAGTCTACAATACAAATAGAACCGTTTCTGTCGTCCACTTCATACATTATATACACAAATTACCTCTCATATAATATTTGATATATATTTCAAATTTTTGCTTATATATGAAGTTTCTTAGAACACGATTGAGCAGTAATAACAATAATAATATAAAGGTCAAAGGTTGAGAGCTCATCACAAGGTAAACGCATGGCCGGCACATTAACATATAATGCTCCTCAGTTCCGCATACCGAAAGTATCTTTCCCACGCAGTATTTGCCAGCTGTTTATAAATCCAATGTGATCAAATTGATTACGTAATTTGTTAACAATGTGGCTATTTATTTAATCAGCTGTTGAGAAAATCAAGTTACACATGGTCTATAGTTTACGGTCGGTTCACTCCCAATTATCGCAAGGGTCGACCTTTCGATTTCGGTGGTCAAAAATTATTTACGTGCCTCGAGGGTGCTGAGGTCATTAATGTCATGGATGTTATTCAATGTTGTAATATTAATGTGAATTTCGTTGAATATAATGAGATATGATATTATTTATGCGCTTTTCAAGGGTAGAAAGTATTGCGCCAGTAAAGTATAAACAACGAATATTTCAAAAATAAAATACAACTATGATTGTAAGTAAAATTTAAGAATAGGGTATTCAGTATTAGTGTGATATCTATAGAAAATCTAATTTATTATGAATTTATACAAGATACGTAAAGATAATTATTGTGAATATTAAAACTATGTGTCTAATAAAAACCCACACACTCTATTTATGTACTCTATGTGACTCTTAATGTATGGATCTATGCATTTTATGAAACACCTTAGATTAGTTGTATTTCACTAAAAGCAAAAACATAAATACTATTTATAAGCACTAATGTTACTCTCAAATATTTACTGTGCAGTCATTTGGAGAGAAATTCCAAAGTGAGTGGGAAGTAGCGCACCACCAAGCTGCTGCGATTAGCAATTACGAGTTTATGCATACGAGTATACACAAATTCAATTACGATTCAAATTGTTTTGTCGATATTAAAACAAATTTGTGCAAACACTGGAAAATGTGAAATATTGGTAGTTTAACCAATGAATTAAGTATGGAGTTAAACTAGGACACGCCTTTTTCCAATGAAATAGATTCATATTATTTACGATTCTGTTTATAAAAATAAATGGTCAAAATTATCTTTTAGGAAAAAGTCTACCATTTTACCCGAGTTATTTTGTAATGTTACAGGATCTACAGATAGGATTTGACGCGAATATTCTTTACTTTACCAACAATGACTTGAATTATTCTTTGAGACATAAAAATCAAACTAATACTTTTGTTTTAAACTTTATCTCACGTTTAAAATTATTGGTATTGATAGGTATGCCTAATTGAAAAGTTTTTTTTAAGTCAATGAGTTGACGTAGTTTCATTATTCCATTCCAGGAATAGCAATACGATATTCAACACTCGATCAGTCGTGTTAGTGACGTCATGTCGCCTTTGTATCGTGAGACATCAGATCAGGGAGAGGATTGTTGATTAGACACTAGACACTCCTCTTGCTTGAGGTTGAGAATTCTACTTGTAAAGGTACGTTTCTATCACTACAATACGGTTTATATAGCGCATAAGATATTCAACACTTGATCAGTCGTGTTAGTGACGTCATGTCGCCTTTGTATCGTGAGACATCAGATCAGGGAGAGGATTGTTGATTAGACACTAGACACTCCTCTTGCTTGAGGTTGAGAATTCTACTTGTAAAGGTACGTTTCTATCACTACAATACGGTTTATATAGCGCATAAGATATTCAACACTTGATCAGTCGTGTTAGTGACGTCATGTCGCCTTTGTATCGTGAGACATCAGATCAGGGAGAGGATTGTTGATTAGACACTCCTCTTGCTTGAGGTTGAGAATTCTACTTGTAAAGGTACGTTTATATCACTACAATACGGTTTATATAGCGCATAAGATATTCAACACTTGATCAGTCGTGTTAGTGACGTCATGTCGCCTTTGTATCGTGAGACATCAGATCAGGGAGAGGATTGTTGATTAGACACTAGACACTCCTCTTGCTTGAGGTTGAGAATTCTACTTGTAAAGGTACGTTTATATCACTACAATACGGTTTATATAGCGCATAATTTTTCATACATAATTTTTTTATTCAGGACACAAGCGTGCCCAACGAATGGCAGACAGAAGAACAGTCACAGTTGCTCTCTTGTCGTACTATGGCGAGGTTGTATTTCCTGGTAGCTGATTTCGATTATACTGAGTTCTACAATTGCCATGGATGACATAGCGGAATCGCCTTTTTAAATTTCGGTTGATGCCAAAACTCAGAATAAACTCAGATAAATTAGAGACATAGGCCTATGCGGTAGTTAGCAGGATATGCGCATGCGCGAGTCTCGGGCACAAGTGCTCGGCTGGTTGCATTCTAACCGGGAACTTTGTGCATTTTAAGTCTTTCTTCAAATGTGAAGTGTCGGTATTTTATATTTACAAAGCCCCACACAAATTTTTATAGACGGACAGATTAACCAATATTATAAATACTAAGAAAAAGCCACTTGATGACGTAATATAAAAGTTAAATATTGAACTACCTTTTTCTAAAACTTGTAGGTAATAATAGTTTTATTAACCTTTCAGTAATAGTTTCGTATGGTTGGTATGTGACGCTAGCGCTAGTTCCGTTCTGTAAGGCAACATATCACCGACCAAACCCTTGGTCTGTCTAAACTAAAGTCCATCGGCAATCTTAATAAAATTAAAAAGGAAATAAAATTTATTGGGTGGTTAAACAGAATTTAAATACCGTATTCTGAAATAAACTGAAATAATACAAGATGAGCAAGCCTTGCGTGCTTGCTTCCATATGAATTACGAAAAGATCCAAAGTGTCCTCCTTAATATTACAGTAGTAACCAGTGACCCAGTAACAGTCATTTATAGATTTGTAATTTATAGTCACGCTAATTAAAAAGATTCAACGGGCTCATACCTGTAGAGTGAACAGTAAAAATTAACGTTTTGCAGATGTTTATGAAGGAATTGCTTAACTGTCAACTCATTTTAAGTACAGGGTTTTCGTGCAATGTAGAAACATAAAGGTTTATTCGGCACAAACAACCTCTAGAATAAAAGAAGCAAAAAGTTTAAAATTTGAATTTACACTCAATGCAAATAATATACACTGACCTGGTCTAATTTTGGACACTATTTTTTAGTTTTAGGGCCGTAGTTAATTTTGTAGGTTAATATACGCAAATAAAAATATTACCAATAAATTTATCGCGTTTCATTTGTTATATTCCTGTGTTCTTACGTCATTACATTTGTCATATTAAAAAAATAAAAAATAAAATAAAGTGTCCGGTTTTACCCTGAAAAACGTTGTAATTCCAAACACCAAGTGAAATAACAATATTTATCGCTAACCTACCTTTACTGTCCAACCCCGGACACAAATAATGCATCATCTGTTTGTTACTCTACTTCCTATAATTTTCTAAGGTCATTTTCATCTGCTGGGAGTGGTAGGGTGGGGAGAGGAGTGGGACCAAGAGTAATAAAGACTCACTGAACAGAGGAAGAATAAAATATATTTAATATCAAAATCTTTGGATTTTTATGATAATTAGGAACTAAAAATTAGGAATTGGGAACTCAATGACGTATATCAGGCGCGTAACGGTATCAAGCTAGGGGATAAAATTCCCTGCTCTGAGTGTCCGGAATTGAACTGGTTTAACTTTATAGCGAATATTTTTTTGTCGGATTGCTTAATATCTAAGAAAAAAGTCATATTATTGATCGCGATAAATTTCTCTTTCGTATGGTATGACTTATAATATATTGGGGCTCATATTTTAAAAGTCTTTGACCTTAGCCGGACAAGGATTTATTTTTCGCCAGAAGTGAGCAGTTGGTAAACTTGTAACTGACGACGAAAGAAATGCAAGAATCATTTCAATTCCCTCACAGCTGTTTACGTCATGCTTTGATTATTTTATTTATGCAATGAACTGGCATTTATCTTGTCAGGCGAGTTTGTAGGATCTAATTTAATAAAAGTCTGCACGGGTGTCCGAGATTAGACCCCCTGTCCGAAATTAGACCGATTTACGGGTAACGAATATGTAGAACATAAAAATACCCTCGTAGCAGCAACCCTGATTAAGAGAATATTGATTAGCTATATATTACTTGCCATGATACAAACCTTTCGTAATAAGAGATTAAGTAAGTTAAACCAATTTACTCATTCCCCATGAGAATATCAAGGAAAAGAGTAAAATAGATTTTCTTCCATGAGAAACAAAACAATTTAGATTTTTCAACATATAGTAATACACCTTCAATTGTTTAAGTCGAAAGCCAAATTGTATCACAAAATTTCAAATAATAAGGAAGTTGTATCAATTTGTTTCTTCTCCACAAGAATAAAACGGTGATTGATTATATAGGTCTGATGCCACAAATAATAAATCAATCTATATTTTATATTTACATTATTAAAACGAAATTGTATTAGGTTGTATAATAAGTCTTATCACACTATTTGAACAAAATCACACTATTAAGTAACAAGCGGGATATCGACTTTCACTCTTCCCATAAGTTTAACTAACATTGGAGCTCTAAAAGACAACGTACTGTGTTTACTAGTAATATAATCGGTCTCTATCTCAGAGACCGATTTTAATAAATTACATTTAAAAACTCTTAAAACCCCCGTATTGGGGCACAAATTTGGGGGTAAACGCCCTTCGGATTCACCGGTTCGGCAGGTTTTCAAACTAAACTCAACAGTTATATGCCAAATTAGCTAATACATATACAATAAATTCTCGACATAAAGTAGCAAAGATCTCTCTGAAGGTAGAATTACTTACATTGGAGGTAAAATAAGTAAATAGATTCCTTTCACTCCCTCGGAAGCGTCGTGACAAGACTGCATGCACTTGACATTACAGTAGGCATTTGGTGTCCTCTACACGACTTATAGCTACTTAGTCACGCGGAATAGCTAGCTAGCTACTCGTACACCAGCGCTCCCTTGTTGCCACCAGACTCCTGACCAGTCTACAGTGCAATCGATCCCCAGTTTTTCACATATTTCCGCCATGCTTTATCTCTGTAAATACCGCCCTAAATATATTGTTAATTACCAATAGAAATAAAGGAGGTGGAATAAATAAATAACATATACTTTGGATATTTTTGACCAATGGCCATCGATTAACCGTGTCTTGGCGGGAGAAAGCAATAGAGTGAAAGAGACGGAGACTCACTCCGACCTATATTTATACCATCAGTAATCAACCTAACATAAAGATCACTGTATGGGGGCGTCTCCTCCATAAGACGCAAGTATGGAGACGATGGGCCGAACGCCTGTGG